>VZQC01014421.1:269136-325780 GCA_009823505.1 Rhizomys pruinosus
TTTTTTTGTCTTTTCAAGACAGTGTCTCCCTGTAGCTCCAGCTGTCTTGGAACTCACTTTGTAGACCAGGATGGCCTTGAACTCACAGAGATCCTGCCTGCCTCTGCCTCCCAAGTGCTAGGATTAAAGGCGTGTGCCACCACACCCGATGTTTGAGACAGCATCTCCCTGTAGCCACAGCTGTCCCAGAACTCACTAGGTAGACAAGGCTGGCCTTGAACTCACAGAGATCATCCTGCCTTTGCCTCCTGAGTGCTGGGATTAAAGGCATGCACCACCAAGCCCAGCTCCTACAGACTTTTTATTTATTTATTTATTTAAAAATTTTTAATTTTTAAAATTTTTGGTCTTTTTTGAGACAGGGTCTCCCTGTAGCTCTGGCTGTCCTGAAACTCACTCTGTAGAACAGGCTGGCCTTGAACTCACAGAGATCCACCTGCCTCTGCCTTCCAAGTGCTAGGATTAAAGGCATGCGCCACCATGCCCGGCCCCTACAGACTTTTTAATAAAAAGTTCTTATTTTCAAGTGTAATCCATTTACTTTGGATGATTTAATTTGGGAAAATGTTGAATTTTGAGTCACTCAACTTTTTTACATTTGTGTGAGAATCTGTTTACTGTAAATGTTTCAGATTATCATTTATAGAACCAAACCTCAGGGAACTGGAGAGATGACTCAGTGGTTTAAGATCACTGGCTGCTCTTACAGAAGACATGGGTTTGGTTCCCAGCACCCACATGACAGCTAACAACCATTTATAACTGCAGTTCCAGGGACCCTAACGCCCTCTTCTGGCCCTCTGACTACATTGCATACACAGGTACATTTACATACATGCAGGCAAAGCATTCACCCACATAAAATAAAATTTAAAAAATAATCAAACCTCTTAATAGCCCTGATGACTCAACAGAATTACTATATCTTTAAAAAACTGAAAGTATGGGCTGGCTGAGAACTGACTCCTGCAACTTGTTTTTCTGGCCGCCACACATAGTGCACATATCCACATGTGCACATGTATGCATATGCACACAGGAAGGAAGGAGAGACAGAGAGAGACATGGAGAGAGAAATATAAAAAAAAAATCTTGAAATTCTGCAAATATTTCTCTTAGCACTTTTGGCATATGTCTGGTTATTTATATTGGCATTATATTGTCAAAAATAACTTAAAATTTTTTATTACACTTGTTTATTATGAGGACACACAGATGCTACAGCACATATGTGGCTGTCAGAGAACAACCCCACAGAGTCAGATCTCTCCTTCCACTATATTGGTCCCAAGGAGCAAACTCAGTCATCAGGCTTGGCAGCATGTGCCTTTACTGACTGAGCCATCTTTCTGGCCCTGCCTTGTCACAAGTAACTCTTTTTTTTTTTAATTTTATTTATTTTTGTATGTGTATGAATGTGCTGTCTGCATGTAGGTTTGTGCACCCGTGTTGTGCAATGCTGCAGAGGTCAGAAGAGGGTCTCGGATTCCCCTGGAACTGAAGTTCTCCTGGAATTGGAGTTACAGATGGTTCTTAGCCACCATGTGGGTGCTGGGAATCGAACCCGGTTCCTCTGCAAGAGCAGTTGGTGCTCTTAACTGCTAGGCTATCTCTCCAGCCCCCATAAGTAACTCTTAATGGATGGAGGAGCAGTGTAGCAGTCCAGTGCTCACCTAGCATGCACAAGGCCCTGGACTACATGCCAACACCACCCACTATTAAAGTTTTATTATTTTTAAAATTGTGTTTATGTATGTGTGCCTGTATGTGGTTATGTGCACCTTAGTATGGGTGACTCTGGAGGCCAGAAGAGGGTGTTGGATCCCCTGGAACTGGAGTTATGGGCACTTATGAGCCACTGAATGTGGGTGGTAGGAACCAAACTCAGGTCCTTTGGAAGAGTAGCAAGCACTCTGTTGGGCCATCTTTCCACCCCACAACTGTTAATAATAGGCCAAATATTTGGAAACACTTTTCTGATTATGTTGTAATGAGGTGTTTATACCAGAGAAGACCACTCAGACACAAAATAATGCTGAAATAAAGGCTTTAGCCAGCTGGTGACTACACACTGGGCATTTGGTTCCCTGAGCTGTATTTGGGAGGAGTTTTTATACAGAAAAACCATATCCAGGTGTGAAATGTTTAAGTACCCAAGCTTGGGGGTGGAAAGCCCCTCTAACAATTTCTATTCTCCAAGAGCAAGCCAAGCAGAAAGTATAAAAGCCATAATTCTGCAGTTAGCAAAAGCACCCAGGTGCATGCCAACCTGTATTTTGTTGTTGTCTTTTTGAGACAGGGTCTCCCTGGAACTCACTACGTAGACCAGGCTGGCCTTGAACTCACAGAGATCTGCCTGCCTCTGCTTCCCAAATACTAGGACTACAGGCATGCGCCACCATGCTCAGTGCCAACCTGTCCTTAAGCTCTCACCTTAGTTCAGCTAGTCAAACTTCCCTATTCCCATCCTTTGAGTTAAGCTTTAACTACTGGGTTCAGCTGGGGTTTCAACATGGCATAGCTATAGTCAATCTTGAGGTGCCTCACCACAGTGTAAATATGTTTTCTAGAATATACTAATTTCTTTTTTTTTTTTTTTTGAAGAATTCAATGACTGCACTCATTGTGGCAGTAAAAGGAGGCTACACACAGTCGGTAAAAGAGATTTTGAAGAGGAATCCAAATGTAAACTTAACCGATAAAGATGGAAATACAGCTTTGATGATTGCATCAAAAGAGGGGCATACAGAAATTGTACAGGATCTACTGGATGCTGGAACATATGTGAACATACCTGACAGGGTAGGGTACCTATTTCAGATTTGTCCATAGTGGTGAAATGGATGGAAAATTAACTTTATTGCTTCTTACCCATCTTTCAAGAGTCTCTGCATATGACATAACCTTGTCTTAAGATAAGCTTTATTTCTACCTTTGAAGGTAATAAATTGAAAACTTCAGTCTTTAGTTAAAGAATATCCTTATTTGTTTTCATCAGATATTTATGTTAGTGGAAACGTTGTATGTATGAATTAGTAACCCTTTGATGCATGTCACTGTGGGTGATTTTTTTTTTTTTTTNCTGTCTGCATGCAATTGTGTGCACCCGTGTTGTGCAATGGCTGCAGAGGTCAGAAGAGGGTCTCGGATTCCCTGAACTGAAGTTCGCCTGGAATTGATGATCAGATGGTTCTTAGCCACCATGTGGGGTGCTGGGAATCGAACCCGGTTCCTCTGCAAGAGCATTTGGTGCTCTTAACTGCTAGGCAATCTCTCCAGCCCCCATAAGTAACTCTTAATGGATGGAGGAGCGAGTGTAGCAGTCCAGTGCTCACCTAGCATGCACAAGGCCCTGGACTACATGCCAACACAACCCACTATTAAAGTTTTTATTATTTTTAAAATTGTGTGTTATGTATGTGTTCGGTATGTGGTTATTGCACCTTAGTAGGGTGACTCGGAGGCCAGAAGAGGGTGTTGGAGGCCCCGGGAACTGGAGTTTATGGGCACGTATGAGAGCCACTGAATGTGGGTGGTAGGAACCAAACTCAGTCGTTGGAAAGAGTAACAAGCACTCTGTTGGGCCATCTTTCCACCCCACAGCTGGTTAATAATAGGCCAAATATTTGGAAACACTTTCTGATTATGTTGTAATGAGGTGTTTATACCAGAGAAAACCATCGAACAAAATAATAGCTGAATAAAGGCTTTAGCCAGCTGGTGACTACACACTGGGCAATTGGGTTCCCTGAGCTGTATTTGGGAGGAGTTTTTATACAGAAAAAAACCATTCCAGGGTGAAATTTTAAGTACCAAGCTTGGGGTGGAAGCCCCTCTAACATTTCTATTCTCCAAGAGCAAGCCAAGCAGAAAGTACTAGAAAGCCATAATTCTGCAGTTAGCAAAAGCACCCAGGTGCGAGCCAACCTGTATTTTGTTGTTGTCTTTTTTTTGAGCAGGTCTCCCTGGAACTCACTACGTAGACCAGGCTGGCCTTGAACTCACAGAGATCTGCCTGCCTCTGCTTCCCAAATACTAGGACTACAGGCAATGCGCCACCATGCTCAGTGCCAACCTGTCCTTAAGCTCTCACCTTAGTTCAGCTAGTCAAACTTCCCTATTCCCATCCTTTGAGTTAAGCTTTAACTACTGGGTTCAGCTGGGGTTTCAACATGGCATAGCTATAGTCAATCTTGAGGTGCCTCACCACAGTGTAAATATGTTTTCTAGAATAGACTAATTTCTTTTTTTTTTTTTTTTGAAGAATTCAATGACTGCACTCATTGTGGCAGTAAAAGGAGGCTACACACAGTCGGTAAAAGAGATTTTGAAGAGGAATCCAAATGTAAACTTAACCGATAAAGATGGAAATACAGCTTTGATGATTGCATCAAAAGAGGGGCATACAGAAATTGTACAGGATCTACTGGATGCTGGAACATATGTGAACATACCTGACAGGGTAGGGTACCTATTTCAGATTTGTCCATAGTGGTGAAATGGATGGAAAATTAACTTTATTGCTTCTTACCCATCTTTCAAGAGTCTCTGCATATGACATAACCTTGTCTTAAGATAAGCTTTATTTCTACCTTTGAAGGTAATAAATTGAAAACTTCAGTCTTTAGTTAAAGAATATCCTTATTTGTTTTCATCAGATATTTATGTTAGTGGAAACGTTGTATGTATGAATTAGTAACCCTTTGATAATGCCATGTCACTGTGGGTGATTTTTTGTTTTTTTTTGGTGGCTGGTATTCATTATCCCAAGGCCTGTAAGTATCACTTTTTTTTTTTATTTAATTGTTTTTTATTTTTATTTACGGTATGCGTATCAATGTCTCTGCATGCTAGGTTTGTGCCACCCGTGTCGTGCAATGCCGCGGAGGGTCAGAAGAGGGTCTCGGATTCCCCCTGGAACTGGAGTTCTCCTGGATTGGGATTTAGAGGCTCTCGGCTGCCATGTGGGTGCTGGGGATCGAACCCCGGGTCTCTGAAAGATCGGGTCGGACGCTCTTAACCGCTAAGGCCATCTCTCTCAGCGCCCAAAGATATCACTTTTATACATAAGATTTTCCAGAATGTTTCTGCCACCCAACTTCTTCCCTGAGGTTATGCTTACCTGTCTAGCTTTATCTGAACTTTCCACTTAAATGTCTGTCCAATGAGCTTAAACTTGTTGGAAAATAAAATGGAAGTCTTTTTTTTAAATACCTTAACCCATGTTTCTCGTTTTCCATCTTAGTGAATGATACTTTCATGTTATTAAAGCCCCCAATCCTGTACACTAGTAGCCCCAAGTTTTCTCTTTTCTTCACCTATTCTATGCAGTGGTGTTTATTCACATAAAACTTGTACTTCAACCATTCTCTCTTCATCTCAGTCACCTCCCTGGTCTAAGCCACCCTCTTCTGTCATTACAATAGTATCCTAAAAGGCTTCTCTTGTTGCCTCTGATTTATTCTCCACTTCATTTTATTTATTTTTATTTTTTAATTTTTTTATTAAATTTTTTTTTCTTTCTTTTTTTTTTTTTTAATTTTGTATGTGTATGAATGTACTGTCTGCATGCAGGTTTGTGCACCCGTGTCATGCAATGCTGTGGAGGTGAGAAGAGGGTGTCGGATTCCCCTGGAACTGGAGTTAAAGACGGTTCTTAGCCGCCATGTGGGTGTTGGGGATCGAACCCAGGTCCTCTGCAAGAGCAGTCGGCGCTCTTAACCGCTTAGGCCATCTCTCCAGCCCTCCACTTCATTGAAAAAAATATTTTATTGCAGCCAGGCGTGGTGGCGCACGCCTTTAATCCTAGCACTTGGGAGGCAGAGGCAGGCAGATCTTTGTGAGTTCAAGGTCAGCCTGGTCTACAATGTGAGTTCCAGACAGCTGCGGCTACAGGGAGACCCTGTCTCGAAAAAAGACAAAAAAAATTTTATTTATTATTTCCATTTCATGTGTATGAGTATATTGCCTGCATGTATGTAAGTGCACCTGTGTCGTGCAATGCCTGTGATGGTCAGAAGAAGGTGTCAGATTCCCCTGGAGATGGAGTTACAGATGATTGTTAACTGAAATGTGGGTGCTGGGAATGGAACCCAGGTCCTCTATAAGAGCAGCTAGTGCTCTTAACCATCGACCTATCTCTCCAGCCCCTATTTTTCTACCTTGTTGTTCTTTGTTGAAGCCTTTTCCTTGTACTTTGGATGCATATTACATTTTTAAGTTTACAGACACTGCATGCCATTGTCCTTGCCTAAGTCTTTGTCCTTTTATGCCACACTTCCTCTGTTTAGTAGGTTGCAGCCCTATTAACTCTCTCTCTTTTTCTTGTGCATATTGATCTTATTCTGCTGTAGGGTAAGGGCTTTTTTTTTTTTTTTTTTTGTTTTTTTTTTTTTTTTGGTCTTTTCGAGACAGGGTCTCTCTGTAGCCCCAGCTGTCCTGGAACTCACTCTATAAACCAGGCTGGCCTTGAACTCACAAAGATTCGCCTGCCTCTGCCTCCCAAGTGCTAGGATTAAAGGCGTGTGCCACCACGCCCGGTGGGTAAGGGCTTTTGTACCAGCTGTGCTCTCAACTGAGAATGCTGTCTTCACATCATGGTTCCTGTGTGTCATTTCACCTCAGCATAAATCTACCTATTTGGAAAGATCATCTTTAGCTATCCAATCCATAGTGGCTACTCACTTTTTATCAGATATGCTGTTCTATTTGCATAATGTATATCTTGATTTATTTCTTTTTTTGTTGTATGTTGTTTTTCTCTATTAGACTGTAGTAGACTGTGTAGACTCAGTACTAGGACTTGTCTACCTTGTTTACTTGTGCCTAGAATGGTGTGTGGCACATTGTCGATTGACACAATAGCCTATAACTACTTTCCATTTTAGCAATAAAATAATAAGATATTTGTGCCCGTGGTCAAATTAGTATTTGAAGAAGTGAGAAGCTGTAATTAAAAGTGGCTGTTGCTAGTTAAATCTAATTTCAGTAGATGTTCTTGTGAGGTTTTTAACTTCGTCTAAATCTTATACAGGAAGATGAATCAGTCTGTGTGCTCTTAGCTTGTGACTGCCCATTGACTGTATCCACAGGCACTAGTCAGGAAGCCAGTCCTTGTTCTCAGTTTAAGGTGACTATAGGACCACAACAGCATGCCAGCTTTATAGCTCCTGATTTAGAACCTGCTTTTTATCACGTGGTGGTATTCCATGGGCCTTTATGATGTTATATCCAAATTCATACCCATTATATTTTAAATGGGAAAGTACCTTCAAGGAGCATAGTCTCCATTTGAGTAATTTGTCATTCGAAATTTTCATCATGAAATTTCATCATCCTTATTCTGAGGACTAATGCCCCCCTGTCTCTTACTTAGAAGATGACTAATACCAGATCTTATTATCAGTAAATTAAAAATTCTCTTAGTGATCTCTTTTCAAATAGATTTTGAAAATAAATCTTTTATAGTAATAAACAAGTAGCCTTAACTTCAAATTACTGCTTATTTATTCACAAATTGACCTCGTTTTTTTTGTCCTTTTAGAGTGGGGATACTGTACTGATTGGTGCTGTTAGAGGTGGTCATGTAGAAATTGTTCGAGCACTTCTCCAAAAATATGCTGATATAGACATTAGAGGACAGGTATGTATTTATACTGCAGGTACTGTGAATGTGTATGTCAAGTAACCATGTTATTCTTCCAACTTTCCTGTGGAGATAAACTTGTAAACCTTAATGCATTTTATATACATTATTATTATTGTACTGTATTGTCATTATTTTTTCTTTCTTTTTTTTTTTTGACAATCAGCACAGAGCTTCTGTCCACCCATCAAGAGGTTCATCATTTGTTGTCATTATTATAAAGTTACAGAATGAATGTCAAGTTAAATTTAGATAGAAGCAAGAAAAAAAAAGAAACTTAATGTTTTTAGATATACTTAAGCCTAAAATGAGTAGTTTGTAGTACTGAGCCACTAGGTGGCATTTGAATGCATTACTTATTTTCTAGTGTTTTCTGCATTTTTGTTTTCGTATTGTGCTGTTCTTTCGTTCTTGTTTTGTTTCCTCTTTATCTACAGCTTCTAAGACCATTTGGTACTGCCTGTGGACTTGGCTTCAGGCAGTCATAGCTCACAAAGAAAAAAAGGTTGTTCATTTTAGGTGGGAGCTAGAGGTGTAGCTCAGTGGTAGAGTGCCTGCCAAACATGTGCAAGACCCCAGATTACATCTCTAATACAGAGAACAACTAAACAAAAAATGATCTAGATAAGGTAAAAAAGCCTTACCCAAAGCTGTGTATCTAATATTTCAAGAGCTTCAGATTTCAAAAAATTATTCTTGGTATCCCATTTTGGACAATCTACCATTCTCCTGTTTTGTTTTGATTTTTTCTTATCTTGACCAATAATATTTTATAGTCAAAGCCATTTTAATCATATAATAAGTATTAATACTATGTTTATGTTATTGAAGAATTAACATGGGACCTTTGTCTTTTTTTTTTTTTTTTTTTTTTTTTTTTTTTTTTTTTTTTTTTTTTTTGGTCTTTTTGAAACAGTGTCTCCCTGTTAGTCCGCAGCTGTCCTGGAACTCAACACCTGTAATCAGGCTGGACCTTGAACTCACAAAGATCATCCACCTGCCTCTGCCTCCCCAACGTGCTAGGATTAAAAGGCTGTGTGCCACCACACCCGGCTCGGGACATTTGTCTTTAAGAGACATGTATTTAGGGGTTGAGGAGATGGATCAGTAAAACTTGAGAACTGAGTTCAGATTTCTAAGTGCACTAGCACACACCTATAATTCCAGTGTCAGGGTGGCAGGGACAGAAGGGTCTCCAGGGCTTATAGGCCAGCTATTCTAGCCAATTGGTGAGTTTCAGTTCAGTGAGAGACCCTCAAAAAAAAAATGAGGCGAGGAGTGATTGAGGAGACTCTAGATGTTGACCTCTGGCCTCCACATGTACATGCATACGTATGCATACCTATATAGGCATGTGCATGCATACACACACACACACACACAGGAAACATGTTTAGGGTCTCCCTGGAGTCCCAGATGGCCTGGAACTCACTATGTAGATCAGGTTGGCCTTGAGCTCACAGGAATCTGCATGCTTCTGCCTCCCTAGTGCTGGGATTAAAGGTATGTGCCACCATGTCCGGTTATTTTTATGCTTTTACATAAACATAAAAGTAAAGCTGCAGTATAGCCAGGCATAGTGGTGCACGCCTTTAATCCTAGCACTTGGGAGGCAGAGGCAGATGGATCTCTGTGAGTTCCAGGCCAGCTGGGGCTACAGGGACACCCTGTCTTGAAAAAAAAAAAAAAAAAAGTCAAGCTGCAGTATAATATGTATTTGTTTGCCTAATGAAGGGTTCAAAATAAGAGTGTTGCTGGACACTGTGACACATGCCTAGAATCCCAGCATTTGGAAGCCAGAAGCAGAAGGATCTCTGTATGTTTGAGACCAGCTTATGCTGTATAGTGAGAACCTGTCTCATAAAATAAAATATGGGGCTGGAGAGCTTGCTCAGCAGTTTAGAGCCCATGATACTTTTGCAGAGAGTACCCCTGTTGGCAGCTTACAACTGCCTGTAACTCTAGCCCCAGGGGATCTGATACCATTTTCTGGCCTCCATGGTTACCTGCACACACAGACAAACACATATATGTACACATAAATAAAAAATAAATCTTAAGTAAGACTTGATGCACAGAAAGAGGAAATAAAGGAAAATCTTTCAAAAGCAGGTAGAATTTGAGTTTGAAGATGAATTGCATTTCAGTGGGTAGAGGAAAGGAAGGCCAGGTATTTCAAATAAGCACAGTGGTAATAGTATGAGAAAGCTTGGGAAAATTGGAGAGTGAAAGACTGTTCTGTAGCCAGGGGAAAATAATTTTGTCATTGAAGTGGCTGGAATGGTGGGGTGAGAGAGATGGAACTGGGAAGAATGATAGTACTGGAGATGTTTGTGCAACATGCTAAGAACTTGGCCAGCTAGTGCATTTTATTTATTTATTTTTTTGAGACAGGGTCTCCCTGTAGCCCAGCTGGCCTGGAACTTACTCTGTAGACCAGGCTGGCCTTGAACTCATGGAGTTCCACCTGCTTCTGTGTCCTGGGTGCTAGGATTAAAGGCTTCCACCACCACGCTCGGCTTAAAGACGGTTCTTAGCTGCCATGTGGGTGCTGGAAATTGAACCCAGGTCCTCTGCAAGAGCAGTCGGGGAGTTCTCCAGCCCTGCTAGTGCACACTTTGAAGAATGGGAACTCCTTTAGGGAAATTTTGGTATATGAAACTAGTGTGACAGCTTCAGAAGTCATTATCTATTTAATTAAAGCTATTTTTCACTAAAAGATGGTTTTTGACTCACCTGTTTTATTTAGACCATTATTTAGATTCTTTATATTTCTCAATCCTGTTTGCCTGTTTAAATCCATTTTTAATTTGTTCTCTAGCTCTGCTTTCCATGTCTGTGTGGATTAAAGGCTTGATTTTTGAGCCAAATAGGTTGTGAAAGGGTCTTTTTTTTTTTTTTTTTTTTTTTTTTTTTTTTTTTTTTTTTTTTTAGTCTTTTTCCAGAGAGGGTCTCCCTGTAGCCCCAGATGGCCTGGAACTCACTCTGTAGACCAGGCTGGCCTTGAACTCACAAAGATCCGCCTGCCTCTGCCTCCTGAGTGCTAGGATTAAAGGCGTGCACCACCACGCCCAGCATGAAAGGATCTCTTTACGACAGTATAGGGTGCAGGGTGGGTAGATTAAGAAGCTAAAAATGAGAATACCCATGTTTGTAAAAATACATTCTTATGTTTAGAAAAGCTGTCCAGAAAGCTTACCTGATATTATGGATGAAATACTTAGCATGTTTAAATGACCTGTCCAAAATTTCAAAGCTCAGTTATTGATGACTTATAACCTAGTTCATGTTCCCAAAATCTGATTACATTGCAAAAGTATAATTTAGGGCTAAGACTATGCTTGTCTAAAATGTGAGGCCCTGGGTTCCATCTCTAGCACCAAAAATAAAAGTGTAATATAGCTATATAGGCTTGCTACATTTTAGCTAAGTAATATTAATTTCCCCTTGGCTTTTCTTATAATTTTTCAAAAGTAAATTCTAGATAGCATATAGATTGATATTTCCACTTTTCTACTATTGGACTGGTTTGTGGCATGATAAGATATTTTCATGATATTTTATATTTGTAAATAGCAACTTGTAATATTTTACCTTACCTCATTTTTTAATTATATAGGACAACAAAACTGCTTTGTACTGGGCTGTTGAAAAGGGAAATGCAACAATGGTGAGAGATATCCTGCAGTGCAACCCTGATACTGAAATATGCACAAAGGTATAGATGGCATTTCTATTGTTAGCAAGACCTAATGATGAACATCAGTACTGCTTATTTTTTCCTTTTGTGTCTTTCAGGAGTTACATATGTATAGCAAAATGCAAAGTGTAATTTGATGCTTCAATTAAGTGCTTTTCAGAAAGCACACTATCAGCTCTTCATAAGTTCCAAAGAGATCATCTACCCTATGCTTGTTTATGCTATTTGGAATGCAGAATACTTAAACCTTTGTGAGAAGTGGTTGGTTCTCCACATCTCCATTTTAGCCTCACGCAAATTGTATGAGGAAATAAAAACTATACAGGACTTTGGTGATTGTAGTTAGCTATGTGTATGTATAAGTTTTCCAAAGGGAAATATATTTGTAATTCTGAATTAAAATGCTTATAAAGTAATTTCCATATAAATGAGTGGCTGTGAAAGGAAAAGTACCCTTTGTGTTAGTTCTTTTTTTCTTTTTCTTTTTCTTTTCTTTTTTTTCTTTTTCTTTTTCTCTTTTTCTTTTTCTTTTTCTTTTCTCTCTTCCACTGTGTGACCCCATTCAGTGCCAGCAGCCTACAGGCAGAGGCCAGGCAATGATTCAGAGGCACAGTTTGCTCCAGCATGGGACATTATGAGAGGCTGTTAGTTCTTAAATTATATTTTCTTTAGACATTTTTTGTGTGGACTTACCAATAAAGCAAAAAGTTCTATTACTCTAGTAAACCTTTTCATCCATCCCACAGGATGGTGAAACACCACTAATAAAGGCCACAAAGATGAGAAATATTGAAGTAGTGGAGCTGCTACTGGATAAAGGAGCCAAGGTGTCAGCAGTAGACAAGGTAAAAACATCTGTGCACATACTTTTTGGTGAGCTGTTAGTAGGCATACCTTGACATCTGGTGGATGCACTAGAGATCTAATTTTACTGTGTGCAGAAGAGATTACTTGCTAGAAGTATCCATGGAGGATTTTGATTCTGTTCCAGCAGCATGTGTGATGAGTGTTATCTATGAAGTTGCTTCAGATTTTCAGCTGTAACTCATGACCAGCTATGGGAGCTGTCCTTGGCCACCACACAAGGACACCATTTCTTTCTTTTTTTTTTTTTTAATTTATTTTTTATGTGTATGAATGTACTGTCTGCATGTAGGTTTGTGCACCCATGTCGTGCAATGCCATGAAGGTCAGAAGAGGGCGTCGGATTCCCCTGGAACTAGAGTTGAAGACAGTTCTCAGCCGCCATGTGGGTGCTGGGGATCGAACCCGGGTCCTCTGCAAGAGCAGTCGGAGCTCTTAACCACTAGGCCATCTCTCCAGCCCCGTCAAGGACACCATTTTCAGGGGTAGCTTAACAAGTGGATTCTCCAAGTAGACTGGTATTTTCACCAATGAGGTGGGATGCTCTGATCTGTGTCCTTACTTTAATCCTTTTCATCATAATTTTAAACTGCTTAATACTTTATATAAAATTGATTAAAAATTTGATTCATAGTTTTAGTTTATGTGCATTCTAAACAGGTTTATATCTTTCTCCAATCTGATTCAACCCCAGAAAGGAAGTAAATTAATTTATGTACAAAATATGAGATATTTAAAATTTCCCCCTGTAAATGTATAGGATTTGGGCTTTTCTAAATTCATAGTAAAGTTTATCTTTCTATTACTAATGAGGTTATTAAACAAAAGGCACATTTATATGTTTGCCTTTTATTTTACCAGGTAATGTGAATTTAAAAAACAGAACTTGGAAACCTGTTGCTTTGCCATTTCTGAATTAATATAATTTTCTATAAAAGCAAGAAAAAAATCAAGAAGGACATATTACTAAAAATTTTTTCAAAACTGAAAACTTCTATTTCCTATTTATGGAAAACTTTCCATAATTGCCTATTTTTCTTGTTCTGCTATTAACTCATATTTGACATGAGCCCCCACCTTAGAATAAGGAACATACTAAAGTTCTCTACATGGAACTATTATGGAATAAGCTATTCATAAGTGATTGTTTTGTGATCATTAATGAATTTTCTGAAGAACTTAGTCTTGGAATTGGTTTGTACCTCAGTTAGCATATACTTGCTGATGAATACTCATGGTGGCTGGAACAGTTAGTTGTTGACACATTGTTACTAAAAATTGATAGGCTATCCCACTCATATGTGGACAAGAAGGTGGTTGTTAGTGTTTTTGTTTAATTGTGATGTTGGAGATGGGACCCAGGGCCTTTAATCTTCAAGGCAAAGTGCTCTATCACTAATCTATATTCCCAACTCTTTAGAATTTGAAGTGCAAAATCTGGCTCTTCATAGAGTATTTCATAAAAATAATCCGATAAAGATCTTATTAAGTCTAGCCCATTATTATTATTGCTCTGTGTTTATCTTCATATTAGCAGGGTATGCTAATGTTTTTCAGAAATTTTGTGTGATAATGATGTTTTGCCTTTTTACAGGCTTGAGAATGAGGAATGGAGTTGAATGCTTCAGATATGTTTAGTGTGAATATTGCTATAGTATTCAGGAAGCTGTGACCAGTAGGCACAGGGAGGTGTGGGTTGAGAATCTAGGTAAGAAGTCCAGGATCTTAATAAAAAAAATTAAAAAAAAAAAAAAAAAGGGGCTGGAGAGATGGCCTAGCGGTTAAGAGCACCGACTGCTCTTACAGAGGACCCGGGTTCGATCCCCAGCACCACATGGCGGGCCGAGAACCATCTTTAACACCAATTACAGGAGAACTCCAATTCCAGGAGAACTCCAGCTCCAGGGGAATCCGAGACCCTCTTCTGACCTCCGCGGCGTTGCACGACACGGGTGCACAGACTTGCATGCAGGCAGTACATTCATACACATACAGAAATAAATAAAATTAATAAAAAAAAATTAAAAAAAAAAAAAAAAGAAGTCCAGGATGGGGATGGAAATATGGCAGTTACCAGGACATGTGAGTTGAATAGTAGTGATGAAGACCATGATATGAATAAAGATGAAAGCAGAGGGCTGGAGAGATGACCTAGCGGTTAAGAGCGCCGACCGTTCTTACAGAGGACCCGGGTTCGATCCCCAGCACCCACATGGCGGCCGAAAACCATCTGAAACTCCAATTCCAGGAGAACTCCAGTTCCAGGGGAATCTGAGACCCTCTTCTGACCTCTGTGGCATTGCATGACACTGGTGCACAAACTTGCATGCAGACAGTACATTCATACACATACAAAAATAAAAAAAAAAGATGAAAGCAGAGTCAAAAGTTACTTCTTTGATGGTGTGCATCATGTTGTTGGTTCTATAATTGTCTTTTTTTTTAAAATCAAGTGTCTTACATTATCAGCTATATAAAGTTAGAATTGTTTTATTTTTGTCTTTGTAACCTCCAAAGTACCCAGCACACAAAGTTCTTTACATATCCTCAGCTCAGTAGTTATTGACCCATATAAAAAACTTAGTGAGGAAATGAATCAGAAGAGGAAAAGTTTAAATAAGGTTGTATCATAGGAAGAACATGCAGACCATTTTCATTTAGTGGTTCAAAGATCAATGTGGATGAGAACTGGGAATTTAATTTGTAAGTTTTGAGTTTTGATTGTCTTCAGGAGAGGTGTTTGTGAAGTATAGTGTACTTGGCAGACTGAAGAGGTCTTTTACAACTACATATTTTTCTTTTTTAAATTTTTTTATTTTTTATATGTATAAGTATATTGCCTGAATGTATGTAAGTGCACCCATGTCATACAGTGCCCATGGGGATCTGAAGAAGGAGTCAGATCTCCTGGAACTGCAGTTATAGTTGGTGGGTTAGCTGCCATGTGGGTTCTAGGAACCTAACCCAGGTCCTCTGCAAGAGCAGTCAGTGCTCTTAATCACCGAGAAATCTCTCCAGCCCCCACAACTATACATTTTTCTAGTGTTAGGTGTGAAGACTAATGTGATTGGAGATTCTAATGAGATGAAGCCGGTTGATGCTAGGGAGAATGAAAGGTGAAGAGAGTGAGAGATACTGTGGTCAGAGAAGTAAAGGACGTAAGTGGAGAATGTAGAGTAACAGAAATTAAGGACTTCATAATGGCAGATGACTAACAAACATCACAGAAACTAATGAGACTTCCTGTTAGATGAAGTACTGGTATGAAAGCTCATAGAAGAAAGCTGTGGAATAGAACATGAATTAGCTGAGGTAGGTGGTTGACATCCTTGAACACTGTTTAGATGATGAACAGGTACCAAGAAGTGGGTTTGGGCCTGGAAGGAGTGCAAGGAGAAAGACTGTTACTGCTCTTCTTTCTGTGAGCAGCAGAGAGGAAAGTAGACCATTCTAGAAGGCTGCGAGAGAAAGAATTTCTTTTTTTTTCCACATAAATTTATTTTTATTTTTTTAACAAATCTAGACCCATGTTCCTGCCCATTCCCCCATGAGCCAGAGCTCATGTATTCTGCCAAATATGCTTTTCATCTCTTTCTCAGTCTTTCTCAATATTCTCCATGAAGAAGTTGACTGTTTTGAGCAGAAGTTCACTGTTTCAGTCAGAATTTCAAGAAAAGCTAGTAAAGAACTAGAGAAGGAAATTGTGTAGAAGATAGAGTTAAAAATTCATATTATGTATGTACAATATAGGAAAAATATAAAGCACTCATATTTTCTGTTTTATAAACATGTCATAGTTGTTAATGCTATGTATGGGAATGTGAAAGTTCAGGTTTTTTGATATCATTTTATAGAAAGGAGATACTCCCTTGCATATTGCCATTCGAGGAAGGAGCCGGAAACTGGCAGAACTTCTTTTAAGAAATCCTAAAGATGGACGGTTACTTTATAGGCCCAACAAAGCAGGCGAGACTCCTTACAACATTGACTGCAGTCATCAGAAAAGCATTTTAACTCAAATATTTGGAGCTAGTAAGTATTGGGTTTTGTTCCTTATTGAGTTGTTTTGTGTGTACATGTGCACATGTATGCATTTGTGTGTGTGTGTTGCTGGAGATTGAACCCAGAGCCCTACCATTACTAGGCAAATGCTTTACCACTGAGCTATACCCTCAAAACTTCCTACCTGATCATTTATTTATTTATTTATTTATTTATTTACTTATTTATTTATTTACTTATTTATTTATGTCTTTTTGAGACAGGGTCTCCCTTTAGCCCCAGCTGGCCTGGAACTCACTCTGTAGACCAGGCTGGCCTTGAACTCACAGAGATCTGCCTGCCTTTGCCTCCTGAGTGCTGGGATTAAAGGCATGCTCCACCACGCCTGGCTTAAAGACAGTTCTTAGCTGCCATGTGGGTGCTGGGAATCAAACCTCTGCAAGAGCAGTGGGTGCTCTTAACTGCTGAGCCATCTCTCCAGCCCCTATTTATTTATTTGTATGAGTGTATTGACTCATATAATGTAAGTGCACCTATGTTGTGCAATGCCCATGGAGGTCAGAAGAGGGTGTTGGATTCCCCTGAAACTAGAGTTACAGAAGATTGTTAGCTGCCATGTAGGTGCTGGGACTCAAACCTGAGTCCTCTGCAAGAGCAGAGCTTTTATGAATTTCCAGTAAAAACTCATGGAAAATGAAAGGGCCACGTAACTGGCCCAACAAAGATTTTAAAAATAGTTTCAGGGTCACTGAGATGGCATTTCAGATAAAGGTGCTTTCTCTACAAGCCTTATGACCTGAATTTGATACCTGGAACTCATGTTAAGGGTGGAAGAAAGTAACTGACTCCACAAAGTTGTTCTGTCACTTCCGTTCATGCACTGCACCACGCACACCCACACCCAATTATTATTAATTATTAAATAATTAAATTATAAATAAAATATTAAATTATTAATAATTAAACCTATTATTATTATATTCTTATTATTTGTTTGTGTGCACAAACAAATAGTAAGAATATAATAATAATAGGTTTACATTTTCTTAGCTATTCTCTTTTTTTTTTTTTGCAGGGCCAGGGTGCTTTGGGACAGGGTCTCTCTGTAGACTCAGCTGGCCTGGAACTTGCTATATAGACCAGGCTGACCTCAGTTTCTCAGAGATCTACCTGCCTCTGCCTCCCAAGTGCTGGGATTAAAGATGTGCACCACCACAACCAGATCTTTCTTAGTTATTCTTTTGTTTTGTTTTGTTTTTGTTTTTGTTTTTTTGTTTTTTTATAGTTGTGCCTCTCTCACTATGTTACATCTTTTTAATTTTTTTATTTTTATTATTATTTATTTATACATACATTTTTTATCAAATCTAGACTCGTGTTCCCCCCATCCCTCCACCCCTCCAGAGCTCATGCATTCTGCCAAACATGGTATTCATCTCTTTCTCAGTCTTTCTCAATATTCTCCATGGGGAAGTTGACTGTTTTTAGCAGAAGTCCACTGTTTCAGTCAGTTCTTAGCTATTCTTATATTTCTTTTTAAAGTTTTTTTTTTCCTTTTATTTATGTGCATGCGTGTGTTCATGCTTGTGTGTGTGTGTGTGTGTGTGTGTACCATAGTGCGTGGGTGTCTGTGGGGGCTAGAAGAGGGTGTTGGATCCCCAGGAACTTGAGTTATAGGCAACTGCCAGATGCAGATCCTTGGGTCTTCTGGAAAAACAGGAAGCAACCATTGAGCAATCTTTTCAGCCCCTCGTCCATCTTAATTTTCCATCTTTAAAGATATTCTCACAGGTTTTAAATGGAATTGTCTTAATTTGGGAAGAATTGGTATCTGAGTCACTAAGCCTTTCTGCCAGGAAGCATAGAATATTTCTTTTCTCTGATGATTATATTCTTCAGTGACAGTTTATAAATTATATACTAGTCTGCTTTTATTATTTCTGATTTTAATATTTCTGAAATTGAAATATTTCTCAAACTTTTCCTCCTGTGGTTCTAAGGATTGAACGCAATGTTCATGCATGGCACCAAGTGCTCTGTTCCTGAGTTATGCCCCTAGCCCTGGATATGTCTTACAAGTGATTGATAAGAAAGTATTGTGTAAAGTCTTTAATCCTAGTACTTGGGAGGCAGAGGCAGGTGGATCTCTGTGAGCTCAAGGCCAGCCTGGTCTACATAGCAAGTTCCAGGACAACTTGAGCTACAAGGGGATCCTGTTTCAAAAAAGACCAAAAATTAAAAAAAAAGCATTGTGTAATAATTTGGCAGCATTTTTTTCCAAGCTGGTACTTTAAAATGATGTATCTTAAAACTAATAGGTATATTATGTTCCATGAAATATGGTATTTGTTTAAGAATCTCTGAAACTATTATTACATGAATCTAAATGTTTGAGATGCCCCCTCTATAATCAGTAAGTCAGAATTGGCATTCCTTCCTTATGGTAATAACCTCTGTTTAATGAAAGGATATGGTGTGTTTCTGATTACAGGACACTTGTCTCCTACTGAAACAGATGGTGACATGCTTGGTTATGATTTATATAGCAGCGCCCTAGCAGATATCCTTAGTGAGCCTACCATGCAGCCACCCATTTGTGTGGGGTTATATGCACAGTGGGGAAGTGGGAAATCTTTCTTACTCAAGAAACTAGAAGGTAAAGAACATGTTTTTATGAAATCTTTACATATAGCATATTTTTCACCATAGTAAAGGAATGTTGTGTATTATTATTTGTGTTAACATAGATTGCTGAAGTAAATTTGTTGGAATTTTACTCTCCTCTAGTTGGTCCTCCCTGTGTTTTCTTTCTAAAAAGAGACCTAATTGTGTGTCAACATCCAGTAAAACCTTTGGTAGTGGGTTTCACAGGTTCATACTAAGATCAAGTATGGGCACTTCCTAGACATTACCCTTTCCCCAGCTTTTTGCTTGACAAAACCATTTTTTTTTTTTTTTGGTATTTTTGAGACAGGGTCTCCTGGTAGCCCCAGCTGTCCTGGAACTCACTATGTAGAACAGGCTGGCCTTGAACTCACAGAGATCTGCCTGTCTCCTCCTCTTGAGTCATGCCTGGATGACAAAACAAAACCATTCTTACTCCTCAAGGATAGGTTTCAATATTACCTGTAAAAATTACCTCAAATTTCTGGGTGTGGTGGCATATGCCTTTAATCCTAGTACTCAGGAGGTAAGACAGGAGGATCTCTGTGAGTTTAAGGCCAGCCTGGTCTACATAGAGAGTTCCAGGCCAGTTGGGGCTACAGAGAGACCCTATCTCATAAAGACCAAAAAAAAAAAAAATGAAGTCAAATTTTGTATAAAGAATGACTTGTGTGGGGCTCATTGGGCTTCACACCTCTTTGAGATCTGCAGTTACTGGATGTGACAAGAGTGGGAAGGTGAGGGGATCAGGAAGCATGGTGGTGATATATAGTTTGAAGACAGAGTATTGTTTTTATGTTTGTATATGAAAACAATAACTTATTTGTTTAGTACAAACTACAGATACAGAAAATCGGTATCAACAAAACCTTGACAGATGAGAATACTATACAGTAGAGTTTCATGCATCTTCAGTAGGTAAGGCAGGAGTTGATATGCCTACAGAATGGGATGCTTTTGTTGATTGAAAGAAAATAATTGGTTTAAATGGTTAAATAGCAACGGTTTATCTCTAGGGTACTTGGTAAGTACCCAGTAAAAGTTTATATTGAAAATATGAAAATTAAAGATTAACTTAAAAGTAATGTAAAACAATAAAATTTCATCTAAATTTTTCTTTCAGATGAAATGAAGACATTTGCAGGACAGCAGATTGAACCACTTTTCCAGTTTTCCTGGCTTATAGTTTTTCTTACCCTGCTGCTCTGTGGAGGGCTTGGCTTATTGTTCGCTTTTACAATTGATGCAAATCTGGGCATAGCAGTGTCTTTGAGCTTCCTGGCACTCTTATATATATTCTTTAGTAAGTCTCTGCTTTGTTATATTTTTCAAAAGTGGAGAAACATGGGCCTAGAGAAATGGCTTAGCAATTAAGAGCACTTGCTGCTCTTCCAGAGAACCTGGGTTTGATTCCTAGCATTCACTTGGTAGCTCACAACCACCTGCATGCATGTGCTGTGCATATGTACACTTAGACACACATACACATAAATAATTTTTTAAAAAGACTAATTGTTTTACTTAAAACATCATATATATGTGTGATTTTCATAATTGGCTGAAAAAAATTGATCTTTTTGCTACTTTCCAAATTGACTTGGAGCAGTGGTGCCCACACCTAAGCAGAGTAGCTTTATTTTTATTATTTTTATTTATTTATTTATTTATTTATTTATTTATTTATTTATTTATTTATTTATTTTTTGTGTATGAGTGTACTGTCTGCATGCAGGTTTGTGCACCCGTGTCGTGCAATGCCGCGGAGGTCAGAAGAGGGTCTCGGATTCCCCTGGAACTGGAGTTCTCCTGGAATTGGAGTTTCAGACAGTTTTCGGCCGCCATGTGGGTGCTGGGATCGAACCCGGGTCTTCTGTAAGAGCGGTCGGTGCTCTTAACCGCTAGGCCATCTCTCCAGCCCCAGAGTAGCTTTAAAAGCTGCTATATTCCTTGTTGGTATTATACTTTCTCTTTTATAGTTAATAACTTAAATATAAATCTTTCTGAAGAGAAGATTTCATAACCATTTCTGGCAGGCTCTTAAACATTTTGACCATTACTATAATTTTTAACTTTTCTAAAAGGAAAATAAGAAAGCAATATAATCTCTGTTTCTGGGGATGTCTTCAGTTGCAGGAAAGGAAATAGACTTGTTACTGAAGGAACTGGAAAGTTCAACAGTTGCAAACAGTGATAAATTCAACGTCTTTTGCATTTGAATCTGAACTATCAATGTGATATAAGGCTCCATTTTTCTGCCTCTGATTCTTAGGTCAAATTTTAGTTAGTGTCCACTTTTCATATACCTTCTATATGTTGAAAGGCTTATTTGAGGAATTATTTGGAGTATTCATGAATTAGTGTAGGCCACACAATATTATATAAGCTTAGCAACCTCTTATTTGACACTCGATTATTTAGATAAAATAAACTGATTTTTCAATAATTGTTTTTTTTTTTCAACTGAATTTCAGTTGTCATTTACTTTGGTGGACGAAGGGAAGGGGAGAGTTGGAATTGGGCTTGGGTCCTCAGTACCAGACTGGCAAGACATATTGGATATTTGGAACTCCTCTTCAAATTAATGTTTGTGAACCCACCAGAATTGCCAGAGCAAACTACAAAAGCTTTACCTGTGAGGTGAGTTGGTTCCTTTGACAGAAGTAATCTTTCATAAAGTTGCGCAAGAAGATTTTAACAAAATGTACAAGGCATCATATTCTAAACAGTATTGGTACTTTGATCTGTGGATGAAAAAAAAATCAAAATAGCTGGGTGTGGTGGCGCATGCCTTTAATCCGAACACTCGGGAAGCAGAAGCAGGAGGATCTCTGTGAGTTCAAGGCCAGCCTGGTCTACATAGCAAGTTCCACGTGAGACCCTGGTCTCAAAAAATAAAAATAAAACAAGACCCCTCCCAAATCAAAATAAAAGCATGTTCATTGAGTTCATAGAACACCCTTTCTTATACATTGTCACTATTCTATGAAAGAAACCTATTTAACTTTATCATATTTTGTTTGTTTATAAGCCATTCCATCTTCTTTTTTTTACCTGTTACATTCTTTAGACATCATTTTTTAAAAATCTAACTGAGAGAGTTTTACTAGGGTTTGAACCAAGGCTTTCATTCATGTTGCATAAACACCCTGCTCTTGAGCTACACGTAGGCTCTTTTGGGTCACACTTTGAAAATATCAGTCTTGAGGATGGAGTTCTGGCCCAAAGAGACTTCAAATCTCCTTAAACAAGCATATGACTTCAGGAAACTCAGCTCACTTATGTGAACTGCTCTTTCTTCATTTCTGAAAATATATTTATGTATCTAAACTTATGCATATTGAACATGAAATGAAGGGAAAACATAAAAGATTTAAAAAACTACTTAAGTGAATGAATAAAGAGAAGACATAAAATTCTAGATGAAATTAGAAGATTTAAAGCTAGAAAATTATGAACAAAAAGTCTCCTAGGGGGTTTAGGAAAATAATTTAAAATACACTAAAAGTTTAAGATGTTTTAAATTATAATAAGATAAAATATGTAAAATTTAAGATGAAAATGAGTCATTCTGACTATTAAGACTATGATATGAATATAGAAGAGAAAATTTAATGTTAAGAAATTACAAGTACAGCTCTTTCCACCATCTTGGTGCTGGTAGGGGCCTGCTGGGAACAGGACTTCTAAAAGGCAAATGCCTGGAAGGCTGTGGTGCAAGGCCACTTTTGCTGGCTATAAGCAAGGTCTCCGGAACCAAAGAGAGCATACAATGCTTCTTAAAATTGAAGGTGTTTATGCCCAAGATGAAATGGAATTCTACTTAGGCAAGAGATGTGCTTATGTATATAAAGCAAAAAACAACATGGTGACTCCTGGTGGGGCAAACCAAACAATACCAGAGTAATCTGGGGAAAGGTAACCTGGACCCATGGAAACAGTGGCATGATTCGTATCAAATTCTGCAGCAATCTTCCTGCAAAGGCCATTGGACACAGAATCCGTGTGATGCTATACCCCTCATGGATTTAAACTAATGCAAAGTAAATAAAGTAGATTTGTGCTCTTTTATTAAAAAAAAGAAATTACAAGTACAATCAACCTTCTTTATCCTTGGCTTCTGCATCTATAGATTCAACTAACCATGGATTATAAATATTTTTAAAAATTTGTATCTATTGAAATTTTATAGATGTTTTCTTGTCTTATTCACTAAATAATATAGTATAACAGCTACTTACAAAGTATTTTCATTGCATTAGATACTGTAATCTAGAGATGGTTTAAAATATGTAGAAGGATATGTATAGGTTATAAGGAAATGCTGTACTATTTCATGTGAGAGACTTGAGCTGGTCCTAGAACCAGCACCCTATGAATCCCAAGGGATTATTGTAATTAGCAGTTAAGATTATTAAAAGGATTTAAAACTGAGTTTAAAAGGAAAAAGTTTGGGGGGGTGGAAAGAAGGCTCAGTGGTTAAGAACACTTTTGGCTCTTACAGAGGACCCGAGTTCCATTCCCAGCATCCACATTGGGTGACTCATAACCATCTGTAACTCCAGGTCTTGGAGATACAGTGCCCTCTTCTAGCCTCTACAGATATCCACACACATGTGAACATACCTATACAGATACTCACATATATTATTCATAATTTAAAAATAAAGTAAATATTTTTTTTAGTCTTTTTGAGACAGGGCCTTCCCTGTAGTCCCAGCTGTCCTGGAACTCACTCTGTAGACCAGGCTGGCCTTGAACTCACAAAGATCCACCTGCCTCTGCCTCCCAAGTGCTAGGATTAAAGGCGTGCGCCACCATGCCAGACTAAAGTAAATCTTTTTTAAAGAGAAGAAAAAGTACAAAGGACATCATGCAATATATAATAAAATAAGTGAGGAACAATTTTATAGAAAATGGAAACAATTTAATAGGATGGCAATTTTTATAAAGGTAGAACAGCTGAGACTGGAGAGATGACTCAGTAGTTAAGAGCACTGGTTGCTCTTGCAGAGGACCTTCCTTCGGTTTCCAACACTCACATGACAGCTAACAACTGTCCATAACTCCAGTTCCAGGAGATCTGATGCCCTTTTCTAGACTTCTCAGGCATTATGTGCATATGGTACATTTATATACATGAAGGCAAAACACTCATACACATAAAATAAAAATAAATAAATTAAAAAATGTTAGAACAACTAAAATAGTATCAGGACCACAGAATACAGTACAATGAGATACCAGATTATAATATTGGATGGTCTCCCTGTAGCCTCAGCTGTCCTGTAACTTGCTATGGTAGAGCAGGCTGGCCTTGATCTCGCAGAGATCCACCTGCCTTTGCCTAATTGAGTGCTGAAAATAAAGGCATGTGCTACCACACACAGCACCTGACCTAGATTATAATTTTAGGACAATGTTTTACTACTGAATTGAGATGAAAATTTAATTTAGAGATGGAGGGAAAAGAATGAGCTAATGTAGAAAGAAATAATTTAGAAACTCACCATGTAAATAATTCAGTTATTTTGAAGCATAACTTTGAAAAGAATATTTTACAACTATTTCTAAATCTTTGGTATATGTTAAAAACTGTTAATAAAATACATTAGAAAATTTGTTTTTAAATGGTATTACTGGGCTTGAAATTCTTGTTTGTAGTTAACATTGTCTCACATTCTAGTCTCTTCATTTGGAACTAGAGCAGTCTCTGTGCCATTCTCTTACCTACACCCTGATATGGAGTGCCACATACACTGAGATTGGCCTAGTCCCCCACTCTGCCATCACTTTCTCCTCTTGCCCTTTGTCACAGTTACTTCATATACATTTGTATCTATCTGTTAGTGCTTTTTTTTCATAAGAGACTCTATAACATGTTCAAAGTAAAATATAGATAAGCACCCCCTCTCAGAAATTTAAAAGCAATATTTTGAAAAGACTATCAAGAAAAATATAAAGTAAATCATACAAAGATGGCATGTTAAAAAGTTATTTTTTGCATTACATAGCTGAGTAATGTCTTGCCTGGTCTTTTCCCCAAGGTTTTTGTTTACAGATTACAATAGGCTGTCCAGTGTAGGTGGAGAAACTTCCTTGGCTGAAATGATCGCCACCCTCTCAGATGCTTGCGAGAGAGAATTTGGCTTTTTGGCTACCAGGCTTTTTCGAGTGTTCAAGACTGAAGATACTCAGGGTAGGATTTTCTTTCTTCTTTCCTTGTGTGTATCTCAGGGTGAGGAAGGGAATGAGTGTTCATTTATTTTCATGGAAACAGGAATTGAACCCCAATGTTTTCAGATGCTGTTAACTATGATTAGGATTTTCTGGGTACATGTATAGTAATAATTTTTAATACCATTTGTTCTATTACAGGCAAAAAGAAATGGAAAAAAACGTGTTGTCTCCCATCTTTTATCATCTTTCTTTTTATTTTTGGCTGCATTATTGCTGGAATTACTCTTTTGGCTATATTCAGAGTTGACCCAAAACATCTAACAGTGAATGCTGTTCTCATATCAATTGCATCTATAGTGGGGTTGGCCTTTGTACTCAACTGTCGTACATGGTGGCAAGTGCTGGACTCTCTCCTGAATTCTCAGAGAAAACGACTCCACAATGCTGCTTCCAAGTTGCACAAATTGAAAAGTGAAGGATTTATGAAAGTAAGTACTCACTATTAGAAAAAAACTAATGTGAATATGCTACTGCTTCCATGCTCACTTGGGGTTTAATGTATGTTAAAAGGTTACATTTAGGGTTTTGTTTTTGTTTTATTTCTTTTTCTCAGTGCTGAGGATTGAAGCCAGGGGCTTGTGCATGTTAGGCAAGCATTCTACTGCTTGGCTATAGCCCCAGGTCTATTGTATTTAGTTTATTTTGATTATTTGTTTAGTTATTAATTGGTTTATTTACTTTTGCAACTGGTTTAAAAGTTCTTTTAGGTTTATAGGAAGATTCAGAGATACCCCATGTATCTGCCCCCACACATGTACCCTTTATTACCAGTATCCATCACCAGAGTGGTACATCTGTTCCCGTTGATGAGCCACAGTGATCCATAATAATCATGCTCCGTGTCCAAAGTTCATTTTAGGGTCATTCCTGTTCTGTACATTCTGTGAGTTTGGACAAATGCATGATGACATATCCATCATTTTAGTGTCATACAGAGCATTTTCACTGCCATGAAAGCCACTGCTTCACCTGTTCAGCCCTGTCTCTTCCAACCCCAGTCAATGCTCTTATTTTTACTACCTTAGTAGCTGTCTTCAGAATGTCACATAGTTGAAATCATGCAGTAGGTAGCCTTTTCACATTGGCTTCTTTCACTCTGTAGTATATATTTATGTTCCTTTTCATGGCTTAAAGGCTCATTTCTTTTTAGGTCTGAATAATATTGTTGCCTGGATGTATAGCTTCATTTATTCATTCACCTATTGAAAGATATCTTTGTTGCTTTAAGTTTAAGCAGTTATGAATAAAGTTACTACAAATACCCATGTCCAGATTTCTATGTAGACATAAGTTTTTAGCTCTTTTGAGTAAATGCCAAGGAGTATAATTTCTAGACCCTATGGTAAAGAATATATTTAGTTTTGATAAAACTATCAAATTGGACTGGACGCGGTGGTGGTGTATGTTTGTAATTCTAGCTCCCTTGGAGCTGCTGCATACCAAGATCCCATCTTAAAAACCTAAGCAACCCTCCCTCTCACCACTGGACTGTTTTCTAAAGTGGTTGTACCGTTTTGTGTTGCCATCAGCAGTGAGATTTCTCATTGTTATATATCCTTGCCTTCACTTGGTATAATCAGTGCTCTGGATTTTGGCCTTTTTTTAGGTATCATAGTGGCATTGTTCTCTATCCTTTGCCCTTCATCTTTAATGATTGGGTCTTTTTTTTCACTCTTTCTTAAATATTTATTTTTATTTATGTGTATGTATACGCATGTGTGTGCAAGGTGCTCACAGAGGTCCAGATCCCTTGGAGCTTAAGTTACAGGCAGTTGTAAACCATCTGATTTTGGTGCTGGGAATTGAACCTGGGTCCTTTAGTAGGACAGTAACTCTTAACCACTGAGCCATTTGTCCAGTCTGATTTTGTTTTTTGATCCACCCTGATAATGTGTTTTTTTTTTATTTATGTGTATGAATGTACTGTCTGCGTGTAGGTCTGTGCACCCGTGTCGTGCAATGCCGTGGAGGTCAGAAGAGGGTCTCGGATTCCCCTGGAACTGGAGTTCTCCTGGAATTGGAGTTACAGACAGTTCTTAGCTGCCATGTGGGTGCTGGGGATCGAACCCGGGTCCTCTGCAAGAGCGGTCGGCGCTCTTAACCACTAGGCCATCTCTCCAGCCTGATAATGTGTATTTTAATTGGTGCATTTAGACCTCGGGCATTCAGAAGGATTATTGATAAACATGGAATTGTAGCTAACATAATTGGTACTGTTTATACATGTTGCCCTTGTTCTTTGTTACTGTTTTTGGTCTTCCTTTTGTGGTTTTTGAGCATTTTATAGAATTCTACTTTATCACTTTTTTAGCATGTTCATTACACTTTTTTTTGAGATAAGGATTCTCAGCTGACCTGGAACTCATTATGTAGACCACGCTGGCCTCTATCTCATGGAGATCTGCCTGCCACTGCCTCTTGAGTGCTGTGGTTAAAGGTGCCAGGTTTCTTTCATGCTTCTAAAGAAATATGTTTAATTATCTTTTATTCTGTGCTTCTTTATGCAGGTTCTGAAGTGTGAGGTGGAATTGATGGCCAAGATGGCAAAAACCATTGACAGCTTCACTCAGAATCAGACAAGGCTGGTGGTTATCATCGATGGGTTAGATGCCTGTGAGCAAGACAAAGTCCTTCAGATGCTAGACACAGTATGTTTTCACTGTCTTGAAGCTTGTCATTGTGGGCACATAAAAATGCACGATCACAAAATAGCTCAAGTGAAACAGAAACTGTGCTTTTTATTTAATAAACACTGGTTTCTCTGGTGAATTTCCCTTATAAAAACCTTTTCATCAGAAATATAGCAGGAGAAAATGTTTCATCATAAAGAAATTCAAAAAACCTTAGCTTAATGGCAGTTTAAGAGAACACTAAATGGAACATTTCTTAAGTACCAAGTGTGGCTTAGCTTTTTTTTTTTTTCAGCTACTTATGTTTATATTCTGAGATTCTATAGGGAACCCATAGAATTTGTAGTTTTGTTAAAAAAAAAAAAAAAAAGGGCAGATCACAGGCATTCTTAGGTGTGTTGTTAAAAACGATGGTAAATTGTGGGCAAAGCTGAGTGTGCCCAGGACCTCACAGCATTCATAGTAATTGTGTGGTGTGTGATGTTACCTGTTGCATAGATTGTAGGTGTCAAAAGGAAACTATATTTATAGTTTTTTTTTTTCAGGTTTTGTCATTGACAGGTGACAGCAACTTGAGATTGAACCATCAGTAAAATTTGTTTTCATAGAGAATACATTTTGGTGAAAAATGAATGTTATTAAAAATATAGCCAGCAAAGTATAGCACAGTTTTATTTATTTAAAATTTTTTTTTAATTTTATTTATTTTTGTATGTGTATGAATGTACTATCTGCATGTAGGTTTGTGCACCCGTGTCGTGCAATGCCATGGAGGTCAGAAGAGGGTGTCGGATTCCCCTGGAACTGGAGTTCTCCTGGAATTGGAGTTACAGACGGTTCTCAGCTGCCATGTGGGTGCTGGGGATCGAACCCAGGTCCTCTGCAAGAGCAGTCGGTGATCTTAACTGCTAGGCTATCTCTCCAGCCCAGTATAGCACAGTTTTAAAAGATAATATTTTGTGGGGCTGCAGAGGTGGCTCAGTGGTTAAGAGCACTGGCTATTCTTGCAGAAGAGCTGGGTTCAGCTCCAGCACCCACATTGTAGCTAACAACCATTCATAACTCCAGTTCCAGGGGATCTAACACCCCCTTCTGTCCTCCATAGGCACTGCACAACACAGGTGCACTTACATACATGCAGACAATACAATCATATACATAAAAATAAATAAAAAATTTAAAGATACTATTTTGTATAATCAAAAATTTGTGTCACAACCATACATTTCTTCTACCACAGGTCAGAGTTCTGTTTTCAAAAGGCCCTTTTATTGCCATTTTTGCAAGTGATCCACATATTATCATAAAAGCCATCAACCAGAACCTCAATAGTGTACTTCGGGATTCCAATATAAATGGACATGACTATATGCGCAATATAGTTCATTTGCCTGTTTTCCTTAATAGTCGTGGACTTAGCAATGCAAGAAAATTTCTTGTAACTTCAACAACAAATGGGGACATTTCATGCTCGGATACCACAGGTAGATATCAAANTTTTTTTTTTTTTTTTGAGACAGTCTCCCTGTAGCCCCAGCTGGCCTGGAACTTACTATGTAGACCAGGCTGGCCTTGAACTTATAGTGATCTGCCTGCCCCTGCCTCCTGAGTGCTGGGATTACAGGTGTGTGCCACCACACCCAGCATGCCTTTCTTAAAATACACAGAGCACTTACTCCTTACAAGTGACTTGACACACTGTTCCCATGCCTAGACACCACCTCTTGATTTCTGGATAGCTCTATCCTTCCCTTTATCAATGCCTGTTCTTAAGTCAAAGACTGCTTTAGGATTTGACTGGGATAAACTCTATGTAGATTTATTTATACTCCTGTCTCCCACAAGCGCCCCAGATGTGGCACTTATCACTGTGCAATACCATGTATCTGTTGGTCAGTCTCCCTAGGACTCCGAGCCGTATCTGTCATTGACTAGAAATGAACAAATCCGGCAATGCCTGTGAAAATCAACCTTACAGGAATTCTGAGAAAGTCTAAGGTTTTAGCCAAATGACTACTTCACAAGAAAAAGGTATACCACTTCAATTTATTCACCATTCACAAAAGTGACAAAAACTCCTAGAACCTAGGGATAATCCAAGCAAGCACTCCATAACAGCTAATTTTTAATTTTGTTTTATTTATTTATTTGTTTGTTTATTCATTTATTTATTATTGTCTTTTCAAAACAGGGTCTCCCTGTAGCCCCAGCTGTCCTGGAGCTCACTCTGTAGCCCAGGCTGGCCTTGAACTCACAAAGATCCGCCTGCCTCTGCCTCCCAAGTGCTAGGATTAAATGCGTGTGCCACCATGCCCGGCTTAGCTATATATTTGTATTGCAATTACTCAAATAAAATTAGGTTAATGCCACCTAACTAGTCTTTTGTAAATACACAGAAGAATTAGAATTGAATTATTCAGAATTAGAATAACAAAGAAGCATTAGAAATGAATTATTTTCTAACTTCAGCTGTTTCAGGGACTGCCTGCACCTAGAGCAGTAACAGCCTTAAACTAGGGTACAGTCTCTGTCCTCTGCAGCCTTTTCTCAGCCCAGGTTCTGACACTGGTCCTAGACCAGTGAGAGTTTAAAGCTCACCAACTGATTGCATCTTTTCATTGATTCCTGAGCAGGTTTAATTATGCTTGCTCCTACTATAGGTGTAAGAAAGAAAGGTTTGTAGTCAGAAAAACCCCGACTTTATTTTCTTATGTTCTTTCTACCTTCCTAACATTTTCAAGTTATCTGCTATACTCTAAAGCCACATGTGATTCTGGGCCCTTCCCAGTTTCCTTGGGTTTCTTGTCCAATGTTTTAGTTGTTTCAGTTCATCTACATCTTGTTTGTATGGAGGGAAAACATACAGTGTGTATCAATCTATGTTTATATCACTTAGGGTTAGTTGACATGGACTAATTAATACTGCACTGTCTGGTTTTTTTTTTGCTACCATTAACTTTGGACATTGTATTTTAAAATTCTTTTTTATTTTATGTGTGTGAGTGTTTTGCCTAAATGTGTGTAAATGCACCATATGTGTACAGTACCTGTTGTGGCTAGAAAAGGGTGTCAGATCCTCTGGAACTGGAGTTACAGATGGTTGTTAACTGCCATGTGGGTGCTGGGAACCAAACTTTGGTCCTCTGCAAGAGCATCGAGTGCTCTCATCTGGTACAGCCATCTCTCCAGCTCCTACTTTACTTTTTTTTTTTTTTTTTTTTGAGATAGGGTTTCACTGTGTAGCTCTTGCTGGCCTGGAACTTACTATGTATATAGACCAGGCTGGCCTAGAACTCACAGAGCTCTGCCTGCCCCTGCTGGGATTAAAGACATGCACTACCATGCCTTCCTTCCTTCCTTCCTTCCTTCCTTCCTTCCTTCCTTCCTTCCTTCCTTCCATCCATCCATCTATCCATCCTTTTTGACATTTTACTTTAAAAAAATTGTTTCTTTGACTTTGTGCCTATATGCTTTACAGATATGGATATAAATTTAATATGAATGACAACTGATAGAGCTAAATTCAGAGGTGTATGTGACTTGAAACTTTGAATTTCTCTCTTGGGAGTGGGGTCTCTTGGTTTCCTGTGGTTGCATCTACATTTTTGTTGCTTTAGGACTCAGAAGAGAACATGCCTTTGTTTGCCTGTTCTCCTAGGAGATAGGATTTCTTATCTACTTCTCATTCCTCTGCAGAGTGCCTTTAGTTCTTAAGGAGATGTGGGGAAAATTAAGAGTGGCTGTGCTTGTTAGGAAATTAAAAACATTATTTATTTATTTATTTATTTATTTATTTTCGTATGTGTATGAATGTACTGTCTGCATGCAGGTTTGTGCACCCGTGTTGTGCAGTGCCGCAGAGGTCAAAAGAGGGTGTCAGATTCCCCTGGAACTGGAGTTAGATGGTTCTCTGCTGCCATGTGGGTGCTGGGGATCGAACCCGGGTCCTCTGCAAGAGCAGTCGGCGCTCTTAACCACTAGGCCATCTCTCCAGCCCCTTGTTAGGAAATTTTTACAAACTTTAAAATAACCTAAAAATAAAGGTGCTTAATCCTTAAAACCAGACAGGAGCTTATTTGCTCATTTTAGGGTTCTTCTAAATATTGAGCCTTCATAGAGTTCGACTATGATTCTCTCTGTGTAGTTCTGCTCACTTCTCATCTGAAAGACATTAAGCTTTCCCTTGTTCTACAGCTCTAAGTTGGCATGCGTGAAGAAGTTGCTGCTGACGTGACTTTATAACTGTGTAAAGGTTCTGCCTCAGTAGTGATAATACTTTCATCAATGTGTGTTCCTCCTCTTTGATTAATAGTGTGAACTTTGTTGTTCTTATTAATAAACCTATAGTAACTTCTCAAAAGCTTGTCTTTAGCTCCAGTACCAGGGGAATCTGACACCCTCTTCTGACCTCTGCGGCATAGCACGACACGGGTGTGCAGACCTACATGCAGACAGTACATTCATACACATACAAAAATAAATATATAAAAATAAAAAAATTTTAAAAAAGCTTGATATCCTCCGACTTGAAGGGAGGGTTATCTCTCACTGATGGTGCTCTATTTTAGGATACGTACCGTAGAAGACAGATGCAGAGGACCATCACTCGTCAGATGTCCTTTGATCTCACAAAGCTGCTGGTTACTGAAGACTGGTTCAGTGACATCAGCCCTCAGACAATGAGACGATTACTTAATATTGTTTCTGTGACAGGTGACTTGTTTTCTTATTTTATATGGTAGATAATTAACTTTATTTATATTTTTAAAGTATTAAACATTAAACTCTGAGCCTTGTTTAAGCTAGGTGAATATTCTGAAACCATTGAGTTACACTGCCAGCCATCACAATAAGCTTTAAAGGGAACAAAGCAATTTAAATTTGGAAATAATATTTTTGTTTTATATGTTTATATTGCTATCAGCTTTGTCTGTGTTTAGTGGAAGTCAGTATTAGTTGACAATAAAAATCCGTTATCAGCTGGGCATGGTGGTACATCCCTTTAATCTCAACACATAGAAGCAGAGGCAGGAGGATCTCTATGAGTTCAAGGCTAACCTGGTCTACATACAAAGTTCCAGGCCAGCTGGGGCTATAGGGAGACCCTGTCTCAAAAAGAAAAAAAAATCAGATATCATTTTGACAATTACTTTGCTTCATGATTTCAAAAATTTACATAAGTGAAGACCAAGTATGGTGACACATGCTTATAATCCCAGTACTCTGGAGACAGAGGCAGGCCTAGCTCTGTGAGTTCAAAGTCAGCCTGGTCTACATAGTGAGTTCCAGGCCAGATGGAGCTGCAGGGAGACCCTGTCTCAAAAAGACCAAAAAAAAAAAAAAAAAATTACACAAGTGAGCATAATTAAAATTTAAAATGCTGAAATTCTGATTTTCTACATTGCTATGCTTTAGTTTTCATATTATATTTTGAATAAAAAATGTTTATACCAAAATTTGGGATTATTTCCCTGTGCCTGAATTTTCTATAGAATTCTGCTTTTGACTATGTTAAGACTTACTAATTAACATTAGGGCAGTTATATGAATACTTATAATTTAATTTATAGAATATGGTTCTAGCTGGGCATGGTGGCACATACCTTTAATCCCAGTAGAGGCAGAGGCCAGTGTGGTCTACATAGTGAGTTCCAGGCCAGCTGGGGCTATAGGGAGACCCCTGTCTCAAAAAGACCCCCCCAAAAAAGAAATAAAAAGAATATGGTTCTTATTGTGTATAGTATTGCTTAGTGATTTGTAATATTTCCTAGTGTTGACTCTTTCAACTGGAACTTCATTTTATAGTAATGTTAAGGCTTATCATATAAACTGTATTATAGGTGAGGTTGTATCTAATATAATATTTTGGTAGTTAAATCCCTTTAAGTTAGATTTCAAATTTATTATATTGGATTTATTTAACAGTGGAACTGTTTGATTGTATTCTCTGTAACACTGAAATTGTCATTTAACAACTTCATTTAACAGTGTGTAGTAACTGTTTTCCTTCTACCAAGAAATGGTCTGGACATTGTAGGAATTAATAAACAACATTGGGAACGTTGAAAGATACAATGTCTCATGAGGATAAGTGCCATGAGAAGAATAAACGGGAAATGGAGGCACATTCCTGCCTCTAGCTACTGTTCTTCTAGCAGCAAAAAAAGACCAAAAAAATTAATAATAGATACTGAATCCAGGCCTGATGGTACAGGCTTATAATCTTAGCTACTTGGAAACCTGAGGTGGAAGTATCCAAATTCAAAGCTTGTTGGGCTAGAGTTGAGTTCAAGGCTAGCCTGGGTAACTTAGTGAGTTGGATATGGAGTTAACATCTGTAATCCCTGTACTCTGTAGGTGGAGGCTGGAGGATCAAGAGGTCAAGGCCAACCTTGGCTACATGAGACTCTCTCTCTCTCTCTATATATATATATATATCTATATATATATTATTTCTTAAAATTTTATTTATTTATGTTTATGAATGTCTGCATGTAGGTTTGTGCACCGTGTCGTGCAATGCCGAGGAGCTCAGAAGAGGGTTTTGGATTCCCCCGGAACTGGAGTTCTCCTGGAATTGGAGTAACAGATGGTTCTCAGCTGCCAGTGGGTGCTGGGGATCGAACCCGAGTCCTCTGCAAGAGCAGTCGGCGCTCTTAACCGTTAGGCCATCTCTCCAGCCCCTCTCTCTATATTTTTAAAAAGTCTACAAGAAGTATATTGTCAGTGTTAAAAGCATATTTTAGTGCTCTACATTTTATTTTTTGTTGCCTGTGTTTTTAAAACTATTTAATTCAGTGTTAACCTGTTTATACTCTGTTGAAAGTATGTATATGTTCCTTGTGTTACAACCTATGATTATTTCATAGGCTTATGTTTGATTTGTTCTCTGTTCCACTGAGTGAATACTTCTTAGGAAGGCTGGGAGCACATCACCTATTTTGTTCAGTATTTTATCCCAGCATCACTGTTTTGTTAAATGTATATTTTATTGAATTTTTGTGCATGTCATACAATAGATATTAATCATATTTAGACCCCCTCCCCCATTCACACACTCCCCATACTTCTCTACTGGGTTTTATGCATTCTGTCATATATGTTAAGGCCTACTTGGTCAAGATTTTATACCCAGATGTCCCTTGATACAAGTCATCTACTGGAATCTAGTCAGCCTATCTAGAGTCACTCCTTTAAAGAAGATCAACTCTTCTTCACCCAGCAGTAATCTGGTGCTAATAGTTCCTTGGCTAAGTTTGGGGCTGCTTCCCATTTCTCCAGTTCCAGGCTGTATTTTTTTCCAGTTGCCTGCATGGGTCTTGTACATGCTGTTACCATTGTTGTAAGTTCATATGACCAAGTTCCCAGAGGCCTGAAAGCCTCTGTTTCCTTTTGTTCATGCCCCAACCCTGACTCTTACAGTCTTTCTGCCCTCTCTTCTATAATGGTCCCTGAGCTGTGAGTGGGTGAGGTTTAATATAGGAGTCCTATCCAGGGACACCTACTGTGCAGACTCCCATTTTCTACTTCCATTCTCTCTGGCCAGTTGTGACCTTCTTTGTATATCACACTCTGTTACATGAAGAAGCTTCTTTGGTGAGAGTTGAAGGATGTGTTAGTATTCTCTCTATCCCTTGTTCCATTGTGTTTTTACATAAGCATTAGGTATAGAAGTTCTACCATGGATGTGTCATTTAGGGCTGGGCCATCTTTTAGACACATATTTTCTATGTGTGACCCATTGTAGAACTCTGTAGTAGTCTCCATCTATTGCAAAAACAAGCTTCTTTGACTAGTGGTGAATGGTATACTTGCCTATAAATATAAGGCTCCATTAGAGCCTGTCAGACTAGTATATTCATTAATCTAGATACAGACTAAACTTATCACCATGATGTAAAACTGATAATGTTTTAAGTTAAAAAATAATCCCAGCAATTTGTAATCCTTACTAAGATGAGAGGAAGCATTGATTTAGGAAGTTTGAGGATTGCAAATATCCAGTGTAGGGGCTGGAGAGATGGCCTAGCGGTTAAGAGCGCTGACTGCTCTTACAGAGGACCTGGGTTTGATCCCCAACACCCACATGGCGGCCGAGAACCGTCTGAAACTCCAATTCCAGGAGAACTCCAGTTCCAGGGGAATCTGACACCCTCTTCTGACCTCTGTGGCATTGCACAACACGGGTGCACACACCTGCATGCAGACAGTACATTTATACACATACAGAAATAAATAAAGGCCCGGGCGTGGTGGCGCACGCCTTTATCCTAGCACTTGGGAGGCAGAGGCAGGCGGATTTTGTGAGTTCAAGGCCAGCCTGTCGACAGAGAGATATTTCCAGGACAGCTGGGGCTACAGGGAGACCCTGTCTCGAAAAGACAAAAAAAAAAAAAAAAAAAAAAGAAATAAATAAAAAAAAATCCAGTGTAAACATGCCCAGTGAAAGAATACCTAGTTAGTCCTCAGAATACCTCATAGACACAGTCATTTATTCAACATGTAAATAACAAATTTTAGAAACATTATACTTCAGTTGATAGGTTGCTGACATAATCTTCTTAATAAATTAAAAGGAAAGTATATTGAGTTGTACATTCACTTGTATTAAAGCAAAGATGGAACAGTATGTTTTGATCTCTTTAAGTTCCATTGGTAGGCTCTTAGCAGGCAGTACTTTAAGAGTATTGAGAACTGCCATTGATAAGTTAATGTTCTGCTGTATGCTTTTAGGCAGCCCTGGAGACTGTGAAAACATGGTTGGAAAGACCTTTTGCCTTTATATCTGTATCCAAAAAAGGATCTTGCACCAATATAAAGTAAAACAGAAGATTACCATTAAAATGAAATAGAATCATTTAAATACCTCCAACTCTTTATTTTTTTATTTTTATTTTTATTTTTTTTGGTCTTTTCGAGACAGGGTCTCCCTGTAGTCCCAGCTGTCCTAGAACTCACTCTGTAGGTCAAGCTGGCCTTGAACTCACAAATATCCACCTGCCTCTGCCTCCCAAGTGCTAGGATTAAAGGCGTGTGCCACCACGCCTGGCAGGACTCTTTATTTATTTTATTTCTAGTTGAGACAGGATCTCTTCCTGTAGCCTAGGCTGGCCTTGGACTAGTAATACTGCACTACCGTACCTCCTGTGTGCTAGGATTACCAGTGTCTGCCACCTTGCCCTGTCTGAATCTTTAAATTCTGGATTTTAGAAACCATGTAAATATTAGATTTGAATTTGTATTATAACCAAATGGCATTTTTTTTTAATTTAAAAGTTAAGTTGTTCATGAATATGGGAAATGCCTTACTTAACATACTATTACTTTCTTGATTTAAAAATGTGGGGCTGGGGAGATGGCCTAGTGGTTAAGAGTGCTGACCGCTCTTACAGAGGACCTGGGTTCGATCCCCAGCACCCACATGGCGGCCGAGAACTGTCTGAAACTCCAATTCCAGGAGATCTCCAGTTCCAGGGGAGTCCGACACCCTCTTCTGACCTCCACGGCATTGCATGACCCGGGTGCACAAACTTGCATGCAGATAGTACATTAATACACATACAGAAATAAATAAAATTAAAAAAATTTTTTTTAATTAAAAAAATGTTTATGTATTCCTTAAAGGGCGATTACTAAGAGCCAATCAGATTACTTTCAACTGGGACAGACTTGCCAGCTGGATCAACCTTACTGAGCAGTGGCCATACCGGACTTCATGGCTCATACTGTATTTGGAAGAGACTGAAGGTGTTCCAGATCAAATGACATTAAAAACCATTTATGAAAGGTATTTTGTTTGACTACTTTGAATTTTATTCTGAGTTGAGTTTTTTTTTTTTTTTGGTCTTTTCGAGACAGGGTCTTCCTGTGGCCCCAGCTGTCCTGGAACTCACTCTGTGGACCAGGCTGGCCTTGAACTCACAGACATCCGCCTGCCTCTGCCTCCCAAGTGCTAGGATTAAAGGCATGCGCCACCACGCCCAGCCTGAATTGAGTTTTTAAAAGAAAACATGTAAGTAATGTGTATAAAATATATACTTCTGATTCATTCATCATTAACTGCCTTAGTTTGCAGCACAAGTATACTTTCATGTAAAATTTTAGCTTTATACTTTTCTTTTTTATGTTAGATAAAGTTGTAAGAATTCAGCTTTTATAAAATTCACAAAGTTAAAATGTTTTTCATTTACTAGAACATTCCAGTAGTTTCTAATTTTGGTTTGCTATTCTAATAAACTGTTTCTTAGAAAAAAGATAATACAGAGAAACTATATAGTTTTATAAATTTGGATCTCATTGAAACTATTGTTTTTAAAGTATAAATGAAATATTAATGGGGTTCATATTTTAAAACATTTGACAGTTCAAGTAATTTTTAGCCCTTGGAGTATTGTCAACATATGCTTTTTCCTAACTGGTTTTGGAGTTGTAGGTAGTTGTTTCAGTATTTACCCATCACTTTGAGCTCTTCTGGGTTTTATATTTTAACTTATGCTAAGTCTCATCACTTGCTTAAACCTGGTATGATGTTGTAGTGAGACAGATTACCATGTATCCTTGGAAATGTGGCAACCAGTTTCATCTGGTCTTTGATCCATTAGAAATCATCTTATCTTGAGGTTCATGAGTGGACGTACTCTTAGTTTTATAGTAAAATACTGATCTTTATTTATGAGTAAACAAGTTTGTCGTAAGTCAGGAGTTAGTTAATTATGAATGTTTGTTAGATGAGCAGTTATTACAGTTAAAACTTAACTTTTAATAAGTTTTGTTACATGTTACCATTGTATATTTTCAACGAGGAAGACTGACGTTCAGAAAGTATAAATAACTTCCCAAAGTCACCCAGCTCTTACCTGGCAGCTGATACTTTAATCTGGGTTTTTCAGATGCCATATGCTACTTACTCTACATACTGCATAGTAGAGCTTCTTTTGCCCTCACAGTTCTCAGGTAGGTCCTGTAATTCCCATTTGCACATTAGAAAACTGGAGCCCCAAGGGGATAAGCCACTTGCCAAAAGCTAGGTATGTAGAGCTAGGGTTTGGAGTAAGGCTCTGGGATCCATGCTTTTATATGTGCTAGGTGGATGGATGGCCTTTCATGGCTAAGAACTGTCAGAAACATACAGATTTTGTCACAGAAGCAAGGGGGTACAGTTTTGACATTTTAATGATTTCTGTTTCTTTCTAGAACATTACAAGTTGGTGTAGTTAATATGAGATTTTATCTAATTTCTTACTAACTTTAATAACTAATACACAAAAGTTATTGCTATGTTATTTATTTATTTATGTATGTATTTATTTATTTATTTATTGTCCTTTTGAGACAGGGTCTCCCTGTAGCCCCAGCTGGCCTGGAACTCACTCTGTAGACCAAGCTGGCCTTGAACTCACAAAGATCCACCTGCCTCTGCCTCCCGAGTGCTAGGATTAAAGGTATGTGCCACCATGACCGGCTGCTATGTTATTTTTTATGTAACTTTCCCTGTTTAAACTATTGGTTATTGCTTCTTTCAGTACCTCTAATTTTTTTTTATTGATGCTTTGTGTATTTCATAGATCATTTTCCATTTCCAGGCATATTTCCCTTTCCCTTCCCCCCACCCCACTCCCACCCCACCCCATCCCAGATCATGCATTCTGCCATAACTTTCCTGTATCTTTCTCTGTTTTTTTTTCTTCATTTTTAAACAATAAGTGATAATTTATGAGTACAAGCATCCTTCATGTAAAACCAATTTGCAAGCAGTTGTGCCCAAACCCACACAGCCCATGGGTTCCACCATCCAGCAGGGGGGGCTTGTATGTTCAATCAAGTTGATCCAATGAGTGTCCAGACTATATTGTTTTTTGTTTTGTTTTGTTTTGTTTTGTTTTTAGCTTGCTTCTCTGGGCTGTGCACAGCCTGCTTTCTTTTCTTTTTTTATTTGTTTATTTTTAAGGGATTCTACAATATAGTGACACAGTTGTTTGAAGATAACATTGATGTTACTTAGTTTGCCATACAATTAGATAACTGGTGCATTTTGCAAATATCTATGTCCAAATTTTGAACAACCCAAGGTTCCCATAGTCCAGTTGGAGAAGCTTGTATGCACAGGCATGTTGACCAATTAGGAGTCCAGAACCTATATTTCCCTGTAGTCTCATGATTCACCCCATCTCTCTGCAGCCCTTACATTCTACCACGCCTCCTCTTCCGCAGTTGTTCCCTGCGAGCTTTGGGAAAGGGGCACAACTGGGGGTGAGAAGAAAACAGTTCCTACTTTCTTGTGGAGTTGTCATTTTGGACTCTAGTCTGTTCAGGTTGTTTCCCTTCATGGCTTGACAGCTTATCCAGTGATACCCTTTTAGTCATACTAAACAAAGCACAAGCAATTGGAAGTACAGGCATTTAAGCAGTACTAACTATTATGTCAAGCTAAGCTGTGAGCATAGACACAGATGCTTGGATGGTATGCTAATCCGCAAACTGTGGTTTCTCTATAAAGGGTACAAGTTCTTATTGTGGCTTATAACATCTCCTAACCTAATAGGGGACATAAGCTTGTGGCTCACCACGTGAGTTATTCCTCAAGGAGAGAGTAATAGCCCCATTAGATTTGGGATATATATAGACACTTGGCTGCCACTGTTGCACAGTATCTCCAGGCTGTTGATGTGTAGCTGATACTGATGGAGGAGTCTTGCTTGTCTCAGGGAGACCAATATTTTGCCGTATTGCTTTAGTGGCCTTTGGTAACTGCTCTTTGGCATTTCAGAGGCAAGTTGTACACTAGAAGTTACGCTTCATAAAAAAAAACAAAAAAAAAAAAAAAAAAAAAAAAAAAAAAAAAAAAAAAAAAAACAAAAAAAAAAAAAATAAAAAAAAACAAAAAAAAAAAAAAAAAAAAAAAAAAATATTTTTTTCATGCTCACCAAGCCAGGTCTTCGACAACAGGGACTTACTGCCTTTCTCCTTGCATATATCCCCTTATAGGAAAAGGCCTTTATAATTTGGGGGGCGGGTTTGAATCCCCTAGCCAACATCTCCCTAGGCAGAATAATTTCATTGCTGATGTCAGAGCGTTCCTGTAGTAATATATTTTGCTTAATTACACAGCCTTATAAACACTTTACTATTGAATTTGGCTCTCGATATGGAATTATCCTTTCCCAGTCCTATGGCCTATCAGTCAATTAAAAAAAGGGTAGTTATACCTGTTTTATAGGAATTACACAACTGTAAACAATTGGCCTCTAGTTTACAGGTAGGAGAGGTTTCAATTACCTCTGCTTTCTTTTTTTCCTAAAAGGGGAGGGTAGGACAGGTTTCTCAGTATCTGGAGACGGAAAACTTCGTTAGGGCCCTTATAAACAGTTTTAGCCCCAATAGTATTCGAGAGATGCTCGCAGTGTCTGTGACTCAGGCATCTGAGGTTCCTCTTTGCTTTAAGTTCAGATGGGTCAAAGCCTCTCTGCTTGGCACTTTCCCAGTCCATCTCGCATAGCCATAATTGTATGTTTTCAGGCCATTATAGATTTGGTGATTTTTAACTGTAGGGAACATAAAATTCCAATTTCCTCCCATCCCATTGTTAGTTTATACGATCCAAAAATGTGAAAATTTATCAATAGGATTTGGAACACAAGTTTTCCATTTGTATCCTAGAAGGATACGTACGCCCACCTCTCCCACTTCCCCTCTCTTTTTTTTTTTTTTTTTATGGTTTTTATGTTTTGACTATGCTGCCTAAGTTGTGTTTATACCCATAAACAGGAGCCAACAAGGCATAAGCTTTCAATAAATTTACCCACAAACTGTTTCCATTGACTGTATGCTACTTATTGGAAGGGAAAATCAGGACTATATTGCTGTAGTTTTCACCCATTCACCCCAATCGCAGCCCTTACAGCTCTACCACGCCCCCTCTTCCCAGATTGTTCCCTAGGCCTTAGAAAAAGGGGCCAGGTGGATGAGAAGCAAAACCGTCTAACGCAAAACAGTCTATTTCTCGGCGAGCTGTTGTCTTGGTCTCGGTCAATCGGCTGTTTCCCTTTTCATTGAAACAGTTTGTCCAAAGGAAAATAACCTTTCCGATCCTACTAATGAAAGCACAAGCAATTAGATACTATAAGTATTAAACAGTACTAATTGCTTAATGGGTTAGTTACTTTTGTATAGACACATATGTTTTGGATCTTATGTTAATCCATGAATTACATTTCTTTTCTCGGTTGAAATATGACAGCGTCTTACTTGGGCTTAACATACTCCTAAACCACTAGAGAATAGTAACGCTTGTGGCATCAGCCATGTTTTATTCCTCCAAGGAGAGAGCTAATAGCCAATTAGATTTGGGATATACAGGCATATGGCTGCCACTGCTGCACAGTATTTCCAGGCAGGTGAGGTGTAGCTGGTGCTGACGGAGGAGTCTTGCTTGACTCAAGGAGACCTATATTTGCTTTATTGGTTTAGTAGCCTTTGGAAACACTCTCTGGTATTCCAGAGACCATCTGTACACTTGCAAGTGTGGTCCCAATACATCTTTCCCATGTTTACATCAGGTCTTCGACAGCAGGGCCTTATCTCCACTCTTCTTGCAGGAATCTCAGTTTGGAGGCAAGGAGCCTTTACCTTTTGTGGGGGCTTGGATCCCCAGTACCTCTAATTTTTAAACACAATATTCATACCAGTCTTTGGTTTTGATATAGAATGGGGTTCAAGTCAATCTGATTACCATCCTTAATTAATAATACATGGAAATATAGTGTATCTCGGGATTAGATAGACACACTGACCAAGCAGTGTATGTGAATGAAGTCCTAGCAGCTGGCCCTCTGCATGCTTTGTGACAAGGGTGAGAAGGGTGAAAAAAAGTCCCCAAGTTATGGAAATAGAAATAATACAAAATGAACCAGAAATTTGAAAGACCACACTCTCTCCTAAAATCTATGTGTCAGGTCAGTCCAGTAAAAATTTTGGTTTGGTTTGTTCTTTTGTATTTTGAGACAGAGTCTTATTATATAGCCCTGGATGACCTAGAACTCACTTTGTAGACCAGGATGGCCTAGATCTCAGATAATGCCTGCTCCGTCTCCCAAGTGCTGGGATTAAAGGTGTGTGCCACTATGGCTGGATAATAACAGTTATTAAGACTCTTATGATTAGAGCCCTAATAGATACTGGAGCCATTATTATTTGGATGTAATGTATCTTCCTGAAACTTTGGCTCTTCATTGTTGTTTGTCTTATTTTTGTGGTCCTGGGGAAGAACCCAGAGTTTGTTTTTTGTTTTTTTTGTTTTTTTTTTTGGTCTTTTTGAGACAGGGTCTCCCTGTAGCTCTGGCTGTCCTGGAACTCACTCTGTAGACTAGGCTGACCTCGAACTCACAGGGATCCGCATGCCTCTGCCTCCCAAGTGCTAGGATTAAAGGCGTGCTCCACCACGCCCAGCATTTATTTATTTCTGTATGTGTATCAATGTACTGTCTGCATGCAAGTTTGTGCACCCGTGTCGTGCAATGTCGCGGAGGTCAGAAGAGGGTGTCGGATTCCCCTGGAACTGGAGTTCTCCTGGAATTGGAGTTTCAGACTGTTCTCGGCCACCATGTGGGTGCTGGGGATCGAACCCAGGTCCTCTGTTAGAGCAGTCAGCGCTCTTAACTGCTAGGCCATCTCTCCAGCCCCAGAACCCAGAGTTTTATACATGGTAGTCACACATTCTGTTCCTGAGCTACATTCTTGCCCTGTCTTAAAGAAGCCAGTGTTAGTAGGTACTTGGTCCCTAATTTTTAAAAATTTATTTTATTCACCCTGGTTGATTTCTTCATTAACATATATTTAGTGTGACTTTTTATTAAAAAGTCAGAGCTTATAGAGTTCTTCTTATGCTTTTGAATGTTGCAGGATCTGGCCAGGGAAGTAGGCTGAATGGAAAGAGAGATATAAAAGCATTTACATATGTTTATTTTTTTCTATTTGAGAATTCTTTCAACTTACAAAAAATTTTGCAAGAATAAAAATAGTACAAAGAACCCCCATATACCTACCCTTCATCTGGACTTGCCTGTGAATGTGTGACTTTATTTACTTTATCACTTGTGTGCATAACATCTTCTGACCACTGGTTTTCTCTTATGTTTGTATCTATATACAAATGCAGGCATATTTTTCCATATTATGTGTGGGTAAAGTACATATAGCATACTGTTTTCCTCTAAATGCTTAAATTTTTAGGAACTTATATTCTGATTAAAAGTAAAACATACATATTTAAAACAAGTAGCAGGAAAAAAAATAAGATTGCTTAAATAATTTACCAGTTTTATGAGTATTACACTAAATATCATTGTTTTCTAGATAATAAGAAACTTCTTAGTCTGAAACCACTATTCTTTGCTATTAGACAATTGTTTGACCTTTTATTTTCAATTTATTCTTTTTCAGGGAAGAAAGATTTATTTTGGTTTATGGTTGCAGTCCATTGTGGTTGGCATAGTGGAGTATGGCAGCTCACATAGTGGCCAGGAAGCAGAGAGAAATACCTGTGTCTGCAGGATTTCTCCTTTCCCCACCTTTTATCCTGTCTGGGCATATAGCCTGTGTGATGGTGCTGTCTGCACTCAAGGTTGCTTGCTTTCCCCCTAGTCACTTCTTTTGGGGAATGCCCTCACAGACACATCCAGAGGTGTGTTTTACTAGGTGCTTCTCAGACCAGTGGAATTGACCACTACATGTCTACTCCTCGTCAGCCTGATTCTCAGCACATCTCTTTAAACCATACCTTTCACCCTGGCATGAAAAGGTCTGTCTCATAAGGCAAAAATATATTCATTCCATCTGTAAAATTCCCCATAGTCTTAACAGTTCCAACATTGTTCAAAAATCCAAGTTCACTGTCTCCTCTAAGACTCAAGACAAACTCTTGCTGTAAGCCTCTTTAATAGCAAAAAGAAAACGACATATTTCCAAATTACAATGGCACTGAGTGAAGATTTCCCTTCCAATAAGAATAGAAGCATAGAAAACAGGGATAGGACAAAAACAAAAATTCAGCAGGCCAGACATTAAATCCTGTAGATTCACATCAGGTATCTGAGGCATTTGACATCATGCTGTGAAATCCAGCAGGTTCATCATTCTTGCCCATATAGCTTTGCCATTTGTAGCCCAGATACCCTCTCTCTTGGGATTTCTCTGTTCCCTGCCCTCAGCTTTCCACAGCAGATTGTCCATGTTTCTGGCAGGTTTAACTTCCTGGAGTCTGTTATATCTTTGACTTCTCCTCTTTGATTTCTCAGAGGCCGCCTGCATTCATTCCTACCCTCATACTTTGCCTATCTTTCAAGGCTTTCCTTTAAAAATTGTTCTGAGTTTCTATGCCCCTGTAACTTTTGCATTCTGGGTGTTTGCAAGGCCACTGTCATAGGAATGATGCAGAGGTATGCAAAATATCCAGCTTCTTTATAGTGTCCCGGATCTTTTCAGCAGCCATGTCTTTCTTGCCTTCAGAACTTTGCATACACTTCTTTTCTGGACAAACTAAGTTTTCCAAATCCTTTTGTTTTTCAGTTCTCCCTATAAAAATGCCTGAAATTAAAAAATCAGGGCTGGAGAGATGGCTCAGCAGTTAAGAGCACCGACTGCTCTTGCAAAGGACCCGGGTTCGATTCCCAGCATCCACATGGTGGCTAAGAACCGTCTGTAACTCCAGTTCCAGGGGAATGCAACACCCTTTTCTGACCTCCACAGCATTGCACGACACGGGTGCACCAACCTACATGCAAGACAGTACATTCATACACATAAAAAAAAGCCTGAAATTAGCTACTGACATTTCCCCTGCCAGATTAATTAATCCATCACCTTTAAACTCAGCCTCTTAGGTCATGGATAAAATGTAGACAGAGTCTTTGCCCAAATACAATATCCGTGCTAGTCCAATGTTCAGTATAATAGTCTTTCCCACCCCAAATTTCCCAAGTGTGGTTTTCTGTCCTTGTTCCTATCAGCATTGTTTTTGGAAGCTCCTACCACAATTGCACATTAAGCTTTCCTTAAGAGTATTCTAGAACTTTTTTAGCTTTTATCTCCAAACTTTCCCAAATTCTTCCTGCACACCAGCTCAAAGGCTTCTGAACCACATTATCAGGAATGATTTCAGCAGTGACCCACTTGTCCAGTACTAATTTTCTGGGTTAATCAGACCTTTAGTGTTGTGACTGAATACCTGAAAAAAAAAAAAAAAACAAGTAATAGAGAAAAGACATATTTCAGTTCATGGTTTCAAATGTCTCATTTTGTCATGAAGGGAGAACAAATCCTTTCTTATTATGGCATTCAGGAAGCAAAGAAAGCATGCCTGTGTTTTGATAATTTTCGATCCCTAGCACCCACATGGCGGCCGAGAACCGTCTGAAACTCCAATTCCAGGAGAACTCCAGTGCCAGGGGAATCCGACACTCTCTTCTGACCTCCGTGGCATTGCATGACACGGGTGCACAAACTTGCATGTAAACAGTACATTCATACACATACAGAAATAAATAAAATTAATTAAAAAAAAGTTTTCATTCCAAATCCCACATTTTGAACCTCATAGGTAGTTTTAAAAAATATTCATTTTTTTTAAAAACACTGTTACATATAACATAAAATAAATTACTAAAAAGAAAAAAATTCATTTTTAGGAGATGGAGAGTGAATCAGTGGTTAAGAGCACTGGCTGCCCTTGTAGAGGACCCAAGTTCAGTTATCTGTAATCACCTGATGGCTAACAATTATCACTCCAGTTCCAGGGGCTCTAACACCCTTTTCTGGCCTTGGCAGGAATCACCCACATATGGCACATTTACATACATGCATCTAAAACACTCATACATATAAAATAAAAATAAATTAAAAATTTGTATTAAGTTGAAATATTTCTTATAGGTGAAAAGAGAATGTATAACAGATAAAGAGAATAGTTACACCTTATGTGTGAAAAATAGAATATTGTGAAATAATTATTAGAGGGAGGAGGTTTTTAAATCCTATAAAGAAATAAATTTTAGTAAAATTTTCTAGGGGAATATTTTGTGCTACCATAAATATAGAATAATCTGTGTTGGAGGTAAAATGGAGTAATGCCAACTTTGTTTTGTGATTAAACCAACTCATTACTATAGACTTGAGCTCTGATCGACTTGCCATCTGAGAGTGGACTGAATTGGATGACTTTGAGATGATTTTCTTTTCTTTTGGTCTTTTTGAGACAGGGTCTCCCTTTAGTCCCAGCTGGCCTGGAACTCGTAGGCCAGGCTGGCCTTGAACTCACAGAGATCTGCCTGCCTCTGCCTCCTGAGTACTTGGATTAAAGGCATGTACCACCACACCTGGCCTAAGAGATGATTTTCTTTTTAAAGGAATAAATATGTCTTATATGCCTCTGTAAATACTTAGAAGAATATTTACAGTTAACCCAACAAAGAGAAGACAGTATATAAAGCAATCTGAAAATTAGTGAAAGATTTTACTTAAATATTTAGAGTGAAAGATTGTAGGAAAACAGTTTGATCAATATGCTGAAAATTCATGTATTGGCAGATGCTATAATAATTCAGATGACTATTTCTACATAACATAGTTGAGTTTTTTGATGCTTATCATTTGAATAATAAAAAGTTTTATTTACAGCTGAAAAAAGCAGTATATAATTGATATTCATTTATTTTATTAAAGAAATCTGATTTGGTAAAAACAATCAGAAAATATTATTTTTAACGCTGGTAGTAAAATTTATTTTTTTATCCATAAAAAGCCTCATTTATTTTTATAGCAATTTGATGACACATCTGCTTGCTTTATTCAGCTGAAAAAGAAAATGTTGGTTCTTGGTGTTTGGTAAAATTGCTTTGTTAAATTATTTTCTAAATTGTTCAACTTTTAACAAATGACATTTGATACTAACACTGGAAAGCAATTTCAGCTAATTAAGTAGATCCCTCTATAAACCATTGGAACATTAAGATGACATACTGTTCATTCAAGATTATTTTAATTGGTACAATTATTGTAATTTTCTTGCAATTATGTGTTGAGCTAAAAGCTTTTGTCTAGATCATTTGAGGGTTTTTTTTGTTAACATACATTTAGTAAGAAGAAAGAGAGTAAAATAAAAACTGTAAAGATTTTCTGTCTACTTTTTATTGCAGCATTTTAGACAATCATTGCAATATTTTAGGATAAAAGTTTATTTCTAGTCTTTTAGCCACCATATGCAATGAAACAGATTTTTTTATGATACAGATTTTAAAAAGATCAATTTAAGTAGTTTTCATGAAGATAATGCTTCACATTTCTATTTTGACATTATTTAAACAATCTTTTACTCAGGATGATATGGTCAGAATAATTTTATGTAAGAGATTTTATAATTTTGATATTCTTGGATTTTTAAAACCAATTGAATAGGTTTTGAAAGAGTTTATGAATGATGTCCATTTTCCCTTTTATTGAAAAGCTTTTGCTGTGTAGACATTGGCCATTTAATTTATGATCTTTATGCATCTATCTAATATCTTAAAATTACTGTTTTGAATGAATATGAATATCATATCTTAAATTCCTTCTAGATATTCAACCACAGCTTCCAAAAGCTTGATTGTTCTTAGCCATCTTTAGTTTCACTTAGATTTTACCAAACTCCTGCATTCGCATTTCTACCTCTCACCATTTGTTATGGATTACACAAGCTTCTTTTGTATATGGACTTAAATTACGACTGAATAGCCTAAAAAAATAGACATTATCATGCTTATAAAGTTGTCTGATTCCCCCTTGTTTTACAAAGCACATCTTTTATACTGGTTTTTCCTATCTTAAGTTTAAGATGAAAGAAATATTTAAGACATTGTTTTATACATGCTGTTTAGGTGTTTTTTTGTTTTGTTTTGTTTTTTGTCTTTTTTTTTAGAAAGTGTTATTTTTTATTCACATATTACAAAAGCAAAGTATTCTTCACAATAACTACATACTAGATAGAATTACTTCAGCATTACACTGCTTTCTTGATCCCTAAACAATATAATGTATCTTACAACCATAATGCAAGATTTACGCTTTGCATATAAAACATGTCCTATACATCAAAGTAATTATCAACAAAAACAAGTTCTAGAAAGCATATATCTTCTAAGACTAATGAAAAGGTCTTTAGCAGGGAATTTGAACTGTTTAACAACTTGTTTATTTGATAAATATTTTTGCAGAATTTAGTTCTCTCTTTTATAGTAATATTCCCTTTGTCAAACAATTCTGCAAATGAATGGCAAGCACATTTCTAAAATGAAACAGCACTGGAAATACCTAATGGAATTTTTTTCAGAGTAAAAGTCTAGCATCGAAGGCACAAGCATAAAATGGTACCAATTAAAGGTACTAGGTCTTCCTTAAGCAGCAAGAAAATGTGGGGGGTTTTACAGAAGAAAACAAGCAATCTGGGGTACAGTAGAAGAGCACTAATCAACCTAAGTCCTCCTTCCATGGTTGTCCAGAAACCAGACTACCTTAATGATTTTACCCACGAAATCCCAAATATTCAGACTGATGCCTATGAAACTATGGCAAAAACCACACCAACGGGTGGCCTGCCAAGGGACCCCCAGGAACTCCTGGTTGACAACCCTTTGAATCTGTTTTTTGTCTTTTTGAGACAGGGTCTCCCTTTAGTCCCAGCTGGCCTGGAGCTCACTATGTAGACCAGGTGGACCTTGAACTCACAGAGATCTACCTGCCTCTGCCTCCCTAGTGTGTTTAGGTGTTTTTATGTATAGTTTTGAATTTTACTGGTTGTATGTTCTTAATATGATAGGATTTCTCAGAGATATTGATGTTGCTGTCACTCAAAATACATTAAATTATCTTTTGTGTAATTATTTCCCTAAACATATGTGCAATAAACATTCCCAGAACACACTCGCCCCAAATTAGGAAGTTAAATATTTATTCCTATCTTTGTCTTTGAAAGGATGGACTTACCTAATTCTTTGCTAACATAAAAAGGAATTCTCTATACAGGAGGTAAAGTTAAGGTGGTTTGTACTGAAATAAAGATTATATGAATATAACAGAACCCATTCTTTATCTAGACAGAATAAGTAATATTAATATGTTGGGTAACTTTAACAGGGTGAGCCTGAAACCATATAATGAGGGAGAATGCTGGCAGTCATGAATTTCTGGTTTTGCATTGTTCATACGTATTCAGTGTCTTGGTAGAGATTAATTGGAAAATCTAGATCTGAAATAAAAGTAAAGCGTAGAATTTTTAAAGTTTATTTATAATGCACTTATAAAACGTACCTATTCTTGGGGGCTGGAGAGATGGCTCAGCAGTTAAGAGCAAGGACTACTCTTGCAGAGGATCCAGTTTTGATTCCCAGCACCCACATGGTAGTTAAGAACCGTCTTTAAGTTGGGCTTGGTGGCGCACGCCTTTAATCCTAGCACTCGGGAGGCAGAAGCAGGAGGATCTCTGTGAGTTCAAGGCCAGCTTGGTCTACAGAGTGAGTTCCAGGCCAGCCGGGGCTATAGGGAGACCCTGTGACAAAAAAAAGCAAAAGAAAAATCCAAAAGAGGTTAAATCATGAAACTTGGACCATTCTCTTTTTTATTTATTATTTTATTTTTGGTTTATGAGTGTATTGATTGCATGTCTGTCATGCATGTCTCCATGTTGTGCAATGCCCATGGAAATTAGAAGAGGGCATTGGGTCACCTGGAACTGGAGTTATGGACAGTTGTTAGTTGTCATCTGGGTGCTGGGAACTGAACCTGGGTCCTCTAGCAAAACAGTTGATGCAAAAAAAAAAAAAACCTAGCTGGGCGTGGTGGCGCACGCCTTTAATCCTAGCACTTGGGAGGCAGAGGCAGGCAGATCTTTGTGAGTTCAAGGCCAGCCTGGTCTACAGAGTGTGTTCCAGGACAGCTGGGGCTACAGGGAGACCCTGTCTCAAAAAGACCAAAACAACAACAACAACAACAACAACAACAACAACAACAAAAAACAGTCAATGCTCTTAACTGCTGAGCTATATCTGTAGCCCACAGTTTGGACTGTTCTTGAGTTTATCTATTTTTATGTTTTGCTACTTGCTTCTTTGATTATTGCTATCAGAATTATAGCCACATCAGAATGTGTAAGAGAAATTACTGAGAAACAAAATGTGTTGTTCTTTAGGAAATAGTTCTTGAGTATGTACTATGGACAGATACTGTTGGCTGATGTACCCATGTGCCAAACTGGCAAAGATCCCTGCCCAAGGGAGCCTTACTCTTTAGCAAAATATAAACCATATAATTAGCATATTAAAAGGCAACTAGCCTTATAGAAAGAATGAAAATAGAAGAGTTAGGGAGATGAGGAGTACAGGTTCCACATGAATAATGGGTCAGGATATAATAGTCCTCATCAAGAAGCAATGAAATATGGGGTGACAAAAATAGCCAAACAGAATTCTAAGAAATGTTTCCAGGCAAAGGGAATGTTATAGGCAAAGATCCTCAGGTACAGAGTTTATAAAATTAACATTGGAGGAATAGCAACAGCAAGGGAACTGGTGTGGCCAGACAGGATGCAGTGAGGGGAACAGAGGGAAGGGAATCCAGGGAAGTCAGCATGATTGGTTCATGGTCCATGCTTGAGGACTATGTAAGGACTTGGGTTTTTTTTTCCTGGGGTTGGGAACTTTATTAATCTAGGGAAGCTTAGTTTTTGAGTATCATGCTGGGAAGTGATAGTGACCTGGAATGGGAAAATTAAAACAAACAAAAAATGCTTAAAGTAGTTGGTCCACTATTCACACCATAGTAAAGGTGAGATGGTTGAGAGGGACAGTACAAGGTGTTTCTCCATGACCAAGGACAGAGCTAGGCAATAGCCTCAGAGCACCCAGAGAAATGCAGTTATTCTAAACATTAATATGAATTTGTAGGACTGATTTCTCTGAGTATCTGTGCTCCTAAGATATTTTTTTGTGTCTTAATCACTCTATTCTTCAGTTTCTAATAAAGTGATGGGTTTGGCTTTTAAAACTGCCTATTTCTTGTAACCAACTGCATAATCTGCACCCTAGTTAAACCCCTAGTTGGGAGTAGATGAAGGAGGATTTCTGTGTTGAGGTTTACTAGGCAGATGTAGGCAGTAAGACAACTAATGGGTTGACTTTAGAGTAGTATTGAATTTGATTCATGGGCAGTCAAATCATGGGCTTGAATAAGATGCGAGGCATGTCTTTGAAAATAATTGGTCAAAATTCCGTGAGAATCATGTTTGTACTGGAGCTCAAACATCCTTAGTATGGCTTCTAGTCCCTTTCACCTTCTTGTTATGACTTTTCACTTTCCTACCTGCTCTTTTTCTCTGGTCATCCTTCCCTTCTCCTACTTCATTTTTCTGGTCTCTTGAATGCCACTAGCTCAGGAAACCATTCACAAACCAGGTAGTTCTGGTTTACATCACTCACTGAACATGGAACAGCATTTTGCTATCTGATGCTGAATCCACCCTTAGGGCTTTCTCCTATAGTTCTGCTTTTGAGGTGTGCAAAACTGGGGCTTTGAAACAAAATGATGGGGTATGTCCATTTGACCAATCCTAGGCCTTATCAAAATTAAAACCAAAGTGGAAGCTATAGGAAGCCTTTATGTCCATCATGTACTGGTGTACCCCTTCATAGCTGTTGACACTGGGATTCTCTTTTTTTAAAAAAAAATGTTTTAATTAATTTTATTTATTTCTGTATGTGTATGAATGTACTGTCTGCATGCAAGTTTGTGCAACTGTGTTGTGCAACGCCGCGGAGGTCAGAAGAGGGTGTCGGATTCCCCTGGAATTTGAGTTTCAGATGGTTCTCGGCCGCCATGTGGGTGCTGGGGATCGAACCCGGGTCCTCTGTAAGAGCGGTCGGCGCTCCCAACCGCTAGGCTATCCCTCCAGCCCCGACACTGGGATTCTCTTATGTAAGCTTGCTTTGCTTTTTCTTTACTGTTTGTCTCCTTGTTACAAATAGAAACTCCTTAAATTATAACTTCCTTAAACATTGCTAACCTCCTTACAGAGTAGGTTGTAGCAGGCATTCTAAGAGAGTAAAGAAATCTGATGATGGCCTTTGGATTGAGAAAGGCATGGGTTAGAAAGGTGTTGGGGGCCTGGAGAGAGAGGCTAGCGGTTAAGAGCAACGACTGCTCTTGCAGAGGACCCAGGTTCGATCCCCAGCACCCACATGGTGGCTAAGAACCGTCTGTAACTCCAATTCCAGGAGAACTCCAGTTCCAGGGGAATCCGAGACCCTCTTCTGACCTCCACAGCATTGCATGACATGGGTGCACAAACCTACATGCAGACAGTTCATTCATACACATACAAAAATAAATAAGATTTTTACAGTATAAAAAAAGAGAAAGGTGTTGGATACAAGGCCTCACATTATTTTAAAAAGGATAGAATCTACCCAGATTATGAAGGTAGATCCCTGCACCAGACTTGTAGTGTGGCTTTAGTCCATACTGACTTGACTACTGATTCCACACTTTACCTAAAATGTGGTGGCTTTTCCCCTTTAGCAGATGATAGTAAAAATACAGCAGTGTTTTTATGGGCATTTGCCTGCAACTGACTTTGTTTATCTAAGGTTCTTTTTTTTGTTGCTGTAAATTTTTATTTATTTATTTATTTATTTGTTTGTTTGTTTGTTTATTTATTTATTTATTTATCTATCTTTTTGAGACAGGGTCTCCTTTTAGTCTCAGCTGGCCTGGAACTCACAGAGATCCGCCTGCCTCTGCCTCCCAAGTGCTAGGATTAAAAAGGCGTACACCACCACACCTTTAATTTTTGTGTATCTCATAACATCTTAATTGGTTATCTTTATAACCCCTTCCCCATTGGCACTCCCCTATACTGGATTTCGTGTATTCTGTCATTTGTATTAAGACCTAGTGAAGTTAGTGTTTCCAAATATCCCTCAGTGCAAGTTCATCCACTGAGGCCTAGTCAGCCTTTCTAGAGTCTCTCCCTTTAAGATCAGCTCTTCTATGGGGCTGGAGAGATGGCCTAGAGGTTAAGAGCAACCTCTGCGGCATTGCACGACATGGGTGCACAAACTTGCATGCAGACAGTACATTCATACACATACAAAAATAAATAAAATTAATAAAAAAATTTTTTAAGTATTTCATTAAAAAAAAAAAAAGATCAGCTCTTCTCACCCAGTAGGACTCAGCTGCCAATAATTCAACTAAGATTGGGGCCTGCTGCCCATTTCCACAGTTTTATGCTGGGTTTTTGTCTGCTTGAGTTTGCATGGGTCTTGTGCATGCTGACACCATTGTTGTAGGTTCATATGAGCAAGGTACCATGAGCCTACTATAGGACTCTATTTCCATGTGATTATCGCTCTCATAATCTTTCTTTCCCCTGTTCTGCAGTGGTCCCTGAGCCCTGAGCGAGTGAGGTTTAGTATAGGAGTCCTGTCCAAGGACCCATACTCTGCAGAGTCTTATTCTCTATGCTTTGTGCATTTGTGTCTTTTGTGTTCATGGCACTTTGTTGTATGCGGGAGCTTCGTTGATGAGAGTTGAGAGACGCATTAGTATTCTCCCTACCCCTTGTTCCACTCTGTACTATGAGCCTTAGGTATAGGTTGCATTGTAGATGTGTCACTTAGGGGTGGGAAATTCACAATCCACATGTGTAATTAGTTGTGGAACTCTGTAATAATCCCTGTGTATTGCAAAAGAAGTTTCTTTGATAAGTGGTGACTGGAATTCTTATCTGTAAATATAAGGATCCATATTTTGTACATAATAAGAAATTGCAGTTGTCTAGGGATGTGACAGCCTTGGGATTTTCTCTCAGATCTATGACCTCTCCACCCATGTGTATTTGGTTGGCTGTTTACAGTACCACACATGAGTTTCCTCCCATTGAGTGGGCTTTAAGTCTAATTAGATAGCTGTTGATTACCCCAAGATAAAACTGCCAGTACTGCCCCAATACAATTTGCTGTGCCAGTAATTTTTGTGGTTATTAGGCCTTAAGACTGGGGTTGGGCCATTGATTGATGTTTTCTCTTAGCAGCTTGCATAGTGTTTTCTAAAACTATGAGAGCTAGCCTTCAGGGGAAGTGGCTTCCAGGTAATTTCCAATTCCATTGCTCCAAATCCTGTGTCTGAAATATGTCCTATCTCAAGCAGTAGGGTCTTACCTTCAAGTTCTGGAAGGCAGTCAAGGGCTGTAGCAATAGCCTGTGTAATTTTGGGAGTCTCTTGGACTATGCTGGGCAACAACTCAAAGGGAGGTTTCTCCTGTCTGGCACCATTTCTTATTATATAGCCTTCAGCTATACACATGGACTCATGTAGAGATATATTCATAATTTTTTCAGTAGCCGTTGAACTAATTACTTCCTTCTGGTTTTTCACACCATCTAGGCATCTCCTCTTTCCCTGTCTAATCCTTCTTCCTCCATCCCCAGTTAAAGTACCCCCATTTTCCCCATTTCTCCCTTGATAACCTGTCTCCTATGGTCCCCTCTCCTGAGCTCCTTCCTCACACAGTTTCTTGTATAGCCCTCCCTCTTCCCCTTCCAGTTCAGTACCCCCATGTTACCCATTTCCCCTTAGTAACCCCTGTGTCCTACTGCTCTCTCTCAGGTTCCTTCTTTCCCTTTACCTCCCTTGTTCCTTTCCATTTTCCTGGCTCCTCGTGTTACAAATGCAGGAGTCAGTATATCATATATATATATATATATATATATATAAAACCTTTGTGGAAGTCATGGTTTGTAGAATTATTTTATGCTGTCACTTTTAGATTGTCCTTCCCACTACAGTTTCTTTTTACAGATGATTATCAGTAACTGTTTAAAGTCTCTGTGGCTAAGTGTGAGTTCAAGGTCAGTCTGGACCACATAGCTGGAAAATCTAATTTTAGGGTCCTCACATATGCAGTTTACCACTTGGCTACACCTCCAGACCTTGTTTTGCCATTTAAAATTTTATTTATTATTTTTACTTTATTCTGTATGATTATATTGCTTGCACATACATAAGTACACCCATGGTGTGCAATGCCTGTAGAGGTCAGAAGAGAGTGTCAGATTCCTTGGAACTGGAGTTATGGACGGGTTGTGAGTTGCCATGTGGATGCTGGGGGCCGAACCCGGGTCCTCTGCAAGAGCAGCCAGTGCTCTTAACCACTGAACCATCTGTCTAACCCAATTTTTTTGCTTTTAATAGTATAAAATTGATTTTTGAAACATCTCAGCATTTAAACCCTGTGTCATTTTTTATATTTTATGCTAATGAGAAAAAGAAATAATCATAAATATTCCAAAGCTTTGTTTCTAACTTCAATATAAAAATAATGTCTATTAGCTAAGGCTATTTGGAAACTAACAAGAAAGCTCATTTCTCTGAAATAATGTTTTAATATATCAAAAATACATTTGATATGTAAAAAATTACCTTTATAATTTATTTTACAATGTGAAGTATTTTGTGTCATATATTTTAAAACAAATCTAATAGTGAAGGACCTATATTTACCAAGATATTAAAACATACCTTTAGAGATCAGATAGCTAACTTTTCCCCTGGGAACAATTTTTTAAGTAAAAATTTACAGTTTCAGAATTTTAAATAAAAATATTTAAATCTTTTATTAAGTAAAACCAAAACCAACATAGAATAAAAACGCTTACTTATTAAAATATTAAGATAGGTGGAGGGCTCATGTAAAAGCACTCTGCCGAAGGGCTTCTGTAGCACTATTTAAGAAGGCCACAAGATGGGAGTGTTTCATTGGAAACATTATTAGTGTGCTTGGTCAGGAGATAACATGGAATCCTTTTTTTTTTTTTTTTTTTT
>VZQC01014421.1:326634-389404 GCA_009823505.1 Rhizomys pruinosus
GTGTGTGTGTGTGTGTGTGCGTGTGCGTTTGTGTTTGCACACACAATATGGGTTTTGCTTTAATGTAAAACTCATAGAATTGCTTTAAATTCAGAGCTTCCATTCTCTGTCAGACAGCTCATATCAATTGGTAGCATGACTTGTGATAGTATTACTTTTGCTTCAACTTTAACTTTTTTTTTTTTTTTTTTTTTTTTTGTATTTTTGAGACAGGGTTTCCCTGTAGCCCCAGCTGGCCTGGAACTCACTATGTAGACCAGGCTGGCCTTGAACTCACAGAAATCTGCCTGCCTCTGCCTCCCAAGTACTAGAATTAAAGGTGTGCACTATCATGTTGGCCCAACAACTTTAAAATTTTTATCTTTTACTTTCACATGAGCATTTAAATATAGACTCTTGATGCCAAATATCAGGCTGAGCTTTTCAGTAGTATGAGTAGTATAAATATGAGTAGTACACTCATATTTAGTCAGCTATGAATTATTTTGCCTCTCACCTCTTACTGAAACTCTCTCAATACTCTAGATTGAAATTAATGTTTTTCATTTCAGTTGCTGCTGTCTGATCACTTGCATGCTGGCATTGTGCTCATGCACTGATTTCCACACTGAGAAACATTTATCCAAATGAATCCTATGCAGAATCTCTAAAGAATTCATTTAAATTAATTTATTCAAATTAAATATTTTGAGTTTTGTATATCAAGAATATCCTTAGTTGTAAGTAGATGCAAATGTCACTAAGTTTTAAACTTCCTTGTTAGTGGCAGTGTAGTTTCCAATTAATATGATCTAGAAACATAAAAAGATTAATTGGGGATCTTTTTTCTTAGGGAGTCACCAACAGTAGATTGCACAATTATTGAAACTTGGCACTGCTTTCTCTTGACTAGATTCTGTCACTTGGGTCATGTAAAGAGCTTTTGAACTGATTTTTTTTCTTCAACCCTAATTTTCCTTTTCTTTTAATTTTTAAATTTTTTTTAAATTTATTTTCATATGTGTATGAATGTACTGTCTGCATGTAGGTTTGTGCACCCATGTTGTGCAATGCTGCGGAGGTCAGAAGAGGGTGTCTATTCCCCTGGAACTGGAGTTAAAGATGGTTCTTAGCTGCCATGTGGGTGCTGGAGATCGAACCCTGAACTGATTCTTACATTAATGCTTTGGCATTGTAGGCTGTAGTAGAAGTGTGTTTGCTTGCATAATTTTGTGAACAAGAAAGGTTTAAATTTATTTTTATTTTTTATATGTATGAGTATACTGTCTGAATGTAGTTTGGTGCACCTGTGTTGTGCAGTCCCATGGAAGTCAGAAGAGGGCGTCGGATTCCCCTGGAACTGGAGTGAAAGCCGGCTCTTAGCTGCCATGTGGGTGCCGGGAATCGAATCTGGGTCTTCTGCAAGAGCAGTCAGTGCTCTTAACCGCAGAGCCATCTCTCCAGCCCTGGATATACCTTTTCTAAGCAGAATCTGCTGTCCCAGGGCCAATTTGCCCTCCACAAAGGCCAATAGGCAGGTTGAATTCTGCCTCAGACAATAAACCTTTGCAAAAACTTTGGAGAGACTGAGAGAAAGATGTGGGACATGTATGACAGAGCGCATGAACTGGAGTGGGGCAGGGGGCAGGGAAAGGGGAATATGTCTAAATTGAACTGAAAAATGATGTATGAAATACACAAAACATCAATAAAAGTATTATATTAAAAAATGAAACATTAAAAAAGTCTAAACTTAAAATTGTCCATACTAGTAGAGGTGACTATATTTTCTGGAATTTATAATATATTAAAGGGGGGAAAAAGCACACTAGAAGAATTTTTTAAAATCTTTTAAGAAAAAATATTGACAAACTGTTCACCAAACAAAGAAAAAAAGAGAAATGGAACATTACTACCAACTTAAAAGAAATATAAAGATTATAAGTGACTATCCCTTTAACCTCAAATATACTTTTTATTTTATCTTATTTTTTTACCTTTTACTGAAGTTTTGTGCATTTCATACAACACTTCTCAGTTCAATCCAGACTCATTTCCCCTTCCATGCCCCCCGCCCCTCCCAAGTTCATGCAGTCTGCCATACATGTCCTGTTTCCCCTTCTGAGTCTTTTCAAAGTTTTTCAAAGCAGAAGATTATTTTTTGGGGGGAAGAACTCTACTGCTTCAGTCAGTTCCCTGTCCCAGTTCTGTTGTTGTTGTTCCCTCTAATCCATATTGTTTCAACATATGCATTTATGTATGTCACACATGTACTAAAATCATGTCCTCTGAAAATAAACTGTATATTATTTCCAAATCACATTTCGGGATTCACATTTTCCCTTTTAATTTTATATTGCTCTAAAATATGCAAACATACCCTCCACCCTTGTACCGCAATTATAAAGTCTGAAAATAGGTAGTAGGTTAATTCTAGAGCCCATTAAGGGATTCACATTCTAAGAGCACAGTTGCTTTTAGATAAAAAGAAATATAACATTAATGTTACTCAGTTTGCCTTACTTGATGCTAGCATCCACAAATGAGGGATACCATTCTTCATTTGTTTTTTTCTGGGACTGTGTTATCTCACTTAGCATGATATCTTCTAGTTCCATCCATTTACTTTTTAATATATTTTAAATTTATTTTTTGAGAATTTCATACATACATAAATTTCAATTATATGCTCCTCCTCCCCTCCAGCTCTTCTCAGACCCTCCCCTCCATGTTCCTTTCCCAACTTCATATCTTTTATTTTTTAATAACTTACCCAGTCTACTTAGTGCTACCCATATATGTAAATATGGGTATGGGGTTCCACTTGAGGTGAGCAACCTACCAGAGACCACATTCTTAAAGAAAATTTAACCCTTCCCTCCCCCAGTTAGCCTTTTTTTGGTAAACATGCTTAGAAAACTAGGACTTATTAAGTACGATGAAGGGCACTTATGAAAAAAAAAATCAGTGGGGAGAAACTGATAGCTTTATATCCTAAGACAGAAACAAGACAAGGTTGCCTAGTTCTATAGAGTAAATGTTTTTGTCCTACCACATTTCAGTGTTGTATCTCTAAACCCAATGAGATAGCATTTGGAGATTTTAGACATTTAAAAAATATTTTATTAATTTAATTTTATGTGTATGAGTGTATTGTCTGCATGAGTGTAAGTGTACCCATGTCACCCAATGTCCTCAGAGGTCACAATAAGGTGCTGTATCCCCTGAAACCAGAGTTAAAGAACTGACAGCTGTTAGCTACTATGTGGGTGCTGGGAATGGAACCTGGGTCGTCTGCAAGAGGAACTCAAAATTTGAGTTGCCTAGCATATATGAGGCCATGGGTTTGATCATCAGTGAGAATGGGGCATAGGATTTACTTAATTATTTATTTATTTTATTTTATTTTATTTTATTTTATTTATTTCTTATGTGTATGAATGTACTGTCTGCATGCAGGTGTGTGCACCCGTGTCGTGCAATGCCGCGGAGGTCAGAAGAGGGTGTCGGATTCCCCTGGAACTGGAGTTCTCCTGGAATTGGAGTTTCAGACGGTTCTCGGCCGCCATGTGGGTGCTGGGGATCGAACCCGGGTCCTCTGCAAGAGCGGTTGGCGCTCTTAACCACTAGGCCATCTCTCCAGCCCCAGGATTTACTTAATTTTAATCCTCTATTAAGTAATTACACTATTAAGTAGATACCTTCAGAAAAATATGATAAATTGGTAAATATGCCTTCTTCATAGATTATACTTTATCCATCCACCTATACTTTAAGATAGAAAAACTTCCTGTGTAATTTAAAATCTTATTTTGAATGGAAGTGATATGAATTGCTTATGTAACTTCTACTGAGAAATTAATATTTATCTTTAATAAACCATTGTCATTTTTAATCAGAATGCTTTAACTTATATTAATGTTGGTATTAACAACTGCTGTTCAATTGGTAGCATAGAAAGAAGCTGCAGTTAAACTTCTCGGGAGCTCATTGATGCCTGAGATTTTAAAAATGCTTTCTGTGGGCCATTTAACTGCTGGCAACTTTAGTTCACAAAATTCATAATACTGGAAATTTAAACGCACCACTCTTAATTGAAGTGAAGTTACTTAAATTTCTTAAATGCTAACCTCTGAAAAATATCTGAAAAATAAAGGCCAATATGATTTTGATGGCCTGCTGCCAAAAGATTATCATTTGCATAAATGTCTCTTTTAGCAGAAGGGTTTAATGCGTGGAGCTCAAAAGGTTAGAATAGAGACTTCAATCTTGAAAGCAGCAGTAGACAACTGGCTTATGAACAGCAGCATTGTTCAGTCTACTGAGAACACTGTTCGTATTCAGGCTTAAGCAGCGCTGGCATTAAAATCTGGTTAATTTGTTTCATGTGACTTGTCAGCTGTGTGTTTTTATCTAAATCTTCCTGGCCTCTTTTTTTTGTGTGTGTGTGTGTGTGTGTGTGTGTGTGTGTGTGTGTGTTAAACTCTGAAATAGATGAACTACCTTTTTAACTGTTTCATTTCTGATATTTTGGCCACTTTTGCAAATGATGCCATGTGATCATCTCCTAGGTTTCTATGACATTTTAAATAAATTTAATAATCAGTTTGAGTGCATTTTACTTTATTAAAAGTAATCCTATTTCAGAGAGCTTTCTGTTTTTTCCATGTGTGTGAATCTGTAAAAGAACTTTGTGAAATTCACCAAGATAAAATTGCTAGTCTTGTTTTCTTACCAGCACCCTATTCTTTCATTGTTTGCTAATTTTGTTCTCTGAATTTTCCCTTAGATGACTTTTAATGTTTGGCTAGCAGCCAAGTACTGGGTCTCAGCAATAAAGTGCTGATCCCAAAGAAAAATACAGCTGTTACAAATCCTAGAGTAAGGTTCCAGTGCACTTTTGAAGAGCATAGAAATCTTCCTGTTCCCTTAATGGTACACCATAGTACAACCTTCATATTCTTGAGTAGCTGGCAACTGTTTTGAAGATAGCTCCAGTGATTTTTTTAAAGAGCTTTTAGTGGTATAATAAGTAAACTGCTGTGTTTAAGTCATATAATTTTACAAGCTTGATATTTGCATATTCCACAAAATTGACATCACAATGAGAAGAGAAAACAACATATCCATCACTTAAGAAAATTTCTTTCTGGTTCTTTATAATTCTTTGTTACCCTCCTTCCCCACATTCCCAGCTTCACAGGAACCTTGATCTACTTTCTGCTCATTAGCTTACATTTTCTAGCATTGGCTAGATTCTTTTACCTGACATAATTTATTAGAGATTTATCCATGCTGTCCAGTGTATCTATAGTTATCCCTTTTAATTGCTAAGTGTTTTCTATTTTATGGGCCTATCTCCATTGATCAATTAGTGGGCATTTGGGTGACTTCCAGTTTCCTCAACCACCTCATTTTTTAAACTTCTTTATAGTTTTCATTCCCTTATCTATGTGATAACAATCTCACATGCACCTCAATCAGTAAATTGCCTGGCATTTAGCAGGGTAAACGATGCAGAATTGTCAGCATTGGACCATTTTTTACCTATAAAGAAACAATTTCATATCATAGTGTCTAATAAAAAGTTTTTTGGTCTTTTTGAGACAGGGTCTCCCTGTAGCTACAGCTGTCCTGGAACTCGCTATGTAGACCAGGCTGACCTTTAACTCACAAAGATCTGCCTGCCTCTTCCTCACAAGTGCTAGGATTAAAGGCATGCACTACCACGCCCAGCTCTAATAAAAATTTTTAATGAATAAATATTACTTTTACATTTAAGAATCTCTGCTTGATACAAATTGTTTACTTATTGTTTGAATTCAAATATGTAAGAAATTACACATGAGTGATACATTACATTAGCAGTTAAGTGTTTGGTAAAAGTCTTATTTTTAGGCTACTTGTATCTTTATCATATCTATGTTTATAAAGTAAACACATATTTTACATAGAAAATAACTATAGAGAAAAAACTGTGCAACTACTTTTTCCAGTTTGTATAATTTATTTAAAAGTGGTTAACTTTTCAGCAAAGGAAAGGTCTGTGGTTTTGTATTTAGAAATCATGCATTTCAGAGTGGCCTCTGTGCTAGTTGTGTGGCTTTGGGTGGCCGTTTAATCTTTCCGAGGCCTTCTATCATCTGCAGCTATAGCCCATTTTTTCATCACTGAGAGGGAAGCGCTGAGACAGGACATGCCTTCTTCTGTTTCCTTGGTCCATGTCCTGACCATGGCTAAAGGCAGTGGAGTTCTGATCACTGTCTGTGGCCTGTGACTAAAGGGAATAGAGTTCTGACCACCTTCTCCTGCCTGTGACTAAAGGCAGTAGAGTTCTGACCACCTTCTCCTGCCTGTGACTTAAGGCAGTACAGTTCTGACCACCTTCTCCTGCCTGTGACTAAAGGCAGTACAGTTCTGACCACCTTCTCCTGCCTGTGACTAAAGGCAGTACAGTTCTGACCACCTTCTCCTGCCTGTGACTAAAGGCAGTGGAGTTCTGACCACCTTCTCCTGCCTGTGACTAAAGGCAGTACAGTTCTGACCACTTTCATTGTTGCCTTAGTTGGTTTTTTTTGTTTTGTTTTGTTTTGTTTTGCTTTTGTCTTAATTGTTTTGTAACTATACTATTCTTTTTTCTGTTTTTGGTTTCTTGTCCTAAAAAATAATTTTTAAATAAAAAGGAAGCGTGTAATGTATTCCTTGTTTATATAAGCAACAAGGTTTAAGAATGCATAATTTGGGGCTGTGGGGATAGCGCAGCCGTTAAAGGCTGAGGCTAAGAACCGCAAAAAAAAAGAATGCATAATTTGGGGCTGGAGAGATGGTCTAGTCGTTAAGAGTGCTGACTGCTCTTGCAGAGGACCTGGGTTCGATCCCCAGCACCCACATGGCGGCTGAGAGCTGTCTTTAACTCCAGTTCCAGGGGGATCTGACACCCTCTTCTGACCTCCGCAGCATTGCACGACACAGGTGCACAAACCTACATGCAGACAGTACACTCATACACATAAAGAATAAATAAAATTTAAAAAATGAATGCATAATTTGGGGCTGGAGAGATGGCCTAGTGGTTAAGAGCACCGACTGCTCTTGCAGAGTACCCAGGTTCGATCCCCAGCACCCACATGGTGGCTGAGAACCATCTGTAACTCCAATTCCAGGAGAACTCCAGTTCCAGGGGAATCTAACACCCTCTTCTGACCTCTGCAGCATTGCATGACATGGGCGCACAAACCTACATGCAGATAGTACATTCATACACATAAATTTAAAAATGCATAATTTGCAGGGTGCAGTGGTGCACGCTTTTAATCCTAGCACTTGGGAGGCAGAGGCAAGCCAGCCTGGTCTACATAGCGAGTTCTAGGCCAGCTGGGGCTACAGGGACCCTGCCTCAAAAAGACAAAAGAAAAAAAAAAGGATGCATAATTTGACTTTCTGGTAGCAACATTAATGGACTTTTCATTTCTTTCTTTTTTGAAGAATATCAAAGAATATCCCTACAACAAAAGATGTTGAGCCACTGCTTGAAATTGATGGAGATATAAGAAATTTTGAAGTGTTTTTGTCTTCAAGGACCCCAGTTCTTGTGGCTCGAGATGTAAAGACTTTTTTGCCATGCACTGTAAACCTAGATCCCAAGCTACGAGAGATTATTGCAGGTGGGTTTTACTAGTACATTTAATTTTTCTTTAAAGTCCTCAAAAAATTTCATGTTTTTTCCTTTCCTTTTTGTTTTTGAGTCAGGTCTCATTGTGTAGTCCTAGCTGGCCTGATACTTTCTCTATAGCCCAGGCTGGACTCAGATTCATTGCATTCTTCCTGCTGGGATTATAGGCATGTGCCACCATGCCTGGGAGAAGTCCCCATTTCTGTCTTAGCTTTGTAAGTTTTCCCTGCTTTTCAAGAAATCAAGACATTGGATCCAAGCCCTCCATAGAGAAATTAATTAAATTAAAGACCAGGACCATTGGCATCCTTTTTGGAGTGTTAAGAAAATGTTATTTGCTGTACTTGTCTTGCCTCACCAAATTCTTACCTTGGAACTTTGAACTCAGGTTAATAACATATAGCCCTTACTTTCAGAGGCGAACAAATATTCTTGTTGTCAGTCTTCTGCTCTCAATGGGGTCTCTAGCTAGAGTAGGGAAAAAAAAACCTCCTTTTACTACTTTTAAGCTTTTAACCTAATTTGTAAACTGGGACTTGTGGATACTGATATTCAGGATTTATTTATTTCCCGTTAGTTGTAAGGATCAAATCCAGGGTCTTGTGCATAGTAGGCAAGCACTCTACCACTGAATATATCACCAGCCCTCTTTTTACTTTTATTTTGAGGCAGGATCTCACCACATTGCCCAGGCTGGCCTTAAAATTTTTATCCTTCTGCCTCTCAGCCTTCTGAGTAGTGGGATTATAGGCCTACAATACCATGTCCTCTTTATATTAAGGTTTTAGAATAAAAGAAGATCATCGGCCAACTTTGTTCAGGAGCACACAGACCAAAGTGTAGTCAAAGCACTAGAATTTTGTGTGATGTTCATCAACTCATGCTTGAGTCTCTTAAACCATTCCTGTAAAGTTAAATAAGCCAAGCTCAGAAACCATGTCCAGTATGATCTCGCCCATATGTAGAATCTGGAAAAGCTTTCATGTAGAAGTAGGGAATGGAACAGGGCTTACTAGAGCCTGAGAAGGTAGGGAGGACAAGAAGGATGGTGAGAAGAGGTTAGTCAGTGGGTACAAAGATACAGTTAGGTAGGAGGAGTAATTTCTGACTTTTATTACACAGTAGAGTAACTATAGTTAACTATAATTTAATGAATGTTTCAAAATATCTAGTAGAGATTTCAAATGGTCTTATCACAGAAAAGTGACGAGTATTTTTGCAGAGGACCCAGATTCGATTCCCAGCACCCCCATAATGGCTAGCAATCATTGGTAACTCCAGTTCTAGGAGGTCTGATGCCCTCTTTTGCCCTCCACGGGTTTGCATGCATGTGGTGTTGTTACATACATGCAGGCAAAACATTTATACACGTTAAAAATGTTAATTTTGGGCAACATTAATGTGATCTGAAAACAATTGTGCTCTTATATTGTGAATCCGTTAAAAAATAAATAAAAATTTAAAAAAGTTTTTTTTTTGGTCTTTTCGAGACAGGGTCTCTCTGTAGCCCTGGCTGTCCTGGAACTCACTCTGTAGACCAGGCTGGCCTTGAACTCACAAAGATCCGAGTGCCTCTGCCTCCCAAGTGCTAGGATTAAAGGCGTGTACCACCATGCCCGGCTAAAAGTTAATTTTTTTTAAGACTAGATTTGAGCTCTTTGTTAGCATATCACAAATACAGCTGTAAAGAGTCAAAGAAAAACTGATTGTTTTAGTAACTGAGAGAAGAATCCAAATGTTTTCAACTACTGAAAAAATTTATGTACAATAATTGGGCTTTTTTCACTCAAAGGTCTATGGACTATTCAAAATTTCTTGTCGATGTCTTTAAATCCACTTGGAATCCCTGGCAAAAGTGATAAATTATGTTTCTGTTTAGTAGCTGGTGATTAGACTATTACTACTGTCCTGTTTTCTTTTGCCTCTTGGAATATGATGAAATCTTTCAGATGTTCGTGCTGCAAGAGAGCAGATCAATATTGGAGGCCTTGGATATCCCCCACTCCCTCTACATGAAGCTCCTCCTCGGGCACCCTCTGGATACAGCCAGCCTGCATCTGTCTGCTCCTCCTCAGCGTCTTTCAATGGGCCCTTCCCAGGTGCGGTTGTGTCACCACAGCCCCACAGCAGCTATTACAGTGGCATGACTGGCCCTCAGCATCCCTTCTACAACAGGGTAAGGGGGGGGGGTGTCTTTGCTTTGAAGAATTTCTTCTAGGTAAATACCGGAATTTTTCTGCTTGAGGAATCTGTTACTGTTTTGGAATTGTAATTTGGCTTTAAATTAGAAAAGTGTAAGTTTTAAAAGTAAAAGCATATGTTTTTAAAAAAACGGAATGTTGAATTTTCTAGAGTTTTTGAGTCTGAGTATTAGATGCTTATAGCTCTAAGTTATTTTCTCAATAAGAAAGTGAACTCTCTAAGTTCCTGGTGGCTGCCGGAGGCTGTAAAAGAGTCTGTCTTTTTGTCTGTATATAAACAAATATTACTTTGATATATTTTATGTAACAATTTATATTAGTATTTACAACAATGATAAACTCCTCTACTAGTTCACAAATCTTATACATATGACTTACATCTTTTAAATGTGAGAAAATAATGGGAAAATAGTGCTTGGAGGACTCAAATGTTATTGCCAGTTAATATCTACCAATTTTATTTCAAGTTAACCTTTAGTCCTGTGTGAGTGTTCGCTTAACACATAATTTCCCAACTAAAGGATCAGTGGTACTCAAATAATTAATTTAGGTGATCAAAGGTGTCTGTTGTCACTTTAATGACCTTGAGTACTAATAATTTCCTATAGGAAAATGGCTCATGAACCATAGTATGCTTTCTGGAATGGTACTCTAAAATCCACTGCAAGTTTTAATCTAACTTTCCTCCCTATTTAGTATAATATAAGAAAATGTAGGGCCCAATATTCATTAGAAGATAATTGACTGTATAAATTTATTTCATATATAGCTGGAAAGATAGGGGAATTTGAAATAAATGTGGCAAAGAAGGTATTAAAGAATTTAAATTCAATTTTCAGTTTTTGAAAATGTTTATATCTGTAATTAAGTTCACCATTCATAGAGTTATAGAAATGTGATTCCATTTTTCTGTATTAACAAGGTGACAAAGGAGGAATAAATACCAATAATTCTATATTCATTCTACATAAAAATTAAATGTGGTGTAGGTGGTGGGGAAAAAATTTTGTTCACCAGTCTTAAAATTTGCTCTAATTTTACATAAACTGTCTCAACCAATACCAATTAAAGTTTTGAAAATAAGTTTATTTGAAAAAAGAATTATGAAACCACCTAGGCTGAATCTTATGTACTATTATTCTAAGAACAACAATAATATAATAATGCTTTTAAAGTATTATTTTTAAAACATTTAAATTTTCTCTTGTTTTTAAGTGTAATGATTTTTTGCATGTGTTTATTTATTTGAGGCTTTTAGTCATATAGTTAAAGACAGAATAATTCTCTTAATCTTTTAAGAGTAAAGACGATGAGAGAAGTTGCTGCCTCAGTACAGTGAAAGTGGGTAAATTCTGATCTTTACATTTAGTTCATACAATCTGAAATGTTAAGCTGGTTATAAGTAAATGTAAAAGTTATGTCTTATGTAAATAATGGGTTTTCTACCTTTTTATTTATTATTTACTTATTTGTTTTGTTTTGGGTTTTAGGGGACAGGTTCTCCCTATAGCCCTACTAGTCTGAAACTTCCTATGTAGACCAGGCTGGCCTTGATCTCATAGAGATCATCCTACCTCTGCCTCCTGAGAGCTGGGATTAAAGGTGTGCACCACTGCACCTGGTCCTTCATCTTATTTTTTTTTTTTTAAATATAGCTTTCCTCTTAGCATGTATAACACATTCTAGTTTGTTATGAGACAGGTAAACACCAGAACTAAGTGAGCCTTTTTTTTGGTCTTACTTAGGTTAATTTTGTGAGGGTGGGGGTGGAGGTAAGCATGATATTCTAATAACATTCTAGCTTGCTTTTTAAGAAGTAGTTGTAGGTTAATATATATAAATCAGATACAGAAACCCTATTAACATGTTCAATATAAAGAGGAAATATTTCTGTCAAATCATAAGGTGCAAAACATTAACTGGTTTCTTTTTTAAAGGCCTATATTAAATGTACAAGATAAAAATGTCAGTCATTGTCTTAACTCTGGGTTTATATCTTACAGAATATGAAGGAGGCTTTTGTTTTGTCACTTGCTTTAAACTTTTTGGAGTTGTGTTTGGTTAGTTTCACTTGATAATTCTCATTCCACTTTGATTTCTGTAATTGTTCATGCCCTTTTTTGTTGCATGTTTTTCCATAGCCATTCTTTGCCCCATACCTTTACACGCCAAGGTATTACCCTGGCGGTTCCCAACATCTCATCTCACGTTCATCAGTAAAAACGAGTTTGCCCAGAGATCAGAACAATGACCTAGTAAGTATATAAAAGGGTAACTAAAACATTAATCTCATAAAACATGGGTAGCATTAAAATTGGGTCCTTTCCCTTTCTGAAGTAAAACAGTACAACTTACTTTATAAATAGTTTTAAGAAAGAAGCTATTACTAACATAAAATGTGTATGCTTTCATTTCTGATAAATATCTGTGAAAGAAAAACGACTAGCCATCTCTGTGATTAAATGTTGAGTTTTTACTACCAGAGATTTCTTGCTTGTAACTAAACTTTGAAAACTAGGTCTTTCTATCTGCTAATTTCTAATATCTTTTTAAAGGACACACACACACATATATATATATATACATATATATGTATGTATATATATATATATATATATATATATATATATGGGTCTCTCTATGTGTGTGTATATGTTAACAGTATGGTATAAAAGATAGATAATATAGTAATATTATAATAATATAGTGGAAGGAATTAAATAGAACAAAAGAAACTTGTTTAAATGTACTGTTGAATATAAGTACTCCAAAACAAAACACATCTGTGCTAAATATATATGATAAACTTTGTTAAGTAACTATTAAAAACAAATTTCCTATTAATATAATTTTAATTAAATTTTAAAGTGGTGGGAAGGGAAATTCCAGTCACTTAGGTGTTTTGGTGTTATTTGTGTTACTTTGACATCCTGTTCATCTTCCTGTGTGGCTCATCTGCCCTGTTTACCCACTCTCTTTTATGTTGGTAGGAAGTTATCAAGGAGGATGCTGCTGAGGGGCTACCTTCACCCACAGACTCCTCAAGGGTAATGGAGTAGTCCTGTGGTGTGGAACGCTGGCGTCTCATTGCTTCTGTAGCAGTCATGACCATTTTAACACTATGGCAGCAGTTCACTAACTGCACTTGTGGTGTGATGGACAGCTAGTGTAGACTAGCTCAATACTAATAATTACAGCTCATGAATTAATTCCAAAGCTAATATTTAATTTTCCCCTGTGTTTTCTCCTGCATTTCTCCCTTTTCAGTAACATGGAAGAGGGTTCCATTTTCTCCAGTAAGGAGGAGTGGTTTCCAGGAGCCATCATGAGTACTCAATTGGTATTTTTTTCTTAGTGCTGAGCCTTGTTTTTACTTTTGGCTGTTTTTATAAAGCCTATGGCTGGTTTTATACACATAGAATAGTTTTGAAAGTATCTCAAAACACCTTTAACATATAGAAAGACAGCTAGTTGGCATCTCTAGTAACCCCTTTAAACCTGGGTGTCTTCAGTTAGTGGAGTCTGCATCTAAGTCTTCATGAAGTATTATCTTTTTCATTAAAATATTTCTAGGCAAATCTAGAGATAGTTAAGCATGTAAAGGAAATTGTTTAAGCCCTTTTCTCTAAACACATTAAGGTGGGTTCCTTTAAAAACTAAATGGACAAAACCAAACTATAGAGAAGTCACTTTAATAATTATTCAAGACCTTATACTTAATAAATGCTTGTGATGAATCTTAAAAATTCCAATTTAGCCAGTCAATATGCAGTTAAAGAATTCTTTGGGTTTTTTTTTAGCCTATGTTTTTATAAACAGAATATGTTATCTCATGTAACTAGGACCTCTTTATAACCTAAAACTATGCTAAAATGTGGCAATTAAGACTTAATGGGTAAAATGTTGCATCTTAAGTTTATTAATAATTTTAACTTAAAACATGCATTTGAGCCGGGTATGGTGGCACATGCCCTTAATTCCCAGCACTCGGGAGGCAGAGGCAGGTGGATCTCTGTGAGTTCAAGGCCAGCCTGGTCTATATATCGAGTTCTAGGCCAGCTGTTACTACAGGGAGACCTTGTCTCAAAAAAAATTAAAACCCCCAAACCCCAAACAAAACAAAACCCCAAACCCCCAAAACAACAAAAAATGCATTTGAGTAGGTAACAGATTTTTTTAACTTTAATTTCTTTGAGTTAATATTATTAAGAGAGAAAAGGAAAACTGTTTTCTGCTTTCATTGAGGGGCTGATTCTTAAGGTATTAACATGTTAGCTGAAGTGTTTGTAACTTGAGTTATCCACAAATGACAGACGTGGTAAACCACAACAGTTCTGTTTGAGCGCTTAGGGGATCTTTAACCCATGGATCATCACCACCATATGCAAGAGTGACCTTTAGTTTAGTTAGAGAACCCTTACTACAGAGGTTCATGTGTGAGATACAGTTCTATGAGCTAGAATTCTTCAGCAAATTTCTTATGAAAATCAAATACCATGAAGGATTCGATGGCCTTAGTGACATGGAAATGCTGAAACAGCAATTTCCATGTGCAGAAATGCAGGCAAGCACTTCTGATTAGAAGGAGTCTAATTTTTTTCTGGGTTCAGGGGAGGGAGAGCATTAGACAATTTTTGAAATAAGTTTTTTGGGGAAAGGGGAGTAATGCAAGTTTCTGAGCTATGTTTAGAAGCCCAGTGACAAAGCATAAAGGTAGTTTGCCTAGAGTAGTGCCCTTGTTAGTAAAATAACCATACTATTTTTCTCCTTTCAGTACTAGAGGATAGTTTTATAGTTGATAAACTAAATAATAGATGCTTATCAAGCCTATTTTGTTTTTAAGAAATTAACAATGACAATAGCATGTAAAATATGTTTTGTAGAAGACTAGTAAAAACAAGTAGAATGTAGTTAAAAGCCAAATTTAAAGCAGTGGTGGAATTGGAAGACCCTGAGAAGAGTAATGCTGTTGGGTGTTAGCTAGACCAGTGGTACTTATGAAAAGTCCTTAGCCTTATGTGCTCCTGAGGCTCCCCAGTCTTGCCTAGACCACAGGACTGAGTCATTCTATGTCTGCCCAACCAGCAGCTGGTTAATATACTCTTGATGAGAACAGCTGCTTGTATGTAAGTCAGGAGTTGCACAAACCATTTAGAACAAATTTTCTTTCTTTTTTTTTTTTGTTTTTGTTCTTTTTGAGACAGGGTCCCCCTGTATCTCCAGCTATCCTGGAACTTGCTATGTAGATCAGGCTGGCCTTGAACTCATAGAGATCCGCCTACCTCTGCCTCCCAAGTGCTGGGATTAAAGGCCTGTGCCACCACGCCCATCTTAGAACAAATTTTCATGCCATTACACGTGGACTAGTTTTGTGGGGGAAAGCAAAGCAAAAACCAGTCAGCCAACTATGGTCTTTCAAAATATAGGTGAGCTCGTTTGTTTTTTACAACAATGAATTTCTGAAAAACCTTTAGAAAGTAAATCTTTATGAAAATCATAAGGCTTTCTCACATTAAATTGCAGCGATTATAGTTTAGGGAGTCCAGCCAAGGGTTTAGCAGATAAATTATAGATATATTCAAGTGCTTCACAATATGAGGACTTGAAATACAAGCCTCTGTGCTAGCTTTTTCTCTATAATTTTATGCCAGATCTTATGAAAATGAAAATAAAATTAGAGCCAAGATTTCCTCCCAGATTATTAGAGCTAAAAAAAGGCCAGTGTGTCCATATTTTAGGTAGAGCAGTCTTGATCTCATAATTGTAGCTTTAATCTGCACCACCATTCATAGAAGCAGCCTATCTTAGACTTACTTTTTCTCCCAGGCATAGCTCACATGCAGTCCAGCTTCTATGGTACAGGTGAACTGTGTGAGGATTGTCCGAGGAGACAGGAGTGGAGTGGCAGATGAAGAGACGGGATGCACCTGTTCTGTATCATAGCACGCTATTCCCTAGCTCATGTTGCTTGCCTTGCCCATTTCTACTGAGCATAAAGTAAGGGTGAGACCTTTCAGATTAAGTAGATCCTGGTGATGTCCAAACTACTTCACCTCTCTGATTCTATGCTTTACAGTCCTGAAAAAGCAGATATTCTTCACTGGGCTGATTTAAGTAATAACAAGTCTAGCATATTTAAGTATATTATTATTTATTAAGATACCCCAAAGCAACAGAGCCTTAAATACTCAGAGTTGAAACTGCCTCGGGTTAGGCAATTGTTATCTAGTGGTGGGAAGCAGTACCCAAATCTCCAATCAGTTTAGATTAACTCGGGTGTTTTATTTCTTGAAGTTTTTTGGGCTTAAAAGGCAGCATTTGGCTCATAGCTTTAGGGTTTAGAAGAATTTCTAGGTTATTCGAATGTATTGATGCATCACTTAATGAATATAAAATATATACAAATCTATTATAATTAAAATTTATCCTAGCTTATGCACACAAAGACATGGCACATTCACAGTGAGAGAAATGTAAACAAGTTTCAGGATGCAGTGTGGCCTGGTGACTGCCTGGGGGCAGGTAAACTGTATACAAGGCTAAAACAAACAGAAAAACAAATATAGTTTTAGGGTTCCCAGTTCTCATGTGTTTTCCACTATAATACAGATGGCATGCAAAATATGGGTTTATCAACTTATCAGTAAGGCTTCTTTTTGTTCATTCATTCGTTTGTTTGTTTGTTTTTGGTATTTTTGAGACAGGGTCTCCCTGTATCTCCAGCTGACCTGGAACTCACTCTGTAGACCAGGCTGGGCTTGAACTCACAGAGATCTGCCTGCCTCTGCCTCCCAAGTGCTAGAATTAAAGGCTTGAGCCACCACACTAAGGCTTCTGTTTAAAAGCGGGTTACTGACAGGTTTTTAGCAAGCCAAAAGTTGTATGTGGATTTTTGGCTGTACAAGGAGTTGGTACGCTTAAGCTCCACATTACTTAAGAGTCAACCATGGGGCTGGAGAGATGGCTCGGGCTGAGAGCACTGGCTGGCTGCTCTTGAGGTGGACCCAGGTTCAATTCCTATCACCCACATGGGAGGCTAACAACCTTTTGTAAGTCCAGTTCTAGGGAATCTGATTTCCTCTTCTGACCTCCAAGGGCATTGCACGTTATGGGTACACTTACACACTTGCAGGCAAAACACTCATATACATGAAATAAAAAAATAATAAATAAAATTAAAAAAAAGAGTCAACTGTAGTGGCATTGAAATCCTTCTGTGACTCTCATGAAAGAAAGGGCTCATTATAGGGAGCCTTTGTTGGAACCAGGTCCCTCAGTGATGTTCTGTTATGGCATCTCCAAGACCTTCTCTGAAGGGTGACTTTAAGTTTGCAGGTCCTAGTGGTAACTGCATTTTATTAGTAAACATTTTTTTTCTACAAAGGAAAGAATAACATAGCCATTTCTTTATCCTTTTATTATCCTCGACTGATTTATTAGCAGTGTATACTGCTGACACTGTGTGATCAATAATTCATTGGCCTGAAACATTTATTGAGCATGTGATGGCTCTATCAAGTATGATAAAACAGATATGAAAGCCTATGGATTATTACCAGTACTTGCAAGTCATTCTTTCTTAACCTTCTCAATGCATGGACATATCTTTAGACTATTTATACAGTATTGAAAACACATGATAGTAATTAGTATCAAGTTTAGTTGTAAGGAATTTCACAATTGCATAGCAGCATTAAAATAATTTCATGATATCCAATGTGTTCTTAATATTACATTTAGAGACTGGAGAAAGCTATTGGTTCAATAAGGGTATTGCAAAAATGAAGGGATTTTTAGCTAAACAGGACCCAATTCATGAAGTAACCAAGTAAAAAGTGAAGAAAGCTGGGGTTTACTTACTTTTTATTTCCACCATTGTTTTAGAATTTACTAACTATTCTCAAACAAGTACATGTCCAAACTAAGTTGTCTCTTCATCGTTCAGGAGAAGAGTTGGACATGAAAGTTGCAGATGCCACGGGTAAGGAATTGGGACATTTTGACTTTCATTTAGACTGTCCTTGGGGCAGGTATCCCCATCACCTCTCAGAGGCTTCAACCAGCTTGAACTTTGCTCATCATGTGAACAGTATTTTAGAAGTGGGTTTTCATTATTCTTTTTTAATTTGGAAAAGTATCAGGATTTTTTTTCCCTTTTACTGAATTATAACCAAAATGTATTTACTTCCTACATGAAAGTCTTTATGCTAGATTTCAGACAAGAAATTTTTTCCTGAATTAAATGTAAATGGAGTAGGATATTTTCATAGATGATATTGTCATAATAGTGAAATTCTAGGTATAGTTAAAAAAATTAGACAAATCATGTTCTTTGCAGTATGGTTATATTTGATATATATATATATTTTTGTTGTTGTTGTTGTTGTTGTTCTTAGCCTCAGCCTTTAATGGCTGCACTATCCATCCAGCCCTATATTTGCTATTTTTAAAAAGACTATCCTTTAAGTGTTAAGCCTTATTCATCAACTTTGATGGAATTATTTCTGAAGCAGTTTGAAAAGTAAGTTACATAGTGACTATAACAATAAAAGAAAAAGAAAAAAAAAGTAAGTTGCCTTTTCAACTAATTAGCAATAGCTTCTCCTGTGTTTTGAGTGTCACTGCACCAGCACTCTCTTGAGATTGTCACAAGTTTCCATGGGTGTATATAGTCACTTTCTAGAACTTGTTTATAGTAAGGTTGATATTATAAAGCAGAAAATGAGGTTCCCATGTGGACTTCAGACACTAACCATGTTAAAAGAAAGACATGAAGTGAGGCAGGCAAAGCCCTTCCCTTATTTACCAAAACAGTGTGGTTAGTTACATTTGTTAAAATTTGTCAGTCATCTATAGATTATTTTAAGCATTTAAAAATATTTGCCACCTTTTTTAAGTACAGAAAAATAAACAGCAATAGTTGTTTGCTTTGAAATAGAGCTTTAAAAACTCTACATGACAGGCAGGCCTGGAGAGATGGCTCAGCAGGTAAGAGCAGTGGCTGCCCTTCCAGAGGACCTGGGTTTGGTTCCCAACACTCACAGGGCAGCTCACAACAATCATAATTCCTTTTCCAGGCATTTTACACACATGTAGTGCATTGCATACATGAATGCAAAACACTCATAAACATAAAAAGAATTAAAAAAATATTTACTTGATTATTTTTTCAATTTAATTTATTTATTTTCTATGTGTGTGAATGTACTGTCTGCATGCAGGTTTGTGCACCCATGTCATGCAATGCCACGGAGGTCAGAAGAGGGTGTCGGATTCCCCTGGAACTGGAGTTCTCCTCGTCTCTCGTGGAATTGGAGTTTCGGACGGTTCTCAGCCGCCATGTAGGTGCTGTGGATCGAATCCGGGTCCTCTGCAAGAGCAGTCGGCACTCTTAACCACTAGGCTATCTCTCCAGCCCCAAAATAAAAAGAATTTTTAAAGTTCTACATCACTAAAAATAGTATGTTACCATAGTATTTTGGGGGGGGCCTCTTCCTCTTTTACATTTCTGATTTGTTGGGCTGTCAATCTGAAGACATTTCTTTTGAACAGGCATTTGAGACATCTGTTAAAATTTACATACCCAATGAAGCTAATTTAAAGGTATATTTCTGAATATCAACTACAGTGTAGCTAAAGACCTCATTTTATGAAGTGATCATATAATTAATTAGAGGAGGCATACTGACTTTTCACAGAAAATTTTATTTACCCAGTTTTCTTCTCACACCCAGTGTGAGGCCTGATTTATTCTTTAATGAAAAAAGTGAATTTTTAAAAGTGAACATTTAAAATTTCCAAGTACATATTAATAAAATCAAGGTATTTTGTGCATTATGTTCCTTGCTCCATGTCTTATCACAGAGATCTGTTCAAAGTTAAGGGGAAATGAGAGGCATGGCAAGGATACTGTCTGTGTACATGATGTGTGCACTTTGACGTTTTATTTCACATTCATGGCCTTCATTCTGTTTTATTCCTTTCTTAAAGCTGGATAACTCTGGGTTTAATAAACAGAGAAAGGTACAGAAACTCTGGCAAAAATCTCACTTCCCTTATTAGGCTATTAGACAATCATTGGCTACTTCATGCTGGGCTGTTTACACATCTACACTTGTTTCGGCACCTTGGATTTATTTTAATAGTTGCTGTCAGCCTTTGCATGGCACTCATTGCTGACTAATCGGTTTTAATCTTATTTAATAAATTTACTAAAGTTATAATATTTCAGAGTATACTGTTAATCTACTGGTAGTATTAAGCAAAACAGCTACCTCAGGTAATTTCAGTGTTTTGATAGCTTTGTTTTTACCTAGAGAAGTTCTGATTTATATGCATTTTGAAGTTTATTTTTAATATTTAAAGAAGCTAACACAGCTGGGCATGGTGGCAAACCCTTTAATCCCAGTACTTGGGAGACAGAAGCAGGTGGACTCTGTAAGTTAAGAGCCAGCCTGGTCTACAGAGTGAGTTCCAGGCCAGCTGGAGCAACAGGAAGACCTGTCTCAAAAATCAGCAACAACAAAAAAGCTAACATGTAGTACATTCAGTGTTCCAAATTAGAAAAAAAATCCTTTAAAATATTGCTTTATGAAATCAGTATGCTGAAATTATTTGTTCTGGACTTACATGGGTAAATCTCAAATAAGAATGCATTGTAGCTGGGTGTGGTGGCCACGCCTTTAATCCTAGCCCTCAGGAGGGCAGAGGCAGGCGGATCTTTGTGAGTTCAAGGCCAGCCTGGTCTACAGAGGAGTTCCAGGACAGCTGGGGCTACAGGGAAACCCTGTCTCAAAAAGACCAAAAAAAAAGAAAAAAGAATGCATTGTAAATGGTGAACTCCTCTATATAGTTTCAAAAAAAATATTTAGTTTATGTTAAGAATGTAGCTACCGGGCTTGGAGAGATGGTCACAGTTAAGAGCACTGACTGCTCTTACAGTAGACCTGGGTTTGAGTCCCAGCACCACATGGTGGCTAACAACCATCTGTAAACTCCAGTTCCAGGGAATCTGGTGCTTTCTTTCTGACCTCTGTGGGCGTTGCATGACACAGGTGCACTTACACACATGTAGGAAATATATTCATACATATAATAATAAATAAAATATTTCTTTAAAAAAGAATGTATCTATTTATTTTTTTTTTTTTTTTTTTTTTTTTTTTTTTATTTTATTTTTTTTTCACAATAATTTATTTTATTTTTTTAACAAATCTAGACCCGTGTTCCCACCCATTCCCCCATCCGCCAGAGCTCATGCATTCTGCCAAAATGTTTTTCATCTCTTTCTCAGTCTTTCTCAATATTCTCCATGAGGAAGTTGACTGTTTTGAGCAGAAGTTCACTGTTTCAGTCAGTTCTTTGATGCAGTCCTTTCTGTTGTTGTTGTTCCAATATGCATTACGCCCAGCTGCTTTGGACAAAAGCTCAGGGGCCCCTACACAAGAAATACTTACAACTAGGTAATTGACACTAGCATCCACAGATGAGGGATACCATTCATCCTTTGTTTTTCTGGGATTGTGTTACTTCACTCAGCATGATGTCCTCTAGCTCCAGCCATTTTCCTGCAAAGCTCCTGATGTCGTCTTTCTTTACTGCTGCACAGAACTCCATTCCCACCAGCAGTGGATGAGTGTTCCCCTTTCCCCACAACCTCTCCAGACTTTGGTATCATTTGTTTTCTTGATCCCAGCCAAGTCTTATTGGAGTAAGATGATATCTTATTTTTTTTTTTTCCATTTCTTATGATTGTGATGTTGAACACTTCTTAAGGTGTTTCTCAGCCATCTCTATTTCCTTATTGTGAATTCTCTGTTCAGTTCTTTGTCATTTTTGTTGTTGTTTTCTTTTTTCTTTGTTTTTTGAGTAGTTTATATATTCTGGAAATCAATCTTTGTCAGATGTATCTGCAGTGGAGGTTTCCTCCCACTCTGTGGGATTTCTCTTCACTTCCTTGGTTGTTTCTTTTGATGTACAGAAGCTTTTGAGTTTAATGAGGTTCCATTTGTCAGTTGTCAACCTTAATTCTTGCGCAGATGCTGTCTGATTTAGGAAGTCTTTTTCCTACGCCTATGTCTTGTAGTCTGCTGCCCACTTTTTCTTCTATCATCTTCAGAGTTTGGGGTTTCACGTTGAGGTCTTTGATCCATCTGGAGTTCACTTTGTATAGGGCGAGAAGTAGGGGTTTTTTTCATCTTTACAAGTGGTGATCCAGTTTGCCAACACCACTTGCTGAAGATGCTGTCTTTTCTCCATTGTGGCTTCTTGGGCCCTTGTCAAAATATAGATGGCTAATGTATGTGTTGTGGATCTTCGGTTTTGTTCCATTGGTCAACAGGTCTGTTTTATGCCAGTACCAGGCTGTTTTTATGACTATAGCCCTGTAGTATAGTTTGAAAATCTGGTATAGAGTCCCCTCTGTGTAGTCTTTTTTCGGGGTTGTTTTGGCTATTCGGGGTCTTTTTTTTTTCCAAATGAATTTAAGACTTTTGTTTCCAAGCCTGTGAAGAAACCTTGGGGATTTTGATTGGATTGTGTTAAATCTATACAAGAGTTTTGGTAAAATGGACATTTTACAATGTTAATTTCCCAATCATGAGCATGGGAGGTTTTTCCATCTTCTGATGTCTTCTTCAATTCTTTCTTTAAAGGTTTAAAATTTTTGTGATAGAGATTTTGGTGTCTTTGGTTAGGTTGTTCCTAGGTATTTTATTGTTTTTGAGGCTATTGTGAGTGGGAAGGTCTGTTTGAACTCTTTCTCCACTTGCTTGTTGTTGGTGTAAAGAAAGGCCATTGATTTTTTAATGTTAATTTTGTATTCTGCCACTTTGCTGAAGCTGTTAATCGTTTCTAGGAGTTTTCTGCGGTTCTTAGCCTCAGCGTTTAATGGCTGTGCTATCCCCACAAAGGCTTTTTCAGCATCAATTGAGATGATGATGTGGTTTTTGTCTTTGATTCCATTTGTGTGTTTGATGATGTTTATTGATTTTCGTATGTTGAACCATTCCTGCATCTCTGGTATGAATCCAACGTGGTCATGATGGATGATCTTCTTGATGTGGGTCTGTATGTGATTTGCCAGTATCCTGTTTAGAATTTTGGCATCTGTGTTCATGAGGGAGATGGGTCTGTAATTCTCCTTTTTAGTTGTATCTTTGCCTGGGTTTGGTAATAAAGTGATGCTGGCTTCATAGAAGGAATTTGGGAGAATTCCCTGTTGTATACTTCTGAACAGTTTCAGTAATAATGGTTGTAGGTCTTTTTGAATGTGTTTATAGAATTCTGTTGTAACCGTCTGGGCCTGGGCTTTTTTTAGTTGGGAGAGGCTTCTTACTACATCCTCTATTTCTTCATATGTTATGGGTCTGTTTAAGCTGCTGATCTCTTCTTGGCCGAGCTTTGGTGATTACCAGGATTTCAGATATTCATCCATTTCTTCTAGGTTTTCAAACTTGGTAGAAAATAGGTTCTTGTAATATTCCCATATGGTTTTCTGGATCTTTTCCTTGTCTGTTGTGATATTTCCCTTTTCATCACAGATTGTATTGATTTGGAGTTGTTCCTTCTTTCTTTTGGTTAACTGGGCTAGTGGTCTGTCTATCTTGTTTATTCTTTCAAAGAACCAACTTTTGGCTTCATTGATTTTTTTTGTATTGTTTTTTTTGTTTCTATTTCATTGATTTCTGCTTCTGATTTTTGTTATTTCTTCTGTCGGTTGCATTTAGGTTCATCTGTTGTTGCCTCTCAAGTGCTTTTAGCTGCAGTGTTATAATCATTCACTTGTGCTCTTTCTGTTTTTCTAATGTAGGCACCAGTGCTATAAACTTCCCTCTTAGGACTGCTTTAAGGTATCCCATAGGTTTTGTTGGTTTGTATTGTCATTGTCATTCGTTTCCAGGAATGCTTTTATTTTCTTTATCTCTTCCTTGACCCATTTTTTATTCAAGAGTGTGTTGTTGGGGCTGGAGAGATAGCCTAGCGGTTAAGAGCACCGACTGCTCTTTACAGAGGACCCGGGTTCGATCCCCAGCACCCACATGGCGGCAAAAACCGTCTGTAACTCCAATTCCAGGAGAACTCCAGTTCCAGGGGAATCCGAGACCCTCTTCTGACTTCCGCGGCACTGCACGACACGGGTGCACAAACCTACATGCAGACAGTACATTCATACACATTCAAAAATAAATAAAATTAAAAAAAAAAGAGTTGTGTTTTAGTCTCCATGTGTTCTTGTAGGCAGTAGGGCTTATCCTGGTGTTGATGTTGAGCTTTATTGCACTGTGGTCTGACAGAGCATGAAATTATTTCAATCTTTTTGTATTTGTAGAGGTTTCTTCTGTTTCCCAGTATGTGGTCGATTTTGAGGAATGTTCCGTGGGTGCTGAGTACAAAGTGTATTCTCTGGTATTAGGATGGAATCTTAGCACTTTTATACTCCTTTTACTTTATGAGATTTCTATCCGAAATTCATTATTTATAAGATCCATTTTGTTTTCAAAGTAATTTCCTTGCGTATGATTATTTTAGAAAATACTTGGAAGGTAATTAACATTTCTCCTTCATTTATGCAACTTAACAAATAATCAAGAGTCAGTAATCTTGATTGTGTGGCTGAAGTCACAATCGGATGTCAGCCATCTGGGTCTGTGGCTTCATTTTTCTTTTCCTAACTAATAAGTCTCTTGGGGGGAGATATTTGAAATTAGCAAGTCTTCTTCTTGCTTAGGCTTTTGCCCCATTAATTTTAGTAGCCATCAATGCGTTGTGAGTACAAGCACTGCAAAGTGGTGTTTGCCCAGTGGGAAATTTCTGTTTCTCTCTGCCAAGTTTATTAATTGGAATGCTGTAAGGAGAAGCTACGTCTTCCTAATTCATTTACTTAAGTTTTTAAGTTTATCAGTATGAACTCATGGATTATAATCCACAATCTGTAATACAGCATGATTATTACTTATTTTATTGATCAAACTTCTGATTTGTGAAACAAAAAGAAACATCAGAGCAAGGAGATAGGTTAAAGAATAAAACCATTTGAAAGAATTAAAGAGCATTGAAAAGAGTAGTATTATTCAGTAGTAAAAAGAAGTGAAGAAGGACACCCTATGAACAAGCCTTAAAGCATCATGCAAAAGCGAAGGAGTGACAAAGGTGCACACTTACTGTGTGATTCAGTTGTAGGAAGTTTCTAGAACAGACACCTCAAAGCAAATCTGTCTGCAGTATGCCATCACTTTGGAAAATGTTCTGAATAAGTGCTAGATTTATTTATTACTTTGACTTTTCTTTTTAAATGAGAGCAGTTTTAATATTAAATTGTTACTGTTAACAAGTTAAGAATTTTAGATAGTTAGGTTCTGAAAACCTCATGTTATAGTCTACCAAGGTAGTTTGTAGAAATGTATAAAGCTGTTTAACTGTTAATATAGGCACTTTAAAATTATTCTTAGACTTATCCTTTTTATTCAAGTACAGGTATCTGTAATTTTCCCCTTTTTTCCTCAAGCTTTCTTCACTCATTGAGGGCAGTACCCTTGTTTCTTGAGGTTAAGTTATATATCATTTGAGAAGTTGGTCTAGGCCTGGTCCATGGGTTGGTCATCTTAGAAGTGTAGTTTTGGTAAGGCTGTCTCTGCGTAATAAAAGCTACTCATTACCTATCACAGCAGCTAAATCTATCCTCAAGGGCATTTTCTATCACTCTACATGCAGTAGCTGTGCTTTTTTCAGCAGTGTAACTTGATGAATTTTCCTGTCACATGGTCTCATATAGCCTGTATTAAATACTATTCATATGTGCATTTTTCCTTGACTTCCCTAGGGATTAGGCCCTTCCACAGGAACCAGGCTGTCGCTGAATTCAATGACCGTGGATGCTGTATGTGAGAAACTGAGACACATAGAAGGGCTGGACCAGAGCATGCTGCCTCAGTACTGTGCAACAATAAAAAAGGTGATCTGTGTGTTTACATGTCACCTACAGACAGGACTGAGTGTGCAGGTGACAGGACTCCATCTTCATACCAAGCTGCTGCAATGGCGGAAGAGTTATTCTTCCTTTTTTGGATCCTAAAATTGCTTTTTTATCTAGTTTTATAAATGGATTAATGAAAAAATAGCTGAATTACAGAGCTATCTTAAAAAGTGATCTAAAAATAAATATAAACAAAATGCCTTGATGAAAAATACAAGGTTCTAGGAGATTTCATGTTTAGATCAAGAGTTCATTCAGTGTGAAGATAAGAATAGTCTGAGGCCTACTCATATTTGGTCCTTTATCTTCAAGTATACAGAGTGAGCATCTTTAATCTGAAAATCCCAAGTCTGAAATGTTTTAAAATATTAAATTTTTTGAGCTCGGAGACAAATTAAGTCAAATGTCAGAGCCTTTCAGATTTTTGTATTGGAGATACTCTGTGAATAAAGTCTGTGCAAATACTCCAAAATGAGAAAAATCTGGACTCTGAAGTAGTTTTGGTCTTAGAAGTTCTGGGTAAAGATACTCAGCCTGCGATATGTATTCATATGGTTTAATAATAATAATTAGCATCAGCTTCATTTTCCACAAGTTTTCATTTTTGTGTCCTGTAAGATTTATGATTATATCACATTTGAAGAACACATAGGATCGGGCTTGAAAGGCTAATGCATTCAAGGACATTTATTTCTCCTAGCATTCTTTTTTTTTTTTTTTTTTTTTTTTTTTTAATCTTTGGAGACAGGGTCAGCCCCAGCTGTCCTAGAACTCCCTTTGTAGACAAGGTTGGCCTTGAACTCACAGAGATCTGACTGCATCTGCCTCCCAAGTGCTGGATTAAAGGCATGCAAAACTATGCCTGGCCTTCTCCTAGTATTCTTTTTTAAAATTTTTTATTTATTTATTATTTTTATGTGTATGAACTGTCCTGCATGTAGGTTGTGCACCTGTGTCGTGCATGCCACAGAGGTCAGAGAGGGCTTCAGATTCCCCTGGAACTGGAGTTAAAGACAGTTCTTAGCCACCATGTGGGTGCTGGGGATCGAACCCGTCCTCTGCAAGAGCAGTAGGTGCTCTTAATCACTGAGCCATCTCTCCAGTATTCTTTTTTTTTATTGTACTTTGTGTATTTCATACATCATTTTCCAATTCAGTTCAGGCATATTTCCCTTTCCCTCCCCCCCTCTCCTAGTATTCTTATGGTTCCAGTTATAACCCAAAATTGAACAGTTATGCCTAGGAAGTTATTACAGGGAAGGCATTGCCCCTATGATGTTAACCAAGTCTAATTTGTAGATTTTTCTACTAATCTAAACTTTCCTGTCATTATTATTAAAGTGGAACATTGATAGCAAATATGAACATGTATACATATTTTGTTAATCTTAATCCACATTTAATCAGAATTATTTCAGCTAATGTCCATTTTCTTACTGAGCTGGTTCATTCCTAGCCTTCTCTGTCTGAGTCAGTACCTCCTTTCCCACATACAAATCCCACCCTCCTCCAGGCAGCTGGTTAAAGTTGGCAATGCCAGGTCTTCAGTGGGCTTAGTGACTCTGTATTAGGACAGTGGTTTTCTGCCAGCAGGGTCTGTAGTTTCAAATTCCCTAGTGTTTTCAGAACAGGACCTCTGCCATGGATGGGCTCTTTGTGCTTTTTCCTTCAGAATTAACCTAGAAATGGAACATCTTATTAATTTCCAACATAGATTTTATCAATTAATAAAGTCTGGCTTTATTTTTCATAAAAATTGGGAAGCCACCCTGTTACTATGCTACCATTTCTCATTTGACTGCAGATAGAATTACAGAGACTCCAAAAGTAAAGACTACTTTTTAAGTTTGATAAAGACTGGCCAGCTACTAACTTCTAAGTTTATCTTGTAAATGGTAGTCTGGCTTGTCAGACACACTTCATGGGACTTTTGTCAGCAACCAACATACTCGCAAGGACAGATGTCATTGTCCCCTCTGGAAGCTTGAGCATTGATATTTTCTCAGATTGGAATAGGAAAATTGATAGTTTTTGTTGCCACCCAGGACAGGGTTTTGGAAATATTTTAGAGGGCCCTTTGGATCCTGAATTATGATTTGTTTTATATAAAATCATTGACACTTAGAAAAACATGAAGTGGTTTATGCTATTGAGATTTGGCTCATTTATTGTATTGTGACAGGGAATGAAAGGTTCTTTGAGGTCATACTTTCTAGTCTTTAATGAATTAATGAAAACTAAATACAGAATTAGACTTTTAATCACTAGCAATTCATAATGTTTTAGGTTTTATTTGTGCTTATCTTACTTTTATTTTTATTCAGGCCAACATAAATGGTCGGGTATTGGCTCAGTGTAACATTGAGGAACTGAAGAAAGAAATGAATAATGAATTTTGGAGACTGGCATCTTTTCAGAAGCACAGTAAGATTTTATAACATTACTATGATATTTATAGCATATTATAACACTTAAAATTATTTTCAGCATTGTATAAAACCAGATTTAGGAGGTACTGGTCTAAATGGATAGTTTTCCATATTAAATTAAAAAAAATTTTTTATGTTAGTGTATATGTGTGTGTGTGTGTACATACATGTATGTGTGCCATGTAGGCATTATGGTGTGTGTGTGTGTGTGTGTGTATACATGGATGTGTGCCATGTCAGGCATATGGATATCAGAGGATACATTTTTGGAATAGGTTTTTCCTTATACCATGTGGTTCATGAGGATGGAGTTCAGGTCTTCAGGCTTAGTGACAAGTGCCTTTACTATCTATGCCATCCCCCAACCATACTAATTTTACTTTTGTTTTTTTTTGGGGGGGGGTTGTTTGCTTTTTGAGACAGGGTCTTTGCATNATTTCCACCATTGTTTTAGAATTTACTACTATTCTCAACAAGTACATGTCCAAACTAAGTTGTCTCTTCATCGTTCAGGAGAAGAGTTGGACATGAAAGTTGCAGATGCCACGGGTAAGGAATTGGGACATTTTGGCTTTCATTTAGACTGTCCTTGGGGCAGGTATCCCCATCACCTCTCAGAGGCTTCAACCAGCTTGAACTTTGCTCATCATGTGAACAGTATTTTAGAAGTGGGTTTTCATTATTCTTTTTTAATTTGGAAAAGTATCAGGATTTTTTTTCCCTTTTACTGAATTATAACCAAAATGTATTACTTCCTACATGAAAGTCTTTATGCTAGATTTCAACAAGAAATTTTTCCTGAATAAATGTAAATGGAGTAGGATATTTTCATAGATGATATTGTCATAATAGTGAAATTCTAGGTATAGTTAAAAAAATTAGACAATCAATGTTCTTTGCAGTATGGTATATTATATATATTAATATATTATATATATTATATTTTTGTTTGTTGTGTTGTTGTTGTTTCTTAGCCTCAGCCTTTAATGGCTCACTATCCATCCAGCCCTATATTTGCTATTTTTAAAAAGACTATCCTTTAAGTGTTAAGCCTTATTCATCAACTTTGATGGAATTATTTCTGAAGCAGTTTGAAAAGTAAGTTACAATAGTACTATAACAATAAAGAAAAAGAAAAAAAAGTAAGTTGCCTTTTCAACTAATTAGCAATAGCTTCTCCTGTGTTTTGAGTGTCACTGCACCAGCACTCTCTTGAGATTGTCACAAGTTTCCATGGGTGTATATAGTCACTTTCTAGAACTTGTTTATAGTAAGGTTGATATTATAAAGCAGAAAATGAGGTTCCCATGTGGACTTCAGACACTAACCATGTTAAAAGAAAGACATGAAGTGAGGCAGGCAAAGCCCTTCCCTTATTTACCAAAACAGTGTGGTTAGTTACATTTGTTAAAATTTGTCAGTCATCTATAGATTATTTTAAGCATTTAAAAATATTTGCCACCTTTTTTAAGTACAGAAAAATAAACAGCAATAGTTGTTTGCTTTGAAATAGAGCTTTAAAAACTCTACATGACAGGCAGGCCTGGAGAGATGGCTCAGCAGGTAAGAGCAGTGGCTGCCCTTCCAGAGGACCTGGGTTTGGTTCCCACACCAAGGGCAGCTCACAACAATCATAATTCCTTTTCCAGGCATTTTACACACATGTAGTGCATTGCATACATGAATGCAAAAACTCATAAACATAAAAAAGAATTAAAAAAATATTTACTTGATTATTTTTCAATTTAATTTATTTATTTTCTATGTGTGTGAATGTACTGTCTGCATGCAGGTTTGTGCACCCATGTCATGCAATGCCACGGAGGTCAGAAGAGGGTGTCGGATTCCCCTGGAACTGGAGTTCTCCTGGAATTGGAGTTTCGGACGGTTCTCAGCCGCCATGTAGGTGCTGTGGATCGAATCCGGGTCCTCTGCAAGAGCAGTCGGCACTCTTAACCACTAGGCTATCTCTCCAGCCCCAAAATAAAAAGAATTTTTAAAGTTCTACATCACTAAAATAGTATGTTAACCATAGTATTTTGCGGGGGGGCCTCTTCCTCTTTTACATTTCTGATTTGTTGGGCTGTCAATCTGAAGACATTTCTTTTGAACAGGCATTTGAGACATCTGTTAAAATTTACATACCCAATGAAGCTAATTTAAAGGTATATTTCTGAATATCAACTACAGTGTAGCTAAAGACCTCATTTTATGAAGTGATCATATAATTAATTAGAGGAGGCATACTGACTTTTCACAGAAAATTTTATTTACCCAGTTTTCTTCTCACACCCAGTGTGAGGCCTGATTTATTCTTTTAATGAAAAAAGTGAATTTTTAAAGTGAACATTTAAAATTTCCAAGTACATATTAATAAAATCAAGGTATTTTGTGCATTATGTTCCTTGCTCCATGCTCTTATCACAGAGATCTGTTCAAAGTTAAGGGGAAATGAGAGGCATGGCAAGGATACTGTCTGTGTACATGATGTGTGCACTTTGACGTTTTATTTCACATTCATGGCCTTCATTCTGTTTTATTCCTTTCTTAAAGCTGGATAACTCTGGGTTTAATAAACAGAGAAAGGTACAGAAACTCTGGCAAAAATCTCACTTCCCTTATTAGGCTATTAGACAATCATTGGCTACTTCATGCTGGGCTGTTTACACATCTACACTTGTTTCGGCACCTTGGATTTATTTTAATAGTTGCTGTCAGCCTTTGCATGGCACTCATTGCTGACTAATCGGTTTTAATCTTATTTAATAAATTTACTAAAGTTATAATATTTCAGAGTATACTGTTAATCTACTGGTAGTATTAAGCAAAACAGCTACCTCAGGTAATTTCAGTGTTTTGATAGCTTTGTTTTTACCTAGAGAAGTTCTGATTTATATGCATTTTGAAGTTTATTTTTAATAGTTTAAAGAAGCTAACACATGCTGGGCATGGTGGCAAACACCTTTAATCCCAGTACTTGGGAGACAGAAGCAGGTGGAACTCTGTAAGTTCAAGGCCAGCCTGGTCTACAGAGTGAGTTCCAGGCCAGCTGGAGCAACAGGAAGACCTGTCTCAAAAATCAGCAACAACAAAAAAGCTAACATGTAGTACATTCAGTGTTCCAAATTAGAAAAAAAAATCCTTTAAATATTGCTTTATGAAATCAGTATGCTGAAATTATTTGTTCTGGACTTACATGGGTAAATCTCAAATAAGAATGCATTGTAGCTGGGTGTGGTGGCACACGCCTTTAATCCTAGCCCTCAGGAGGGCAGAGGCAGGCGGATCTTTGTGAGTTCAAGGCCAGCCTGGTCTACAGAGCGAGTTCCAGGACAGCTGGGGCTACAGGGAAACCCTGTCTCAAAAAGACCAAAAAAAAAAGAAAAAGAATGCATTGTAAATGGTGAACTCCTCTATATAGTTTCAAAAAAAATATTTAGTTTATGTTAAGAATGTAGCTACCGGGCTTGGAGAGATGGCGTCACAGTTAAGAGCACTGACTGCTCTTACAGTAGACCTGGGTTTGAGTCCCAGCACCCACATGGTGGCTAACAACCATCTGTAACTCCAGTTCCAGGGAATCTGGTGCTTTCTTTCTGACCTCTGTGGGCGTTGCATGACACAGGTGCACTTACACACATGTAGGAAATATATTCATACATATAAATAATAAATAAAATATTTCTTTAAAAAAGAATGTAGCTCTACAATTTACTGAATATATCTTTTGCTTCCTTACCACTTTTATTTTATTTTTTTTTCACATAAATTTATTTTTATTTTTTTAACAAATCTAGACCCGTGTTCCCACCCATTCCCCCATCCCGCCAGAGCTCATGCATTCTGCCAAACATGCTTTTCATCTCTTTCTCAGTCTTTCTCAATATTCTCCATGAGGAAGTTGACTGTTTTGAGCAGAAGTTCACTGTTTCAGTCAGTTCTTTGATGCAGTCCTTTCTGTTGCTGTTATTCCAATCGCATTGACGCCAGCTGCTTTGGAACAAAGCTCAGGGGGCCCCTACACAAGAAATACTTACAACTAGGTAATTGGAATAGCATCCACAGATGAGGGATTACCATTCATCCTTTGTTTTTCTGGGATTGTGTTACTTCACTCAGCATGATGTCCTCTTAGCTCCAGCCATTTTCCTGCAAAGCTCCTGATGTCCGTCCTTTTCTTATCTGCTGCTCACAGAACTCCATTCCCACCAGCAGTGGATGTGAGTGTTCCCTTTCCCCACTACCTCTCCAGCACTTGGTATCATTTGTTTTCTTGATCCCAGCCAATCATTGGAGTAAGATGATATCTTAAATTGTTTTTGATTTGCTTTCCTTAAAATGATTAGTGATGTTGAACACTTCTTAAGGTGTTTCTCAGCCATCTCTAATTCCTCAATTGTGAAGTCTCTGTTCAGTTCTTTGCTCCATCTAATTGAGTGGGTCATTGTTTTCTTTTTTCTTTGTTTTTTGAGTAGTTTATATATTCTGGAAATCCAATCCTTTGTCAGATGTATCTGCAGTGGAGTTTTCCTCCCACTCTGTGGGATTTCTCTTCACTTCCACTTCCGTTGTTTCTTTTGATGTACAGAAGCTTTTTAGTTTAATGAGGTTCCATTTGTCAGTTGTCAACCTTAATATTGCGCAGATGCTGTCTGATTAGGAAGTCTTTTTCCTACGCCCATGTCTTGTAGTTGCTGCCACTTTTTCCTTCTATCATCTTCAAGTTTGGGTTTCACGTTGAGGTTCTTTGAACCATCTGGAGTTTCACTTTTGTATAGGGCGAGAAGTAGGGTGTTTAATTTCATTCTTTTACAAGTTGGTGATCCAGTTTGCCAACACCACTTGCTGAAGATGCTGTCTCTTTTCCATTGTGGCTTCTTGGGCCCTTGTCAAATAAAGTGGCTAAAATATGGATGTTGGTCAGATTTGGATCTTCGGTTTTGTTCCATTGGTAACAGGTCTTTTTATGCCAGTACCAGCTGTTTTTATGACTATAGCCCTGTAGTATAGTTTGAAAATCGTGGTATAGAGATCCCCTCTGTGTAGCTTCTTTTCGCTCAGGGTTGTTTTGGCTATTCGGGTCTTTTGTTTTTCCAAATGAATTTGAGAACTTTTGTTTCCAAGCCTGTGAAGAAACTCTTGGTGATTTTGATTGGGAATTGTGTTAAATCTATACAAGAGTTTTGGTAAAATGGACATTTTTACAATTTAATTTTCCCAATCCATGAGCATGGAGCATGGGAGGTTTTTCCATCTTCTGATGTCTTCTTCAATTTCTTTCTTTAAAGGTTTAAAATTTTTTGTTGTTTTTTTTTTTTGTCTTTTTTTTTCCTGCTATTTTATTGTTTTTGAGGCTATTGTGAGTGGGAAGGTCTCTTGAACTTCTTTTCTCCACTTGCTTGTTGTTGGTGTAAAGAAGGCCATTGATTTTTTAATGTTAATTTTGTATTCTTGCCACTTTGCTGAAGCTGTTAACGTTTCTAGGGTTTTCTGCGGTTCTTAGCCTCAGCGTTTAATGGCTGTGCTATCCCCACAAAGGCTTTTTCAGCATCAATTGAATTGAGATGATGTGTTTTTTTGTCTTTGATTCCATTTTGTGTGTTTGATGATGTTTATTGATTTTCATATGTTGAACCATTCCTGCATCTCTGGTATGAATCCAACGTTGTCATGATGGATGATTCTTCTGATGTGGGTCTGTATGTATTTGCAAGTATCCTGTTTAGAATTTTGGCATCTGTGTTCATAGGGAGATGGGTCTATAATTCTCCTTTTTAGTTTGTATCTCTGGCCTGGGTTTGGTAATAAGTGATGCTGGCTTCATAGAAGGAGATTTGGAGATATTCCCTCTGATGTATACTTCTGAACAGTTTCAGTAATAATGGTTGTGTAGGTCTTTTTGAATGTTTTATAGAATTCTGTCTGTGAAAAACCGTTGGGCTGGGCTTTTTTTAGTTGGGAGAGGACTTCTTACTTACATCCTCTATTCTTCATATGTTATGGGTCTGTTTAAGCTGCTGATCTCTTCTTGGCGAGCTTTGGTGATTACCAGGATTTCAGATATTCATCCATTTCTTCTAGTGGTTTTCAAACTTAGGGAGAAAATAGGTTCTTGTAATATTCCCATATGGTTTCTGGATCTTTTCCTTGTTGTTGTGATATTTCCTCTTTCATCACAGATTGTTGATTTGGAGTTGTTCCTTCTTTCTTTTGGTTAACTGGGCTAGTGGTCTGTCTATCTTGTTTATTCTTTCAAAGAACCAACTTTTGGCTTCATTGATTTTTTTTGTATTGTTTTCTTTGTTTCTATTTCATTGATTTCTGCTCTGATTTTTGTTATTTCTTCCTGTCGGTTGCATTTAGGGTTCATCTGTTGTTGCCTCTCAAGTGCTTTTAGCTGCAGTGTTATATCATTCACTTGTGCTCTTTCTGTTTTTCTAATGTAGGCACCAGTGCTATAAACTTCCCTCTTAGGACTGCTTTTAAGGTATCCCATAGGTTTTGTTGTGTTGTATTGTCATTGTCATTCAGTTCCAGGAATGCTTTTATTTATCTCTTCCTTGACCCATTCATTATTCAAGAGTGTGTTGTTGGGGCTGGAGAGATAGCCTAGCGGTTAAGAGCACCGACTGCTCTTACAGAGGACCCGGGTTCGATCCCCAGCACCCACATGGCGGCTAAAAACCGTCTGTAACTCCAATTCCAGGAGAACTCCAGTTCCAGGGGAATCCGAGACCCTCTTCTGACCTCCGCGGCACTGCACGACACGGGTGCACAAACCTACATGCAGACAGTACATTCATACACATTCAAAAATAAATAAAATTAAAAAAAAAAGAGTGTGTTGTTTAGTCTCCATGTGTTCTTGTAGGCAGTAGGGCTTATCCTGGTGTTGATGTTGAGCTTTATTGCACTGTGGTCTGACAGAATGCATGAAATTATTTCAATCTTTTTGTATTTGTAGAGGTTTCTTCTGTGTCCCGGTATGTGGTCGATTTTGGAGAATGTTCCGTGGGGTGCTGAGTACAAAGTGTATTCTCTGGTATTAGGATGGAATCCTTAGCACTTTTATACTCCTTTTACTTTTATGAGATTTCTATCCGAAATTCATTATTTATAAGATCCATTTGTTTTCAAAGTAATTTCCTTGCGTATGATTATTTTAGAAAATACTTGGAAGGTAATTAACATTTCTCCTTCATTTATGCAACTTAACAAATAATCAAGAGTCAGTAATCTTGATTGTGTGGCTGAAGTCACAATCGGATGTCAGCCATCTGGGTCTGTGGCTTCATTTTTCTTTTCCTAACTAATAAGTCTCTTGGGGGGAGATATTTGAAATTAGCAAGTCTTCTTCTTGCTTAGGCTTTTGCCCCATTAATTTTAGTAGCCATCAATGCGTTGTGAGTACAAGCACTGCAAAGTGGTGTTTGCCCAGTGGGAAATTTCTGTTTCTCTCTGCCAAGTTTATTAATTGGAATGCTGTAAGGAGAAGCTACGTCTTCCTAATTCATTTACTTAAGTTTTTAAGTTTATCAGTATGAACTCATGGATTATAATCCACAATCTGTAATACAGCATGATTATTACTTATTTTATTGATCAAACTTCTGATTTGTGAAACAAAAAGAAACATTCAGAGCAAGGAGATAGGTTAAAGAATAAAACCATTTGAAAGAATTAAAGAGCATTGAAAAGAGTAGTATTATTCAGTAGTAAAAAGAAGTGAAGAAGGACACCCTATGAACAAGCCTTAAAGCATCATGCAAAAGCGAAGGAGTGACAAAGGTGCACACTTACTGTGTGATTCAGTTGTAGGAAGTTTCTAGAACAGACACCTCAAAGCAAATCTGTCTGCAGTATGCCATCACTTTGGAAAATGTTCTGAATAAGTGCTAGATTTATTTATTACTTTGACTTTTCTTTTTAAATGAGAGCAGTTTTATATATTAAATTGTTACTGTTGTAACAAGTTAAGAATTTTAGATAGTTAGGTTCTGAAAACCTCATGTTATAGTCTACCAAGGTAGTTTGTAGAAATGTATAAAGCTGTTTAACTGTTAATATAGGCACTTTAAAATTATTCTTAGACTTATCCTTTTTATTCACAGTACAGGTATCTGTAATTTTCCCCCTTTTTTCCTCAAGCTTTCTTCACTCATTGAGGGCAGTACCCTTGTTTCTTGAGGTTAAGTTATAATCATTTGAGAAGTTGGTCTAGGCCTGGTCCATGGGTTGGTCATCTTAGAAGTGTAGTTTTGGTAAGGCTGTCTCTGCTGTAATAAAAGCTACTCATTACCTATCACAGCAGCTAAATCTATCCTCAAGGGCATTTTCTATCACTCTACATGCAGTAGCTGTGCTTTTTTCAGCAGTGTAACTTGATGAATTTTCCTGTCACATGGTCTCATATAGCCTGTATTAAATACTATTCATATGTGCATTTTTCCTTGACTTCCCTAGGGATTAGGCCCTTCCACAGGAACCAGGCTGTCGCTGAATTCAATGACCGTGGATGCTGTATGTGAGAAACTGAGACACATAGAAGGGCTGGACCAGAGCATGCTGCCTCAGTACTGTGCAACAATAAAAAAGGTGATCTGTGTGTTTACATGTCACCTACAGACAGGACTGAGTGTGCAGGTGACAGGACTCCATCTTCATACCAAGCTGCTGCAATGGCGGAAGAGTTATTCTTCCTTTTTTGGATCCTAAAATTGCTTTTTTATCTAGTTTTATAAATGGATTAATGAAAAAATAGCTGAATTACAGAGCTATCTTAAAAAGTGATCTAAAATAAATATAAACAAAATGCCTTGATGAAAAATACAAGGTTCTAGGAGATTTCATGTTTAGATCAAGAGTTCATTCAGTGTGAAGATAAGAATAGTCTGAGGCCTACTCATATTTGGTCCTTTATCTTCAAGTATACAGAGTGAGCATCTTTAATCTGAAAATCCCAAGTCTGAAATGTTTTAAAATATTAAATTTTTTGAGCTCGGAGACAAATATAAGTCAAATGTCAGAGCCTTTCAGATTTTTGTATTGGAGATACTCTGTGAATAAAGTCTGTGCAAATACTCCAAAATGAGAAAAATCTGGACTCTGAAGTAGTTTTGGTCTTAGAAGTTCTGGGTAAAGATACTCAGCCTGCGATATGTATTCATATGGTTTAATAATAATAATTAGCATCAGCTTCATTTTCCACAAGTTTTCATTTTTGTGTCCTGTAAGATTTATGATTATATCACATTTGAAGAACACATAGGATCCGGCTTGAAAGGCTAATGCATTCAAGGACATTTATTTCTCCTAGCATTCTTTTTTTTTTTTTTTTTTTTTTATCTTTTGGAGACAGGGTCCAGCCCCAGCTGTCCTAGAACTCCCTTTGTAGACAAGGTTGGCCTTGAACTCACAGAGATCTGACTGCATCTGCCTCCCAAGTGCTGGGATTAAAGGCATGCAACACTATGCCTGGCCTTCTCCTAGTATTCTTTTTTAAAATTTTTTATTTATTTATTATTTTTTATGTGTATGAACTGTCTGCATGTAGGTTTGTGCACCTGTGTCGTGCAATGCCACAGAGGTCAGAAGAGGGCTTCAGATTCCCCTGGAACTGGAGTTAAAGACAGTTCTTAGCCACCATGTGGGTGCTGGGGATCGAACCCGGGTCCTCTGCAAGAGCAGTAGGTGCTCTTAATCACTGAGCCATCTCTCCAGTATTCTTTTTTTTTATTGATACTTTGTGTATTTCATACATCATTTTCCAATTCAGTTCAGGCATATTTCCCTTTCCCTCCCCCCCTCTCCTAGTATTCTTATGGTTCCAGTTATAACCCAAAATTGAACAGTTATGCCTAGGAAGTTATTACAGGGAAGGCATTGCCCCTATAATGTTAACCAAGTCTAATTTGTAGATTTTTCTACTAATCTAAACTTTCCTGTCATTATTATTAAAGTGGAACATTGATAGCAAATATGAACATGTATACATATTTTGTTAATCTTAATCCACATTTAATCAGAATTATTTCAGCTAATGTCCATTTTCTTACTGAGCTGGTTCATTCCTAGCCTTCTCTGTCTGAGTCAGTACCTCCTTTCCCACATACAAATCCCACCCTCCTCCAGGCAGCTGGTTAAAGTTGGCAATGCCAGGTCTTCAGTGGGCTTAGTGACTCTGTATTAGGACAGTGGTTTTCTGCCAGCAGGGTCTGTAGTTTCAAATTCCCTAGTGTTTTCAGAACAGGACCTCTGCCATGGATGGGCTCTTTGTGCTTTTTCCTTCAGAATTAACCTAGAAATGGAACATCTTATTAATTTCCAACATAGATTTTATCAATTAATAAAGTCTGGCTTTATTTTTCATAAAAATGGGAAGCCACCCTGTTACTATGCTACCATTTCTCATTTGACTGCAGATAGAATTACAGAGACTCCAAAAGTAAAGACTACTTTTTAAGTTTGATAAAGACTGGCCAGCTACTAACTTCTAAGTTTATCTTGTAAATGGTAGTCTGGCTTGTCAGACACACTTCATGGGACTTTTGTCAGCAACCAACATACTCGCAAGGACAGATGTCATTGTCCCCTCTGGAAGCTTGAGCATTGATATTTTCTCAGATTGGAATAGGAAAATTGATAGTTTTTGTTGCCACCCAGGACAGGGTTTTGGAAATATTTTAGAGGGCCCTTTGGATCCTGAATTATGATTTGTTTTATATAAAATCATTGACACTTAGAAAAACATGAAGTGGTTTATGCTATTGAGATTTGGCTCATTTATTGTATTGTGACAGGGAATGAAAGGTTCTTTGAGGTCATACTTTCTAGTCTTTAATGAATTAATGAAAACTAAATACAGAATTAGACTTTTAATCACTAGCAATTCATAATGTTTTAGGTTTTATTTGTGCTTATCTTACTTTTATTTTTATTCAGGCCAACATAAATGGTCGGGTATTGGCTCAGTGTAACATTGAGGAACTGAAGAAAGAAATGAATATGAATTTTGGAGACTGGCATCTTTTCAGAAGCACAGTAAGATTTTATAACATTACTATGATATTTATAGCATATTATAACACTTAAAATTATTTTCAGCATTGTATAAAACCAGATTTAGGAGGTACTGGTCTAAATGGATAGTTTTCCATATTAAATTAAAAAAATTTTTTACATGTATAGTGTATGTGTGTGTGTGTGTACATACATGTATGTGTGCCATGTCAGGCATATGGTGTGTGTGTGTGTGTGTGTATACATGGATGTGTGCCATGTCAGGCATATGGATATCAGAGGATACATTTTTGGAATAGGTTTTTCCTTATACCATGTGGTTCATGAGGATGGAGTTCAGGTCTTCAGGCTTAGTGACAAGTGCCTTTACTATCTATGCCATCCCCCAACCATACTAAATTTTACTTTGTTTTTTTTTGGGGGGGGGTTGTTTGCTTTTTGAGACAGGGTCTTCATGTAGCCCCAGCTGGACTAGAACTTGCTGTGTAGACCAGGCTGGCCTTGATCTCACAAATATCTACCTGCATCTCAAGTGCTGGGATTGAAAGCCTGTGCCACCCTGCCTGGCTTAAATATTTTTTATTGACTTTTAAACTGTATACAGACCAGTATTAGGGAGAATATTCATAGCAGCAGGTGGCAATCTTTTCATTTTTGAGAAAGAGGCCACTCACCAGTTTTCCATGCTTTTATTTGAGAAAAACTTTCTTCTTGACTAACTCTGAACAGGCCACCCCAGACCTCAACCTTCAGTGTCTGTTCTAGTCCACTGCTCTATAATAGCAGGAATCCTGGTGAGCCACTTTAAAAGAAACACTCCCTACCCCCACCATGACATGGGATCACCCTTGATACTGGTCAGACTACTTGTCACACCTCCACTCCCAGGTGATGTCTGATGATCCTGGCTTGTCTTCAAGAATCTTGTCAAATTGTTTTACCTAGAGTCCCCTTGAACACTGGCCTTTCCCCACCTCTTCCTTGGCTATAAATTCCCATTTGTTCTTGCTGTCTTTGGAGCTGAACTGTCTTTGTGCTGAGGGCTGTTTCCTCCATTGCAGTAGCTCCTGACTAAAATGTGCTCCCGCTGCTTTATGCTCTAGCTCTGCTTTTCTTTAACATAGCAGTGGCATTTTGCTATTTTCACATTTTAAAAGTTATAAGCTAAAGTAACAATGTAACAGACAGATTATAGACTGTGCATGTTGATTTCTGTTAATACTTCTTTTAGCATTAATTACTAATTAAAATTGAAGGTAAGAATATTAGATACAAATTCATTAGACACTCAACAGGAAGTATGCTTACTCATGCCTACTGTAGTAACTTTATAGTGTTCGTTATTAAAACTTCCTAATGATTCTAAAATGTAATTTGTTATTATAGATATTATATGTATGTACATATGTATGTATGTTTTCTCCTACTAAGGTACTAGAAATGAGAAGTGCAGAAAACCAGGTGGTCCCTGAAGACCCACATTTTCTTAATGAAAACTCCAGCGTCCCAATTCCTCATGGTGAATCTGCTCGTCGCTCTTCCCATAATGAATTGCCTCACACTGAGCTTTCCAATCAAACTCCCTATACGCTGAACTTCAGCTTTGAAGAACTGAACACACTTGGCCTAGATGAAGGCGCCCCGCGTCACAGTAATCTAAGTTGGCAGGTATTTATTATCATTTTTTCACATAATTGGAAAATAAAGGCAGTATTTAAATAGTTGGTACATGGGGCTGGAGAGATGGCCTAGCGGTTAAGAGTGCCGACTGCTCTTACAGAGGACCCGGGTTCGATCCCCAGCACCCACATGGCGGCCGAGAACCATCTGAAACTCCAATTCCAGGAGAACTCCAGTTCCGGGGGAATCTGACACCCTCTTCTGACCTCCGTGGCATTGCACGACATGGGTGCACATACTTGCATGCAGACAGTACATTCATACACATACAGAAATAAAAAACAAAAAATAGTTGGTACATTAACACAGTCATTCAGAAAATGGTTATTGAGCAGCCAGGTAGGCAAGATGAAGGTCTCTTTACACAAGGAGTTGTGTTTATCTGAGGGGGAAGAATCAGTATAAGACATAGGGAAAGTGAGGTTATTCAGAAATTGAGAATGGTGAAAACATAGTCACATAGGGCAAGGGCCTAAGAGTAAGGACTGGGCTGAATTAGCATGGGTGCCAATTTGACTTTTTCTTGCTATTTTCTTATGAGATTCAATAGTCATTAGCTAAAATACATCTGTATTAGAAAACTAGTCCATGTTATCCTGTTGAGCCCTGAAGTTTGGTTTTCCTATACACATCACATGCCATACTTGCTCTTTCTCTCACTTACTCAGGCTGGGCTTCAACCCTCAGGTGATTCTCCTGCCTCAGCCTCCTGAGCACTGGACCCACAGACCTGCACCACTGTGTGAATTACCACACACATGTTATGCATGGGGGGATATGCTTACAAGGAGGACAAGTGAGCATCAGGAACGAAGTATAAGTAGGACATGCATCATAAGAAGAAACTAAGCTGTGGAGAACCAGAGCAGGGCACAGAAGACCAGTGAGAGAGGCAAAAACAATAGCCACAAAGAAGCCAGGCATTGGGGCTGGAGAGATGGCCTAGCAGTTAAGAGCACTGACTGCTCTTGCAGAGGACCCTGGTTCAATCCCCCAACACTCACATGGCGGCTGAGAGCCGTCTTTAACTCCAGTTCCAGGGGAATCCGATGCCCTCTTCTGACCTCCACAGCATTGCATGACACGATACGGGTGTACAGACCTACATGCAGACAGTACATTCATACACATAAAGAATAAATAAAATTAAAAAAAAAAAAAAGAAGCCAGGCACTGAAGGGGAGCAGAGTTTAGAAAGAGCACTGCCTGCTGGGCATGGTGGTGCACGCCTTTAATCCTAGCACTCGGGAGGCAGAGGCAGGCAGATCTTTGTGAGTTCAAGACCAGCCTGGTCTACAGAGTGAGTTCTAGGACAGCTGGGGCAACAGGGAGACCCTGTCTCGAAAAGACCAAAAAAAAAAAAAAAAAAAAAAAAAAAAAAAAAAAAAAAGCACTGCCTGGCTGATGCCATTACTAAGGTGTTTGTTTGTTTAATAGTAAAAACTTAAAAAAAATGTTTTCTCCATACTGTATACTTTGAGTCAAGAACCATTTTATTCTAAGTTGACTGAAATTACTTTACAATAAGTTCCTCAAATCCTTTGAGCCTTTATTATCTGTTTCCACAGCAGAGCTTTATTCCTTGCATTCCTTTCAACTTTTTAAAAAAAATTTTTTTAATTAATTTATTTATTTATGTGTATGAGTGTACTGTCTGCATGTAGGTTTGTACACCCGTGTCATGCAATGCTGCGGAGGTCAGAAGAGGGTGTCGGATTCCCCTGGAACTGGAGTTCTCCTGGAATTAAAGTTACAGACGGTTCTCAGCCGCCATGTGGGTGCTAGAGATCGAACCCGGGTCCTCTGCAAGAACAGTTGGCGCTCTTAACCACTAGGCCATCTCTCCAGCCCTCCTTTCAACTTTCTAAAGAGCTGCTCATCCTTACTCCCAACTATCTTGAGTGCTTCTCTCTGTGATCTGGAATCCAGGAGCCTTCCCTTTAGCTCAGCAGTTCTCAAATTGCTCTTTAGTCTTAGCTTCCCTTTATACTCTTAAAAAGTATTCAGGACCCTGGCTGGTGAGATGGCTCAGCAGGTAAAGATGTTTTGCCACCAAGTCTGACACAATCTGAGTTTGATCCCCAGGACCCACATGGTGGAAGAAGAGAACCAATCCCAAAAGTTGTCCTCTGACCCCCACATAAACACACACACACACACACACACACACACACACACACACACACACACACACATACACGGAAAGACAGAGAGAGAGACAGAGAGAGAGACAGAGAGAGAGAGAGAAATGAATGAAGTAATAAATTATCTGCAACCAAAAAAATTTTCCTAATAAAAGTTTCTATAAATAGTTAAATCGAAACTGAAAATGTTTCTAAATAGCTATTCATTTATTTTTTTTTTTTAAGGTTACAAAAAAGACTATATTTTTCAAATAAAAAATTCAGTAAGAATGGAATAACTTTGCACATATCTTTAATGCCTGGCTTCATGGAAGAGCACTAGATCCACATGTGCTGCTGCCTCGAGTCTTCTATGACCTCATACACGTGTGGCTGTGGGAACTCCACTGGGCAATCTAGTGTAAATGGAGGTGTAAAGTTAAGAGAGCATCATCCTGTTCTTTAGAATTCAGTTTAGACCCTGTGGATCCCCTGCACAGGGTGGCTCAGGAAGCATTCAAGAACAGCTAATTTGTGGCTGGAGGGAGACACTGTGCTTCCAGTCAACTGAATCTCAGGGAACCTTCTCAGGATGGAAGCTGTCCTCTTCCAGAGACAGAACTCTGCCTTGTTCCAGGCCTTTGTTCTGGTCCCTTCTCATGGTCTCTTGATGCCATCTCTTCTATTCATTTGTTTTCCTAATCTGTCTTTTTTTTAATTCCTCAATTGTTTACTTTCTTAGAATCTAAAGCAACTCTAATCTTAAAACTCAGTATTAAAAATACTTCATTCCGGGGCTGGAGAGATTGCCTAGCGGTTAAGAGCACCCGACTGCTCTTGCGGCGGACCTGGGTTTGATCCCCAGCATCTACATGGCGGCTGAGAACCGTCTGTAACTTCAATTCCAGGAGAATTCCAGTTCCAGGGGAATCTGAAGCCCTCTTCTGACCTCTGCGGCATTGCACGACACGGGTGCACAAACCTGCAAGCAGACAGTACATTCATACACATAAAAAAATAAATAAAATTAAAGTCAATGACCAATGTTCATGAGACATCAAAAAAAAAAGTTAAAAAAAAAAATAAAAATACTTCATTCCAAAATACAGCATTCTTTATGAGTGTATAGCCAACTGGCCTCATGGATTACTGTTCACTAGAAACCTTTTATCACTTTTTAAAATCTTAAGTACATTTTCTTCCTCTAAATTAAAATCTGACAGAAGCTTATTATCATATAATTTATCATATAAATTATACCTTGAAGACTTCAGTGTTTTGTTTTTGAGATATGTTTTGATTTTCTTCTTTCTTCCCAAAGGAATTTTTTTATTGAAGTTTTGTGCATTTTGTACATAATGTCTTAGTCCAATTTAAACTCATTTCCCTTTCCATGCCCCCCCCACAACCTGAGTTCATGCATTCTGCCATACCTGCCTTGTATCTTTTTCTGAGTCTTTTTAAAGTCTTTCAAAGCAGAGGATTACTGTTTTGGGGAGAACTTTACTGTTTCAGTTGGTTCTTTGTCCCAGTTCTTTGTTGTTGTTGTTCCCTCCAATTTGTATTGCTTCAACACATGCATATATTTATGTCAGACCTATACTAAAATTATGTCTTCTGAAAATAAACTGTATGCTATTTACATATCATATTTCAGGATTCACATTTTTCCTTTTTAAAATTTATATTACTCTAAAATATGTCTACATACCCTGTACCCATATACCAAGATTACAATGAAGGTAACTTTTGCCTCAAAATTTAAAAGTTTGAAATTGTTAGAAGCAACTGGAAATTATTCTTTTAAATATTAACAGTAAATTAATCTTACCAAAATTTTTATAAAACTTTCTAATAACAGAATTATTAAATTTACACCTTTTGTTAAACTGTGTTAGGTAGATCTTTTAAAAATAACCTGGTATTTTGATAACTTTTAAATTGTTAGTGTACATAGATATTTCCTAAGCTGATGTTTATTATGTATTTTTTCCCTTCTTATTTGAATTCCTAAATTTTTTTTTTTCTGTCTTCACAGTCACAAACTCGCAGAACCCCAAGTCTCTCGAGTCTCAATTCCCAGGATTCCAGTATTGAAATTTCAAAGCTTACTGATAAGGTGCAGGCCGAATATAGAGATGCCTATAGAGAGTATATAGCACAGATGTCCCAGTTAGAAGGGGGCACAGGGTCAGCAACAATCAGTGGCAGATCTTCTCCACACAGCACATACTACATAGGTCAGAGTTCATCAGGGGGCTCTATTCATTCTAATCTAGAACAAGAAAAGGGGAAGGAGAGTGAGCCAAAGCAGGATGATGGGAGGAAGTCATTCTTAATGAAGAGGGGGGATGTCATAGATTACTCCTCATCTGGGGTGTCCACTAATGATGCTTCACCCCTGGACCCCATCACTGAAGAAGATGAAAAATCTGACCAGTCAGGTAGTAAGCTGCTCCCAGGCAAGAAATCTTCAGAAAGGTCTAGTCTCTTCCAGACAGATTTAAAGCTTAAGGGAGGTGGTCTGCGCTACCAGAAACTTCCAAGTGATGAAGATGAATCTGGTACAGAAGAATCAGATAATACTCCACTGCTCAAAGATGATAAGGATAAAAAAGCTGAAAGCAAAGCAGAGAGAGTGTCAAAGTCTCCAGAGCATAGTGCTGAGCCAATCAGAACATTCATTAAAGCAAAGGAATATTTATCAGATGCCCTCCTTGACAAAAAGGACTCCTCAGATTCGGGAGTGAGATCTAACGAGAGTTCTCCAAATCACTCTCTTCACAATGAAGCGACCGATGACTCCCAGCTTGAAAAGGCCAATCTCATAGAGCTTGAAGACGACAGTCACAGTGGGAAGCGGGGAATACCACACAGCCTGAGTGGCCTGCAAGATCCAATTATAGCTCGAATGTCCATTTGCTCCGAAGATAAGAAAAGCCCTTCTGAATGCAGCCTGATAGCAAGCAGCCCTGAAGAAAGCTGGCCTGCATGCCAGAAGGCCTACAATTTAAACCGAACACCCAGCACTGTGACTCTGAACAACAACAGCACACCAGCTAATAGAGCCAATCAAAACTTCGATGAGATGGAAGGGATCAGGGAAACTTCTCAGGTCATTTTGAGGCCTGGGTCCAGTCCCAACCCAACTGCTATTCAGAATGAAAACCTAAAGAGCGTGGTGCACAAGCGAAGCCAGCGTTCAAGTTACACAAGGCTCTCAAAAGATGCTTCAGAGCTGCATGCAGCCTCTTCTGACAGCACAGGCTTTGGAGAGGAGAGAGAAAGCATTCTTTAAAACAAATGGAAGTAGATTCGTATTCTACCCTTAGGACAAGATTGTTATGAATTTTGAATTTTTCCATTACAGTTACTCATCATATTTATACATCACAACTTATAGATAATCAGGGCTTTGGTGAAAACACCATATGGCAGAGGAAAACCCAAGACATGATGGTTCACCAGTCACCTCCATTGTTGCATTTGGCACTAGCAGTTTAAAGTCTCACTACCATTATTACACCTTTCACTGGCATGTAACTCTGTAGAGTTTTGTGAGAAACAAGAAAGGTACAAAAAATAGGTCAGAAAAATGTTTGTTTAAAGCTTAAGGGGCTTAACTCCCAAAGGGAAAAAAACTCAGAGATCTCTTTTAGAGAAAATTCATGAAACATTTGAGGGAAGGCATGGTTTTAGATGAGGCAGAAACAAATTTTGGTTGTGAAGTGTTTAATCTCGATAAGAATTTTCTAGATTTTGTAGTAAACCAGAGACTCAAAGTTAATGCTTAGTAAATGGATAGTCAGAGTCACATTGGTTATTAAAGTGTTAAAGTGGTTTTAAAATTGAAGTAGGGAATATATACTGAAGAGGGTGATAGAAATTTATAAGAAAGTGAGTCAGAAGGACCCAAAGTGCTATGCCTGGACATCCCAAGTTGACAGCAGAGTGGGCGGAGGAGGGCAGTGTATTACCAGACAGACCCAGACCTTGCTTCTAACATCATCCACCTCTGCCCTAGAAACCACCTTAGTCTGTTCTGAAACTCTTAAAGTGTGCACATAACTTTTCATATGTTAGCAGGAGAGGAGAAAATATGAATTCTTTTTTAAAAAATTGGTACTGGAGTTTAAACCCAGGACCTGACAAATGCTAGGTAAAGTCCTCTATCACCTAGCTACATCCCCAGCCCAAACATGTGTCCTTCCTTGGGAGAATCAGGAACATATGGGTACTGAGAGGCACTAGTAGTATGCACCGAATGAATACAGGAAGAAATTACTACATCAAAAGGGTTGGTGGCACCAGAAAATGACAAGGGAATATTTAATTAGGTAGAATTAAATTACTGCTTTCTGTACCAAAGCAGTGTATCTCATGTACCTGTTCTTATTTCAGCATCTTAATCCTGGGGGAAAATGATTAAAAAAAGAAATGTTGTTTTAAAAAAGTTTAAAAGCATGCAGCAAAGCAAGAATGAAGAAAAGAGATCGCTGGTGTGACCACAACACTGCCTTTCTTCCCATTGTTAGCTGAGTAGAAAAACGATCATGTACATTTAGGTATCACATAGACTAGATACATGCCTGCCATCCATCATGCATTGGAATTGTCGTGTTAACGTAGCTTGTTATGCAGAGTCTGTTCTAGTAGCATGTCCTAAGCCCTGTAGGATTGTAGGTGGTGAGGTCATGGGCTTAGTGTCATGCTTTGATTTGTCACTGAGTAGATCTGTATTGTATTAATATGCTGCTTATTAACATTGTGCTAGTACCTGCTCTGTGTTTTACTGCCTTCTTATTTGGGTGTAATTAATCATTTTCATAAGTTGCATATTTTGCATGGTCTTTAACAAGTGTTTTAGCTGTTACTGACATACACTGAAGTGTTCACATGATACTGTTGATAGTATTTTATCAGTTTCCAATATCATGTAATTAGCAAATGTTTCAGAGGCAGTTTTGTCCTTTCAGGTGAGTAGTTGCAGCTTACAGTAATGGGAGAATGTTATTTATACTGTTTGTGCAGTTCATCCTGGGTTACCAAGTGTACAAGTAGATTTAGAAAACAATAAAAAGTTGCATGCTATTCTGACTCATGGATTTTATTCACTACAGTGATAATGATTCACATTTTGATTAAAAATTGAAAAGTGATTTGTGTGTGTGTTTGTCATGTCTGAAGTGTGTAAAAACTTAGGTCATGAAGTCAGAAGAAGTGTTCCACGTTGTCCTTGCTTGTCTTTCTGAAAGAGCTTAGCTCTCAGTGACCAACTGGTGCTCTCTTGAAGTATCAGTAACAACAGTACGTTGGCACCATGGTGCTGGGGAGTCCATTCTGTAGTCAGAAGGCAGGTGACCCAGATCCTGGAGAAGATTGGTTTATTCTATGAACACTGTGGGCCAGTTTGCTTCCTCCTCCTGATTCAGAGATTGACAAGCCAGATGGATTCCTGAGTTACTATGACACTCTGAATCTGCATGTCAATGTGTGTCTGTATCTATAGCGCATAGCATAGTCTGATTTACACATAGGCAAAGCTCTGTATTATGCTTGCTGGAAATAATAGATAAATGAGGCTCTAATTCTGCCATTCCTTAGGTTCTGCCTCACTTAGAGTTGAACATTCTATGAGCCATCTTGTCTCCACCTTCAGCCACAGAAGGTTCTGTTGGTATAGCACTGTGGCCCGAGGGAGTGCTACTATTGAGTACATCTGTGGGCAAGACCAGAAATGAGACAATTTTTCCAGTGCTGGGTAATTAAGGTTCAGAATCCTACACTGTGAAGTTTAAGAATTTGCAAAAACTGAACCTTGTTGGGCCTGGTGGCACATGCCTGTCACCCAGTACTCAGGAGGTGGAGGCAGGAGGGTCAAGAATCCAAGGCCAGCCTCAGCTTCATAGTGGGCTTGAGGCTAGTCTGGCCTATTTGAGACCCTGTCTCAAAAAGCTAAAAATGAAAACTGAAACAGTTCAATAATAAATGGAAAATTTGCCTTTGTGTGATATTTTACATGTTTTAAATATAGTCAGAATAATTTTATTTATATAGCCAAGTAATTTTAGAATTGTATTTTCTTAAATTTTCATCTTAAGTTGAGAACTCTAGATTATTTGCATGTTATAGTGCTGTGATAAAATAATTTGTAATCATGATTTTTTTTCTTAAAAATACCAATCATTATAATTCTAAAAATGAAATTAAATCCCCCCCCCTTTTTTCCATCTGGCTAAAGTGCTAAATTTAAACAGTTTTAAGACTACCTACTTTTTGGTTATACCAGGAATTCTCAGCCTCTTTAGAAATGTACTAGAGTTTAAAAAAACAAATCACTGAATTCCTGGCTAACTCTTGAATAGATTTTCTGCTTACCAGGAAAAGAGAAGCGAGGGCTCCCTTTACTTTATGGGTGAATGACCTTGAGAGATTAGGTAGAGAGGCAGGTACAATAAAATTAATTTTTTTGGCAAATACTTGATACAGGGCCCCAGCCTGTGTTAGTCCCCACATTCTTTCCTGGACTTCACAGATACTTGGCAGAAGGGAAAAGCAAGTGAAGACACCCTCCTGCTAACCACCTGAAATGACTGTCTTCCACACTCAAGTAGAAGCATAGGTCACCTTTACATGAATGAACTGAAGAGTAGAAATTTGTAGATAACAGTGAGCCAGCCCTGGAAGGCACTTAGATGGCTCATCGCTTGGCAAAGGTTGAGAATCCCTGGTTGAGACTAAGTAGAAAGACCTTAAAGTCTTATGTGATGTTAAACCCTTTCCTGCCTAGGAAGAAAATGCTGCCCTGGTCTAGATAGACAGCGCTTCAGAAGATCCAGTCTAAACTGAGGTATGTAAAAACGAGTCTTTAAAGTAAGAAGTATCTAGAACAATTGCTAAGAATTAACCTACATGACTGAAAACTTTTCAATAAAACAACAAATCACAGTCCTGGCTGCATGGGAACTCAGGGCTGAAACCATTTTTGAGTGGGGCCACTGTGGCTGTCTGATGGGCGAGGCATTTGGAAAATGATTAATAAAAGAAGGATTGATCGTGAAGGAAGAAGGGTAAAGACTAAAGTTCTTTGACTCAGGATAGGATTCCATCCCGATCATCTCAGCAGAAAATGAGGATCTCCTAAGTTGAGGATATATTGAATACCCCTTTCCAACACCCCAGAATAGCACTTGGTAGACTGGCTGGGGGTTCCCCCAGGATAGCCACGGATGCAAGCTCCAGGAAGGAGCAAATTTCAGAATTTGAAGGATGTTCTCTGCTCAAATCCTAACAGGAGTGAAGACCAACCTGAGTTATCAAAACAAAACAAAGTAAAACAAAAAACATGGTTTGTCATATATTGGCAGTATCACTGTCTCTGAGCACACTGCCGGTGTGGCCAGCCAGTCATGGATCCTCGCCTCTCCAGCTAAAGTTTTGTGTGGTGACTTACTCTAGTGTATAATAGGACCTTATTCTTTTGTTGCAGTCTTGTAAAACATGAAATAACATAGCAAAATGAATTATTAAAATATTAAGACATGAATGAGTGAACATTTATTTTAAAATAACTACATGCCCCTTATTCAAATTAAGAAGCTGTTTGAAATCATGATTTTTCACTATTATAGTTTTAACATATTTATACATATTTACCTCCTTTTCTTTCAAGGCAACAAGGGCTCTAAGCCATAGTACTCTGCCCATAGACCAAGCAACGCTTCTTTCTCATTCTCCCAGCAGTTGGGTTAGCTTTTAAAGCTGGCTTCCTCACCACATACCCAGGTGAAGAAGACACGGCCACCACTCAGTAGCCCTGCATGTATTCGGCTGGAGAAGAGATGTCACCTCTACCAGTTTTATTTGTTCTCCATAATTGTAGGATTTTAATTAGTTTTAATAAAGTGTTACTTTTATGAAATTTTAGGTAAAAGCCCAATGTATGGCGAAAACATGTAAATAATCCAATAGTCTCATTTCATGTTATGTAGCATGTGCCTGATAGTAATCCAATAAAAAGTTGCATTATCCTTAAAATTACCACCGTTCCTGCCTGACACTCACACCTTTTAAGTAATTCTTAGAACTTTTAGACTGCATGTTTTACTTAATGTGAATTAAACTACTTTATTTTGAAGGAAATTATTTTATTTTTGGATTATTTGTGTTTTCTCCATCTTTCACCTGAGTTCTTTTCAGTCTTTTTGTGTCTAATTTTTCTTAGAGCTTCCTACATATTCATCCTATTTTACAAAAAACATCGCTTAGTGCAGTAGAATGGGAAGAAACTCCACAGAATTTTGGATACACTCAACTTCACATAGCCTGGGAAAGTCAATAGATACTCTTGTCAGTGAATAAAGTGTATCTAAACTAGGGCAATAAAACCAGTGGAGCCTGCCTACACATATTTCATGGGATCTCAGAACACTGAATGTCAGTGTCTTTGTGCTGTGTGCCTTCAGCACAGCTCCTCACCAGACCCCTTCCCTCCCACTGTATACCCACCCCATTACCCACCTAGCTTTTCTGTTTGTAATTCCAGTGATTTTCCAAGAATACTTTATTAAAAACTCCTTAGGCACCAGGCTTGGTGGCACAGGATTTTAATCCTATCATTTGGGAGGCAGAAGCAGGACAGCACAGGAAGACCCTGTCTCAAAAATAAAACCTCCCAAGGTTGGATACTCATAGCCCATCATAGTAAGCTACATCATCTTTGAGTGCTAGGCAGTGTATTTTACATAGCTGTGCTTTAAAACCCTCCTGTGTACTTTAAGCCCTTACTTAGTGGGCTTAAACTTATACCTTATACATCATTATAACTCTAAAACTAAACCAGTCCAATTCTGCACTTTACATTTGTTATTGAAAGTGTATTAGATTGTAATTAGCTGTGGTGACTCCCCAATTAGGGTATGTAATTATAGTGACACTGATACTAGAACCATCACAGTGCCTGAAAAGTTTACCTTATCAAGATCAGACCTTCAACCTTTCTTTCAGTGGGGTTATTTTCTTTGACCACCTCTTATCCATCTCCATCATTCCCTATCTCAGACCATTTTGACTAACCTATAAAAGCATGCTGTACTAGTATTCCATATGAAGTATTTTTACATGAGTAATTATGTGTTGTTTGAAATTCTCCTTACCATGTTGAGCTGGCAAAACACTGTTAACATCAATACCCCAGTCTCATCAACCGAACGCATTTGAACTCTGAACTTCGTTTCTTGTTTTAGTAACAGTTCAGTGATCTAAGTTCACATAAAGACTGAGGGCTAGGTTCCTTCACCCTCTCGCTCCACCTCCAGGGCAGCAGAGCCCTCTGGTCCACCGTGTATATGTAGTCACAACAGATGTGAAAGGTCAACAGGGAAGTGTGCACTGGTCAGACCTGCCGGGGTATAAACAATTCTCTTGTACTTTTGCACACATTGGCACATTGGGTTTACAAGTCATGGGCTCCTGTTGAGCTGCAAGGTGGGCTGGGAAGTTGATTGTAGCTCTGTGCTCCAGAGGAAGGTCACAGTGAGGTGAGCACTTAGATGTGATGTATATTATCTCTAGTGGGTTAAAGATGGTGCCTTCTTATATTAAAATGATAGCAGTTAATTCTGTTGAAATATTTTTTTTTTTTTTGTCTTTTCGAGACAGGGTCTCCCTGTAGCTCCAGCTGTCCTGGAACTCACTCTGTAGACCAGGCTGGCCTTGAACTCACAAAGATCCGCCTGCCTCTGCCTCCCAAGTGCTAGGATTAAAGGCGTGTGCCACCACGCCCGGCTTTTTTTTTTTTTCTGTCGAAATATCTTAAATTTACTTTGATGCAGTTTTTATCCTGATAATAGAATCAGCTAAAATCCTAACCCTTAACAGGAAAAAGAGTTTTAGGAGTTTTCAGTCAGCCAGTTCTTTCCTTAATTCTGAGAAGCATGGGCTAGGGGGCGGGGAGATTTAAGGAGGACTAAGAATGGGAAAAAGGAAGTTCATAGCCCCTCTAGAATTTTACCCACTTAAAGCACACTCATCATCAAACACCCACAGTGTACTTAATTTTTAGAGTTAATTATAAAATTTACTGTACATTCTGTTGCTATCAATTCCTTAAACTCCACAGCAGCGGCATTCATCACTTGTGCTTCCGCTTGCAGATGTGTGGATGGTGCTCTAGCCGTTAGAACAGGAGGGTGTAGGAGGTGATATGCAATTATCCTTAGGAATGAGCTTCTAGGCCTGGAATCAGCAGAGCATTAGAAGAGATCATCACTCCATAGGTAACAGGTTGCAAGAGAGGGGAGTGCAGTAGGAAAGATGGCTACCATGTGTAGCAAGAGTGGGTCCTGAGGAGAAAGAGGAACCCTTCAGATACAGAAAACAAAGAGGGTTTCTTACTCTTCCAGGCCTTCAGGGAGGTGGGCATGCTTTAGACCATGTGATCTAGTCTGATCTGGCTTACATGCCCTTGGCATGGAGGCAGGTACTAGGTAAGACCACAGACTTAACCTGCAGGCTCAAGGGAGAGGGGCTGTAAGACCATAGCACAGTGTGCCGTCTTACAAACTGCTCCCACCTCCAGAGTCCTAGAGGGTCTAACACTAAGCAGGCTTCTTGCCTTCTGCCTGCTCTAGTCCCTGGCTGGAGCACGGAAACCCAATGACAAAGAACTAAACCTTTTCTGACCCATCTGCTCCTATCCTAGAAATTGAGCTCTCACCTTTAAAAGCCACTAAGTTGTCGGGCTGACTGCACTTTTGTTTTTTGACAAAGCTTTCAGCCTCCTAACTCCATTGACCACTTTCCTGATTTTTGTATTGGAATATCTTTAATTCTAACATGCATTTTTCCACATTCTGACTTATATGAGATTAGAAAGATTCTGCAACCCACAGTCGATGCAGCATTTTCTCCTCAGTGGTTCCTAAAGCAACAACACATCTTTCAGGGTCGATAAGATATCCACGTATGGCATGGTCATGCTGAGTTGTATCTTTAGCAATACTGGACTTCTGGTGATTTTCATTCAACTGTCTCCCCACATTCAATACTTTATGTTGAGTATTTTAGCAGTTACTCTTCATCCTATATTAATTTGGGGATATTCAAAGTATTGTCATTTACCTGTAGTTTACCCATGTGCCTGACAATGTTCTAAGACATGTTCACATATTAACTAATTTAATCTTCATGACAACCTTCTGCAGCACTTACCACTATCCTCTGTTTACAAATGAGAAACAGACATGGAACTATTAAGTGATTTCTCAAAGTTACACAGCTCCTGAGTGGCAGAGTCAGAACTGAGTCCAGGTGTGAGGTTCCAAAGTGCCTCTTCCTATCATGCTTGTTTTTATTGCTCTTACAAGGTAAGGTTATTATTCACTTCTTACTTTTTTAACATACATTTGAGTTTCAGCTTTATTTGTATAGTATCATCATTGGCTCTGTCTATTTGTTTTGAAACAGCACTTCAGGCTCTCAAAGAGCTATTTTAAAAAGGAAAGTCTTGGGCTGGAGAGATGGCTCAGTGGTTAAAAGCACTGACTGCTCTTGCAGAGGACCCAGGTTTGACTCCCAGCACCCATGTGGTGACTAAGAACTATCATTAATTCCAGTTCCAGGGGATCCAACACCTTCTGACCTCCACAGCATTGTACAACATGGATGCATGGAGGCAATACACTAATACACAGAAAATAAAATTAATAAATATTTTTTAAAAGTCTCAAAAAGTCATAGCCATGAGAATTATATTTACAGATAAGAATCTTGATTTTTTTTTTTAAATCAGACATCTTTGGGTTGATAATTATTTTGGAACATTTCATTTTTGTTTAGAAAAATGATTGACTCCACATTTATGTCTCACAGTCTGACATTACTCATACATGGCTCATTGCATTACAGCTTGTGCATAATATATTCATAATGTATTCATTTTGTTTCCACTGCCATTGTTACCTGGCTTCCCAGTACCGACACTCTTCTGTGTCTACCATCAGTATCCCATGTTAGATTGCAATCCGAAATCCCACTGTATGTATTTTCCTTTATATGCTGTGATGGAATGCTAATACTGCTTAATAAATATTAACAGATAAGTAGAGTGCATCTACTTTGGAGTGAATTTTTTTAATGACTATGGTGGCTGTCTCTTAGGACAATAAAGAGCCAATACAAAAGAGAAACCCTGTTCCTTTATAACAACAAACCAAGAACCCAACTGCACAATTGGAGTGGACAGAGGACTTCACGCCAGGTGGCATTTCAGCTTTGTATAACCATCTGCCTAATTATTTTACTTGCCACAAGGCAGACACACTATCAGCAGTCCACAGTGATTAACACACAAGTCCATGCAGAACCAATACTGTGGCTTCTGGGAGCAGCTTCATCCCCCACCCGCACAGGGTGCCTCCATTCAAACTCTTTTTTTAAAATTTTTAATTATCTGAGATTTTCTTATGGCTTTTTCATACATTCCCTAGTTTGGTTTGACAAACATTAAAAAAAAAAAAGGCATGAAAGTAGAAGGGGTCTCACTGGGAAGAGGAAGAGATAGAATACCCTGTAGGCAGAAAGCAGAAGTCCTCTGAGACTGCTGCTGGCCTTCTCAATATCCCACACCCGGAATTCAGGGAGGACATTTTGTTGAGGCAGACTGTTTTCCAGGATAGCCCGTCTTGCTTGGGCAAACATGTCCAGGAAGGAGGGAGCCATGTCTCAAGAATGTGGGTGCACATAGCCCATCACAGCTGTATCCTATATAATCAACCATCCCACTCCCTCCTTGCAGCCCCCTTCATCCTGTAGGAAGGTTGCTGCCTCTTGTGCTGGATAAACAGAGTCTCATCTGTTGAAGGACTAGCACTGGTCTTTTCCCTGACTCAGCTCTCTTTCCTGAACTCTGAAATCTAACAGGAAGGGGATCAGCCAGTTTGGAAGGGACAGAGAGGGTAACAGAGTGAATATGGTCAAAAAACATTACATACATGTACAAAATGTCATAATGCAACCAATTATTATGTATAGTTAATAATGCTAATAGAGAAGGCTACCTAAGACCAACTTCCCAAACCAAAACTGATGATCAACCAGGAAAATAAGTCAATAATATGACTATTTCTCCTCTCTAAAGGAAGGGACTGAGATTCAGGAAAGACATAGCTTTGGTATAATAACATCAAGAGGGCAAGAACCAGGATAGAGAGATGGCTCAATAGTTAAGAGCACTGGCTGCTTTTACAGAGGGCTGGATTCAGTTCCCAGCACCCACATTGGCAGCAAACAACAGCCTGTACTTTCAGTTCCCAGGGAGCCAGCACCCTCTCTGGCCTCTGAGGGTCCGCTTTACATACATGCAGGTGAAACACTCATATACATACAATAAAAATAAATTATCACGGAAAGAGTTTTTTAAAGAAGGCAGTAACCAGCACACACCACAGTGCCTCTCTGACTGCCCAGTTCCATGGCACTCTCCTAGGAAGTGGGAGAGATTTGTTTCCCATGCTTGGTAGCAAAGGCTGGCAGATGAGTCAGGCATACTTCCTGCCCAGCGGCATTGCTGTCAGGCTTTCTCTTGGCCTCCCCCCCCCCCATCTTCAGTAAAAAGGGGTTGGGCCTGAGACCCCTGGCTTTGGGCTCACCCTACCTTTAAGGACTTCTGCATCTCATCCTGCTCCCTGATGGGATCCCCACACTATACTCCCAACCACTGTGATACGCAGAGCTCATTTGAGTATGATCAGACCACTCACTACTTTGGAGGGCTCACTAGTCAGAAGCAATGCAGCTGAGTGACAAAGCCTGAACTATGGGCCTGCTTCTGTCATATTTTTTATCAAATGGCTCTTTATTTGTCAGCCTCAATTTCTTCATATTAATATGGTGAAGGAAGGATCTTTCCTCTCGTTACTGGTAGCATACTAGACTGGTTACTGCCCTTTCATGTCACAACTTCTTGTATTTTTTAAAGTACTTATAAGTATTAGTCACTTTGCAAAGAGCTCTCTAACCTTGCCATTCTTCATAGCTGGTAGGCTTTAGAGCAGGCACTGGGACCCAAACTGGCATCTGACAATGCAGGGCAGCTTGGTTGGTCAGTCCCTGCTGTGCCTTCCTCCTCTCTGAGGATCTCTGTGAGCTCAGTTTTCAGACAACTTGTGGAGTTAAAGGGCTGGTCAGTCACAGGCCTGCAGAGTAAAAGGAGAGTGGTCATTGCCCAGACCCTCCTGTTAACAGGGGAGGAAATTTTCCAGTGGTTATACTATTACATGTTTTCATACTACATAGATAGAATGATTTACTTAAAATAGTAATGTTGCCAGGTGTGGTGGTGCACGCCTTTAATCCTAGCACTTGGGCAGGTGGATCTCTGTGAGTTCAAGGCCTGCCTGGTATACAAAGTGAGCTCCAGGCCAGCTGGGACTAAAGAGAGACCCTGTCTCAAAAAGACAAAAAAAAAAAAAGTAATGTAAGGCTAGGTGTGGGGGTTGGTCTACGATTTTGATACCAGCACTTGAGGCAGAGGCAGGCAGATTTCTATAGTTCAAGGCAAGCCTGGTGTACATAGTGAGTTCCAGGCCAGGCAGGGCTACATAATGAGACCTGTCTCAAAAAAAATAATAATCGAAGGGATGGGGTCTGTCAGTAAAGTATTTGCCACACAAAGCTGAGGACCTAAGGTTGGATCCCAGCACCTATGTCAAAAGCCCTAGCTCTGGGAAAGCAGAGACAGGCAGAAGTCTGGAGCTCACTGGCCAGCCAATGTAGCCCAATCAGCAAGCTTTAGGTTGTGACAGAGAGAGACCCTGTCACAAAAAATAAGGTGGAAAGCAACTGAAAAAAGCACCTGGTATTGACCTCTGTTCTACACACACACACACACACACACACACACACACACACACACACAAATACATACATGCAAACATGTACATACATGAATGTGGAGAGTGGTAGAGGAAGACACAGCCTCTGGCTTATGTGTACCTGTGAACATCTCTATACACAGACCCATGCTACACAGCAAAGGAAGGGCTCTTTGAACTCTGCAGCCTCTTCAACCCTTATATAGCCATGTTGTATGATGTGACATGTGTGACATGTTAGTAATATTCATAATTGAATTTTCATTTGGAAAATTGTAGCTAATGAAAATGTCTAAGCTTGTGAGTTTATTGTTCATCAATAAATTCTGACATTGTGGATAGATTTGAAAGTGTCCATTTATGTTTCAGATATAACACAAGTGAATTTAGCAAAGTGAAAAATACCAGGAGTATAACTTTGAGACCAACTCTTGTATTCTCAAATATGACTGGAATGTAAGGCTTCAAAATGTACACTATGGGTCCTAGAGACAAGGGAGAATCAGAGACTTAGCATTTGATCTAGTCCTTCAAAAGAAAGGGACCAGAATAGCATGGATTTGAGGAAAACAGAAGTTGAGGATGGAGGCCATTCTCAGAAACAATGTGTCAATGTTGGCAGTGGAAAATTACAGCCCTCCCCAGTGTCAAGAAGTGCACCTCAAAGTCAGGAAGTGCACACGGCCTTCTGACTTCTGCAGCATCTTCCAGATAAGGAGGTTGCAGAGTTGCTCATCTCCACCCGCACACATCCTGAAGTGCATGAAGGATATATCACAGCACAGAGCTGTCAGGATGCCCAAGGGTGCTGGCTGCTGGCATGTCACAGCCCAGTTGGCAGAGGTAGTGGGTGGGTAGGTGGGGTATGCCGACAGTTTCTGGCCCCAATCTGTCAGCAGGTTTACTACTTAGCTTAGCTTCTCCCTTGGGAAGTCCTAGAGAAATTGAAGCTTATGATGGTGGTAGCAGGTGTTTTGTAAAAAAGTTGGATTGTGGTCCGCTTATGATGGTGGTAGCAGGTGTTTTGTAAAAAAGTTGGATTGTGGTCCAATGAATTTGGAAAATCCAGACAAATAGAGTTGGTTTGTTACACAGTTTCTTTTAAACATCTCACATTCCTAATCCTCTCCTTCCAGAGTAACCTGTAGCACAACATTTAACAGAACATCACAGAAAGTTTTGCTCAGTGATGGCTTCTCCTCCCAATGATTTTTATTTTTATTATATGTATGTGTGTGTTTGTGTGTGGGCCTCTACACATGTGTGCATTACCTTCAGAGTCCAGAAGAGGGTGTTGACTTCCCCTAGAGCTGGGAAATTACAAGCTGGAGTTACAAGCTGTTGTGAGATGGGACTCAAACTCAGAGCAATATGTGCTCTTCACCTCTGAGCCATTTCTCCAGCCCTTTATGCAAATGACTTTTTGATAATTTCCATAAATGTTATCCACCCATGAGTATATTTATAAAAACTGAAATTTCGATGTTACTAAATGAATTTCAAAAGAGGAGCCATCTAAGTTTCTTCAGTGTGTGATGCATTTAATTTTCCAAGCCTGAACATACATGGTCTGTCCTGGAAGATGGGAGTCTATTCATGTACATCTCTTTTTTATGTTATGACTCAATCAATGTTATTTAAATAAGCAAATTTTACTTTTTAATTAATTTTTCCTTTTTAAAAATTTATTGTTTTGAACCGGGCGTGGTGGTGCATGCCTTTAATCCCAGCACTTTGGAGGCAGAGGCAGGCGAATCTTTGTGAGTTCAAGGCCAGCCTGGTCTACAGAGTGAGTTCCAGGACAGCTGGGACTACAGGGAGACCCTGTCTCAAAAAGACCAAAAACAAATTATTGTTTTATATATTTTTTGTACAAGATTATGTTACAAATCGAATATAGACCTGTGTCCCCCTCCCAACCCCTTACCCCCACCCCACCAGATTCACCGTTTCAGTCAGTTCTTTGATGCAATCTTTTCTGTTGTTGGTCTTGTTATTGTTCTTTCCAATATGCATCACTCCCAACAAGAGATATTTACAACTGGGTTATTGGTGCTAGCATCCACAGATGAGGGATACCATTCATCATTTGTTTTTCTGGGACTGTGTTACTTCACTTAACATAATATCTTCTAGTTCCATCCATTTACCTGCAAAGTTCATGATGTAATCTTTTTTTTTACTGCTGCATAGAACTCCATTGTGTAGATGTACCACATTTTCTCTATCCACTCATCAGTTGAGGGGCACTTGGGTTGGTTCCAGCTTTTTGCTATTGTGAACAGAGCTGCAATAAATACAGCCGTGCTTGTATCTCTGCGGTAAGATGAGTCTTGTGGTCATGTACATCTCTTTCAATCTTGACTTGGCCATTGACCTTCAAGGAAAAAAGGACAGAGTTAAATAGTTTACTTCACATGGACCCGTCCAAAAGCTACTGGAGCGTATACTCCAGGAAAACCAGACAGTAGGCCAAGAAAGAGGAAGATATCTGGTCTAGGTAACAGGACATCAAAGATTAGAGCATGAAGTATATTCAGACTGTAGCAAAGGGTGGTCCTAACAGCCATGCATCCAGACTGAGGCAGAGCAACAGAAGTCTTCATGGGAAAAAGGGAATTGATATGTTTGAGTCTATAGAAAATAAAGAAGGGGCAGATGGTATGTATGAAAAAGTCACAGTGAGACCTACATCTTTGTAAACAAGGAGGAAAAAAAATGTAAGAATAATGAAATTAAATTTCCAGTTTAAGAGGAAAGAAGGCCAGAAGGAGCAAGGAGGAAGACGAGGAAGAGGGGGAGGAGAGAGAACAATAGACATATCAGGAAATTTGGAGAAGATCAATAAGAAAGAAGACAGAAAATAGGAAAATTGGCTTTAGAAAAACTAAAAGTATGTGCAGGAAAAGAGGTGGATGCTTGGATTGTTACTTGGTTCAGTAGAGTTTTAATAATATAAATGCGTGGGCTGGAGAGATGGCCTAGCAGTTAAGAGCGCCGACTGCTCTTGCAGAGGACCCGGGTTCGATCCCCAACACCCACATGGCAGCTGAGAACCATCTTTAACTCCAGTTCCAGGGGAATCTGAAACCCTCTTCTGACCTCTGCGGCATTGCACGACATGGGTACACAGACTTACATGCAGACAGTACATTCACACAAATAAAAAAATATAAATGCAGTTGCCTTGCCTTCAATAATGAACGGAATGCACAAGAGGAGTACTAAGTATGTGCATGATGTTGAGAGAGCTCTGGGTTCTTTTTTCTTATAATGCTTTTATTGATGTTTTTTGTATTTCAGACATCATTTCTCAGTTCAGTTTAAACATATTCCCCTTTCCGTTCCCCCCACCTGACCCCAGATCATGCATTCTGCCATAAAGTTCCTGCATCTTTCTCTCAGTCTTTTTTTTATGTTTAGAAATTCACATTTTCCTTCTTTAATTTTATATTACTCTAAGATATGAATACATACTTTCCACTCATATAAAGTAATTACAGAGTCTGAAAGTAAGTGGTGGATCCATTCTAGAGCCTGTTAAGAGATTTACATTATAACAACATAGTTGCTATTAGATAAACAGAAATATAACAACAATGTTGTTCAGCTTGCCTTTCATCTGGGGATTTGGTGTTAGCATCCACAAGTGAGGGAAACCATTTGTTTTTCTGGGACTGTTACTTCACTTAGCATAATGGCTTCAAGTTCCATCCATTTACCTGCAAAGTTCATGATGTCATCTTTCTTTACCGCTGGGTTCTTTACTGAGGTAGGAAGTGAATACAGGGTATCTAAGACTGATCAGTACAGGGCCCTGGGCATACCACCTAACTAGAGGTGGGGGCTAGAGGTGGCTGCCTCTAGAGGTAGGGCTGATGGGTGTGGAGGATGGACCAGGCACTTGTTTTTTGTTATGAGCCTCCTACTGCTGTTTGAATTTTAAAATTATTATCTTCTTTAAAAGTAGCGAGGAAAGGGGCTGGAGAGATGGCCTAGTGGTTAAGAGCACCGACCGCTCTAACAGAGGACCCGGGTTCGATCCCCAGCACCCACATGGCAGCCGAGAACCGTCTGAAACTCCAATTCCAGGAGAACTCCAGTTCCAGGGGAATCTGACACCCTCTTCTGACCTCCGCGGCATTGCACAACACGGGTGCACAAACCCACATGCAGACAGTACATTCATACACATACAGAAATAAATAAAATTTAAAAAAAAGTAGCAAGGAAAACAGAAAGCCACATACTTAAACCAACTCAGGCCTTTTTCTTTTGGATCTCCATGGATTTTTTAGGCAACTTGCAGAAAGCACACCACCCCAGCAGGGAGTTCTGTGCTTGCCATGGTCAGCAGATGCTAGGACGAATAGCTAACACTCCATGATGTAGTCTCTTTTATTTCAAACAAGTGTTAAATTCAATTGCTTGGCCATAAGCTATGTGCATGCATATCTTAGTTATTAGACTAATATGTCGACTTGAGTTTTGAATTGAAAAATAAAGTTAGTCTTTTAATGACAAAAAAATAAGTCTGAGATTGCTGACTTGTTTCACGATGAAGACTTTTTTTTTATTGATGCTTTGTGTATTTCATACATCATTTTCCAATTCAGTTCAGGCATATTTCCCTTTCCCTTCCCCCCATGCCACCCCACCCCATCCCAGATCATACATTCTGCCATAACTGTCCTGCATCTTTCTCTCAGTTTTTTTTCATTTTTTAGCAATAAGTGATAATTTATGAGTACAAGCATCCTTCATGTAAAACCAATTTGCAGGCAGTTGTGCCCAAACCCACACAGCCCATGGGTCCCACCA
>VZQC01014421.1:394633-667167 GCA_009823505.1 Rhizomys pruinosus
TTTTTCCTGTGTCCCAGTATATGGTCTATTTTGGAGAATGTTCCGTGAGGTGCTGAGTAGAAAGTGTATTCTCTGGTGTTTGGGTGAAATATTCGATAGATGTCTGTGAGGTCCAATTGGTGTATTGTGTCATTTAGTTCAGATGTTTCTCTGTTTATCCTTTGTCCTGTTGATCTGTCTAGGGGACTTAATGGGGTATTGAAGTCCCCTACTATTAGTGTGCTGGGGTTAATCTGTGCCTTGAGATCCTGAAGAGTTGTCTTTATAAAGTTTGGTGCACCAGTGTTTGGTGCATATATATTCATGATTGTGAAATCTTCACGATGAAGACTTTTAACTGATTAGACATTTATGGTGACAATTTACACATTAGTAGGGGCTATTTCTATGAGTTCAGTGACAAAATATATTTCAATCATAATATAAAAAGCATTCTATCAAAAATATTATATGGGGAAAATTGTTATTGAATGGGTTATTCCCATTTTATAAGTCCTTTCTGAGTGTAAGCAGCTAAGCAGCTGCTCTACACAAAGTAAAACCTGTTATTTGATGTAAAGACTTTTTGCTACAACTTTCTGAAAGGTAGAAGACAGGACTCAAATGTTGGGGAAACACTCAAGTTGAGTGATTGATCACAAACTCATTTTTAAAAAATTATTGATTTTTAAAATAATTATTTACTTATTGCTTATTTATGTCTTGTGTGTATGAATTCTTTGCATTCATGTATGTAAGTGTACCATGTTCATGCAATGCCCATGGAGGCCAGAAGAGGGCATCAGATCTCTTGGGACTGGAGTTATAGAAGGTTATGAGCTGCCATGCAGGTGTTGAGAACAAAACCCAGGTCCTCTGCAAGAACACCCAGTGCTCTTAACCACTGAGGCATCATTGCAGTCTCAAAATTTATTGATTTATTATTTATGAGTGTATATGCATAGGTGAGTGTCTCTGTATGTGTGTGTGCAGCTGCATATGCCCAACCCAGAGACCAGAAGAGGGCATCAAAGGCTCTCCTCTATCATTTTCCACCTATTCCTGTTAGGCAGAGTCTCTCCCTGAACCCGGGGCTCATATATTGGCTGGTCTAGAAGCCAGCAAGCCCCAGAAATCCTCCTTTCTCTGTTCCTCTTGGAGCTGGGATTACAGGTTTGCTCTGGATGCCCACCCAGCTTGTTAAGTGAGTGCTGGTATCTGAACTCCAGTCCTCATAACTGAGGAGTGTGGTGGTTTGAATGAGAAATGTTTCTCACATGCTCATGCATTTGAACACTTGATCCCCTGTTGGCAGCACTGTTTGGGGGATTATGGAACCTTTAGGAGATGGAATGTTGCTGAAGGAAGATGGACGCCTCACCTCACTTCCTGTTCTCTCTGTTTCTTGTGTGTGGATGAAATGTGATCAGTCAGCTTACTGCTTCTGCTGTCCTGCCTTCCCTGTCTGTCGCCATGTCTTCATAGCCATGATAGACTCTATCCCTCTGGAGCCATAAACCAAAATAAACCCTTTCTTCCTTAAGTTGCTTTTTTTTTTTTTTTTTTTTTTTTTTTTTTTAACACAGGGTCTCCCTTTAAGTCCCAGCTAGCCTGGAGCTCACTCTGTAGACCAGGCTGGCCTTGAACTCACAGAGATCTGCCTGCCTCTGCCTCCCGAGTGCTAGGATTAAAGGTGTGTGCCACCACAGGTTGCTTTCATCATGGTATTTATCACAGGACTCAAAGGCTGGGGAAATATTCAAGTTGAGTGATAACAAACTCATTTTTTCAAATTATTGATTTTTAAAATATTTATTTAATGCATATGGCTTTAATTATGTTGAGGAAAGTTCCCTCCAGTCCAATTCCCTCTAGGACTTTAAACATGAAGGTATGTTGAATTTTGTTGAAAGCCTTTTCTGCATCAATTGAGATGACTGTGTTGTTGTCTTTCAGTCCTGCTTTACGACATTTATTGATTTACATATGTTGAGCCATCCCTGCATCTCTGGTATGAATCCTACTTGGTCATGATGGATGATCTTTTTGATGTGTGCCTGTATGCGGTTTGCAAGTATTTTTTTTTAACATGCACCAAATTAGGATCTTTATTAAATTAATAATTAGATAGTAAACAAATGATGATTGTTTTGGAGTTAAAATTACCTCCATTTACTATCATCTGCAATATATAAATACATCAAAAGTATTGGGTTACAAATTCTCAAAAGCCATAATGTCCATATACTGAGATTTACAGTTTCTGGATTTATTTTTCTGCCACTTAAACCGTGGACCATTGCTATCACGTGAGAATGTTTGTTCAGCTCCTCTTGTTGAATTTTCACCAAAGACTCATTCTCTTCCAAACGACTTTCCAGTTGAGCCTTCTGCACCTCTAGGGAAGAAGCCTGAGACCTGCAATGCCTGCAGAGTCAGAAGAAGGTATTGGGTTCACCGGATTTATGGATGGTTGTTAGCTGCCATGTGGGTGCAGTGAATTGAACCCCAGTCCTCTGCAAGAGCAACCTGTGCTCCTGAGACACCTTAATGCGCAGCTCTTTTCTTATCTGTTCTGTTCTGCTTAATTCTTTTCTAAGGATATCAATATTCTCGCTTATCTTCCTTTTCCTTTTGTAAAACAATTTTTCTTCTTGTGCTTTTGCTTTTTGATTAATATTTGTTAATTTATGTTCTAACTGGTTCTGGACTTCTTTTCTCTGTTCTTTCTCTATCAATTGAACAACCGTTTTTTTCATTTTGTTGCTTGAGGGACTCATTCAACTTTTTCACTGTCTCAATTTGTTTTTTTAGAGAATCACGTGTAATCTGTAAGTCATTATTCTTTTTTTTTTTTTTTTAGTAGTTTCATTTCTCTGGAACAAGTTGCATGTAGGACTTTGTCAGTATTTCATGTTCAAGAGCAGACTCTAACTTCCTACTATGCTGAAAGAGATGCTCAATATCATTCTGGGCTCTTTCTGACTCAAGCTGTCGTGACTTTAGTAACATATTAAGCTCTTCTTTTTTTTTTTTCCCTCAACTTCTCTTAACATACCCTCAAGTGTCCGTGCCTCTGTCTCTGCTTGAATCCTTTGACAGCAATACTGGGTGATCAGTCTGTCAGCCTGTACAAGACCTAGAGCTTTTCCTTCTAAAAGATCTTGTAATCTGCTCTCTTTTGATGCTAATGTGGCAAGTTTCATGTCATAAACATCCATTATATCAGATATTCTTACGTCATTAATCTGATCCTTTACCATCAGTCCAGCCTGCAGTTTCTGTATTAGTTCCTCAGTGTTCAATCCAGGAACATTATCTTTTGAAAGAGGAGGAGTTAAGCACTTTACTGATGTTGGAAAATTGTGATTTAATGCTTTCGAAGGCATTTTCCAGGGTAGATGTTCTGTTTCCTGTTGTCTGCATACACTGTTTGCTGCTATACTTTCTCCAAGTACTAAAGCAGGAAAATCTGGCAGTGGAGCAGCTTCTAACAATATTCCAGTCCAGACTGTACCTGTTCTCTATTATCTGAAGTTAAAGCAAATGCCAAAGGGCTAATCAAACGTGGATCCTGAAGGATTTTGTAGAAGCTTTCTTCCATACCAGGAACCAAATGTTTAAGTTTGTTCATCAAATCAAGTGTTTTCAAAATTACATCAGCAGCAAGTTTGCATAATTCAGAATCTGCTACCTTTGTTCCAAACCCCAGATCAATCTTGCCATATGTAAACGGTTGTTCTATAAGTGTGGTACACTTTATAGTAGTCAATATTTTTACAATATGTATTTTCAGAGTGTCATCTCCACATAGAGGTTAAGTTTTGTTAAGATACACAGACATTCCAAGACTTGGTATTAATTTATGGCTGTATATAATTCATAACATTCAGAATAATCTTTGTAATCCAGTATAATTATCATAAATGCTTTATGATGGGATAAAGTAGAACTGCAAAGTGTTATGGTGACTGGTAAATAGCAAAAGATGGACTCGTGCCAAATTTCTGATACAAGGTAAAATCAGAGAAAGGATGCTTCTTCACTGGATGTTCACTATTTGGTTATCAGCAATCACAATGTTTCTATACAAGTTTGATGAATTAAGGGAACTTATTTTCTTTTTTTATTTTTATTTTTTTGTCTTTTCAAGACAGGGTCTCCCTGTAGCCCCAGCTGTCCTGGAACTCACTCTGTAGACCAGGCTGGCCTTGAACTCACAAAGATCCGCCGGCCTCTGCCTCCTGAGTGCTAGGATTAAAGGCATGCGCCGCCATGCCCGGCTAGGAACTTATTTTCTTAAATTTTATAAATTATGAAACTCTACCAGAAAAAAAGGGTAAGGTTATAAAGCATCCTTAAAGTTAAGCAGAACAATTCCGTGCCTCTACAGCAGTGATTTTCAACCTTGTCTGCATGTTAGAATCACATGGGTAGATTAAATAAGTAAGTGCTTTAAAGGAATATGAAATTTAAAGAATACCAGCTCAGTGAAGAGATTAAAGACAGAGTCTGGTCTAGAGACTAAAAAAGTTGTGTCAGGTGTGGTAGCACACACCTTTGATGCCAGCACTCCGGAGGCAGAGACAGGTGGATCTCCGTGAGTTCAAGGCCAGCCTGGCCTACATATCCAGTTCTGGGCCAGCTGGGGCTACAGGTAGACTCTGTATCAAAAAAAAAAAAAAGAAAAAGGTTGTTGAACATAGTCATATATATATTCATGTTCCTCTGTGATTCAAGGCGGGGCAATCAGGTAAATGTAGAAAATCTCATTGACAAAGTGTGGCTCCTTGCTAATGATGGCAGGAGAGAAAATTTTAATGAAACAGTAAAAAATTGTAACAATTCTTAGCAACTCAAATAGTTCACAGAAGAAGTGAACAAAAGAGAATCAATATAAGTAGTAAGGACTCATGGTTTTCTCATTTTTCTCCAAGGTGTAGGTTTGATGTACTTGTCTTTTAAAATCATCTATGATGTTATCTTTATTAGAATGTTGATATAGACTTTTGTTAGAACACAAGCTAAAAAAATGCAGGCTAAAATTATTAACACATTTAGTATCTGATTCTTCATTGATATATTCCACCAAACACTGGCAGGGACAGTTACCAACCATCAAAAACAGAAGAGAGTAATGTCATTTCAGACTGTATCTTGTCTCAAACTATGATAAAAATTGTTCAAACTTAAAAATTTATTGGGCTGGAAATGTTCAGTAGTAAAGTGCTTGACTAGTAGTAAGTCCCTTGGTTTAATACTTTCCTGTGTGTGCCTTAGTGTAGACACAGACACACAGAGCATAACACACACATGTACACAAAGCTATATCCAGAGAAAAATAAGTCTAAATCTACTTTAACATACACACAGAAAAAAACCACCTCTGGAGAATTTTTTTGGGGGGATTCTTGACTTTTTGTTTAAAATTCAGTTCCAAATTCTATTTTTTTTTTAACATGCTATTTTTGATATGNCTAATAGACATAGGAACTGTGAAAAGGATTATTCTCTATTCAGAACCAAATATAATACTAAAGTCTCCTTAAGCTATGCACTTAAGCAAAATATATTAATACAGGAGCTCTGACATCAGCAATGGATTATTCTACCAAGGAGTAGTCAATATTTTTACAATATGTATTTTCAGAGTGTCATCTCCACACAGAGTTAATAAAACCTCAGTGGCTTTAAACCATTCTTTCACATTTTTTCCTTAGTAAGGCCTCATCCAGACTTTGTTCTATGAACTGAAGTTGATCAAGGATTGTAGGCAGCAGAAGAGTCACAGAACGGTCAGCTGAGGCACAGTTACCAGTATCTATGACATCCTCAAATATTTCCTTGAACAACTCCAAAGCTAAAACAGAACAAACAGTTTTTGGATCCATTCAAAGGGTGGCTTAACCAATGGAGTAGAGCCACAGTAGGTTCTAAGCACTTAGAACAGCTAATGGTGTGGTCAGATGCAGACTGTTCAAACATCATCTGACTGAGCACATGGCACAGCTGAGTCACTGAGCAGAATGCAAGTAGTAATTCTAAAACCTTTGATGAAGAATCAGAGTCTTTTCCATTAAGAAGACCTAGTACTTGATTAAGACATGAAGAAAAGCGCTCATGCCTGGTAAGATAATCAGCAATTCGAGGGTTCTTAGGGAGATCCATGAGTAGGTCAACTGAATACTTTCTTGTTAGGGTACCATCACCACTTACAAGAATATTCAATATTAGTTGGAAAGTCTGGTGAATGTTTCGAACATGGAATAACTTTTCCCCTACCTCTTCATTTAGTGTCAGACTGGACAATATTGAAAGTGCAAACACAACCACAGTCAAACTACTATGTGCTAGGAAGCTTATGAGAGTTCGATAGAAGGATTTCACATTACTGAAAGTCTTTATGTGTGTTTGAACAGAAAGATTATGCCTACAATGATTTGCTAGTAATCCTAGACAAGACATTGTTAACTCATCTTCAGAAGACTGAATATGACTGTTTAGGAATGTAATTAGGTCATCTTTATTGATACCAGAATGGAAAATTTTGACATTATATGTTAACTTCTGCAAGAGTTGAATGCACTGTAAAAACACTGAATCATTATGGCAAGTGCTGCTCCAACAAGCCGCTCCTGACAGCACGCTATTCAGATTGTACATATTCTGAAGACAGTCTCTGGTTTCATTGTCTACAGCTAGTTGGGGCAGCAAATTGATGATACTTAAGATCAGGGAAGCAATTATGTTTGGGTCTTCAAGTAGTTCTACAAGGCAACTCAAGTATTCACTTGGCAATATCTGATTTGATATAAACAGTTGTGTGAGCTTTTGTCCAGAAATTATCTCCAAATGTCTCAAAAGCTTTGTGGAGTTTGCCTCCGACCTAACGGCTTTGTGCTGATTGGTACTGAGGAGGAAGGACTTCAATCAGGTAGTGGAGTCTGCTCTGACCACCACCCTCCACTCTGGAGCCATCAATCCCCGATAGGCCCAGGCCTCCAGCTGTCCCTGCCTTTTTTTTGACTTGAGGCTCCACCCCTCCCACCGACCTTGGTTTGCAAGTATTTTGTTGAGACTTTTTCATCTATGTTCATTAATGAGATGGGTCTATAGCTTTCTTTTTTTGGTTGTATCTTTGCCTAGTTTTGGTACTAGAGTGATGCTGGCTTCATAGAAGGAATTTGGGAGATTTCCCTCTGTTTCTATCCTTTTGAATAATGTGAGTAATAGTGGTTGTAGTTCCTTGTTAAATGCCTTATAGAATTCTGCCATGAATCCATCTGGGCCTGGGCTTTTTTTAGTTGGGAGGTTTTTAATTATATTTTCAATTTCCTTTTATATTATGGGTCTGTTTGAGCTGTCGATCTCTTCTTGGTTGAGCTTGATGAAGTCCATGATTTCAGATAGTCATCCATTTTTCTTAGGTTTTCAAATTTTGTAAAGTATAGGTTTTTAAAGTATTCCCATAAAATTATCTGGATCTTTTTGTTATTTGTTGTGATGTTTCCCTTTTCATCTCTAATTTTATTGATTTGGAGTTGCCATTCTTTCTTTTGGTCAGCTGGGCTAGAGCTCTGTCTATCTTGTTTATCCTTTCAAAGAACCATCTCTTGGATTCATTAATTCTTTGTATTGTTTTCTTTGTTTCTATTTCATTGATTTCTACTCTGATTTTTGTTATTTCTTCCTGTCTGTTGGGTTTAGAATTCATTTGTTGTTGTCTTTCTAGTGCTTTTTGTTGTTGTTGTTGTTGTTTTTTTGTCTTTTCAAGACGGGGTCTCCCTGTAGCCCCAGCTGTCCTGGAATTCACTCTGTAGATCAGGCTGGCCTTGAACTCACGAAGATCTACCTGCCTCTGCCTCCCAAGTGCTAGGATTAAAGTCATGCACCACCACGAACGTTTTTAGTAGTGTTAGGTCATTTATTTGTGCTTTTTCTGCTTTGTTAATGTAGGCACTTAGGACTATAAATGTCCCTCTTAGGACTGCTTTTAAAGTGTCTCATAGGTTTGTTGTGTTGTATCATCCTTTTCGTTTAGTGCCAAGAATGCTTTTATTTCTTTAATTTCTCTTTACATTATTATTCGGAGTTGGCCTTGTTTGAGTCTCAGCTACTGAGTTCTAATCATAAAACTTTGGCAGCTAAAGGGATGGACTAAAAAGTTATTATCTAAGTGAAGTAAACACAGTCCCAAAGAAAAAAATAGCATGTAGTATGCCTTACGATTTGTGGATCCTAGCACCAAATCCTTATTTGTAGCAAACAAATAATTCTTTTTTTTCTCTTTTTCTTTCTTTTTTTTGAAATATATATATCTTAATGTTACTCATCACTTACTGTTGTAATGTGGAAGGTAAACGAATATATAATTATATATAGAATATATGGGTCCTGGAGAGAATAGCCTAGACGGTTTAAGAGCACCGACGCTCTTGCAGAGGACCCGGGTTCGATCCCCAGCACCCACATGGCGGCTAAAACCGTCTGTAACTCCAATTCCAGGAGAACTCCAGTTCCAGGGGAATCCGAGACCCTCTTCTGACCTCCGCGGCATTGCACGACATGGGTGCACAGACCTGCATGCAGACACTACATTCATACACATACAAAAATAAATAAATAATAATAAAAAAAAATTAAAAAAAAAAAAAGAATACATATATATATATATATATATATCCTTTATCTGCATGCAGTTCTACTGTCAAAACATGAATCCCTAAACATGCTGTGGAACTAACCTATAGTTTATTTTGAAACATCACAATTTTGATATATGTGTGGTGTGTATATATGCATATTTTGAAGTGACACTAATTGGAAGGAGCAACAACAAAAAAGACTGGGTCAGAGAACTGACTGAAGCAGGAAACTTCTGCCCCAAACAGTAAACTTCTGCATTGAATAATTTAAAAAGACTGAGAAAAAATGCAAGACAAGTATGCATGAATTCTGGAGGGGTGGGGGGCAAGGAAGGGGTCTAAATTTGATCAAGAAATGTATGAAAAGTACAAAATTTCAATAAAAAAGAAAGAAGAAAATAAATCATGATTTAAAAAATAAAGATAAAATAACTTTAACCTCAAAAATTATTTACTAATTATTTATTGATTGATTTATATTTTATGCATATGAGTGTTTTGCTTGCATGTATGTAAGTGTACTATATCTGTGCAACAGAAAAGTACCTAGCAAGTGCTCTTAACCCCTGAGCCACATCTCCAGCTCTCTTGAAACTTCTTTACCACCAGTAAGACTGAAGGCAGATGTGGCTAAGTTGCTATCAGACAGAACACTGAAAGCAGGGGTGACTGTGAATCACTTTGCAACTTCTAAAACTGAAAGATTCATTGACACGACCCATCAACCTACCTCCATTCCTGTCTACTTATTTGGATGAAAATTTTTTCCTGGCACTTAGAGCTAGACAAACTTTAAAGCAAGAGTGTAATTCAAGCCAGTCTCTACAAAAGCAATATCCACCGCAGGCACACAAAATTCTTGAAAAAATCCATCTTTATGTTGTTTGCAGGAAACCCAACTCACCTTTAATGACAGGCACTACCTTAAGATAAAAGGATGAGAAAAAATATTACAAGCAAATGGCACTAAGAAATAAGCAGAAGTTGCAATTCTAATATCTGACAAAATAGACTTCAAACTAAAAATAATTAGAAAAGATAAAGAGGGTCACTTCATTCTAATCAAAAGAACAATTAACCAAGAAGATATTACAATCATGAACATATATGCACCAAACTCTGGTGCACCCGACTTCATAAAAACAGCACTACAAAACTTTAAGACACAGATTAATCTGAACTCACTAAGAGTAGGAGACTTTGGCACCCCACTGTTTTTATTAGACAGGTAAACTGGACAAGGAATAAAGAGAGACATCTGAATTAAATGATACATCAAATGGACCTAACAGATCTCTACTGATTATTCCACCAGGCACCAAAGAATACACTTTCTACTTATCACCCATGGAACTTTCTCCAAAATTGACCACATACTGGGACACAAAACAAACCTCATTAAATAAAAGAAAATGAAATAATTCCAGGCCACAATGCAAAAAAGCTTATAACAACACCAGAAGAAGTCCTAGTAACTACATGAACTCATGGAAATTAAACAACACACTCCTGAATGATAAATGGGTCAAAGGAAAAATTAAGAAATAAATAAAAGTATTCCTGAAATTAAATGAAAAGGACAACACACACACACACACACGCACACACACACACACACACACAAATTTGGGACACTTTAAAATCAGTCTTAAGAGGGAACTTCATAGCTCTAAGTGCTTACATTACAAAACCAGAAAAATGACTTAACATTGCAACTCAAGACTTTTGAAAGGCAACGACAAATGAAGCTCAAACTGAGAAGATGAGAAGAAAAAACAAAAATCAGAGCAGAAATTAATGAAATATAAATGAAGAAAACAACACAAAGAATCAATGAATCCAATAGCTGGCTCTTTGAAAAGATAAGCAAGATAGACTGGCCCTTATCCCAATTAACCAAAAGAAAGAAAGAATAACTCTGAACCAACAAAATCAGAGATAAAAGGAGAACATCACAACAGACAACAAAAAGATCCAGAATATTATAATGGAATACTTAAAAAATCTACACACTATTAAATTTGAAAACCCAAAGGAAATGGATGCATATCTAAAATCAAGGGAATAACCAAAACTAAACCAAGAAGAGGTCAACAGCTTAAATAGAGCCATAACATCTAAGGAAATTGAAACTGTAATACAAAACCTCCCAACTAAAAAAGGCCCAGGCCTGGATGGATTCACAGCAGATTTCTATCAGACATTTAAAGAAAGTCTATATCCAATATTACTTAAATAATTCAAAGAGACAGAAACAGAGGGAGAACCCCCAAATTCCTTCTGTGAAACCAACATCACTGTGATACCAAAACCAGGTAAAGACACAACCAAAAAAGAAAACTATAGACCCATATCCTTAATGAATATAGATCCAAAAATTCTCAACAAAATACTTGCAAACTGCATACAGGGACACATAAAAAAGATTATCCATCATGATCAATTTGACTTTATTCCAGAGATGCAGGGATGATTCAATATATATAAATCAATATAAATAATAAATGATAAAAGAAAAAGGAAAAAAAATTTAAAAGACAAAAATTAAAAATAAAATAAAAATAAAAAGAGAAGAAAAAATAAATCAATAAATGTCATACATCATATAAATGCACTCAAAGACAAAAATCACATGGTCATCTCAATAGATGCAGAAAAGGCCATTGATAAAATTCAACAGCAATTTATGTAAAAGTCCTAGAGGAGAACTGGACTAGAGGGAACATACCCCAATATACTTAAAGCTATATACCACAAACCCATGGTCAAAATCATTCTAAATGGAGAAAAACTAGAAGCGTTCCCCTTAAAATCAGGACTGAGACAAGGCTGTGCACCATGTCCACTCCTTTTTTTTTTTTTTTTTTTTTGGTCTTTTTGAGACAGAGTTTCCCTGTAGCTCCAGCTGTCCTGGAACTTACTATGTAGACCAGGCTGTCCTTGAACTCACAGAGATCTGCCTGCCTCTGCCTCCTGAGTGCTGGGATTAAAAGTGTGCGCCACCATGCCCAGTCTCCACTCCTTTTTCATATGGTGCTTGAAACTCTTGCTAGAGCAATAAGACAAGAGGAGATTAAAGAAGCACAAATTAGAAAATAAGAGATCAAATTATCCCTTTTTGCAGATGATATGGTATTATACCTAAGAGATGCCAAAAATTCCACCAGAAGACTAGAAATGATTAACACTTTCAGTAGAGTGGCAGGCTATAAAATTAATCTACAAAAATCAGTAGCCTTTCTATTTATCAATGACAAGCAAGTAGAGAAAGAGTACATGGAAACCCTCCCATTCAAAATAACTTCAAAAAATATCTTGGGATATAGCTGGCTAAAGACATTAAAGAACTCTTCAATAAAAATTTAAGTCTTTAAAGAAAGAGATTGAGAAATACACCAGAAGATGGAAGGACTGCATGCTCATGGATTGGAAGAATTAATATAAAAAACAACCATCCTATCAACAGCGATATGTAGATTCAATGCAATCTCAAGCAAAATCCCCATGACATTCTCCACAGAATTAGAAAAAATATCCTAAAATTCATATGGAAGCACAAAAGACCCTGAATAGCCAAAGCAACCCTGAGCAAGGAGCAGTGCAGGAGAGATTACTATACTAGATATCAAACTATAATATAGAGCTATAGTCATAAAACAGCATGGTACTCATCCAAAAAATAGACCTGTAGATCAATGGAACATAATTGAAGACTCCAAAACAAGTACATGGAATTTCAGCCACCTGATATTTGACAAAGGGGTAAGAACATTCAATGGAGGAAAGATACCCTTCTTAGCAAATGGTGCTGGCAAAATTGGATGTCCATCTATAGAAGAATGATTAGACCCTTCTCTCTCACCTTGCACAAAAGTCAACTCCAAATGTAGCAAAGACCTCAATGTGAAACCTGAAACTCTGAAACTGTTAGAAGAAAACATTGGCAGCAATCTACAACACACAGGTGTAGGAAAGGACTTTCTAAATTGGGCTTCAGTTGCACAGGAATTAAGGTCAACAATCAACAAGTGGGGCCTCATTTAACTAAAAAGCTTCTGTACAGCAAAAGAAAGAACCAAGGAAGTGAAGAGAAAACCCACAGAGTGCAAGAAAATCTTCACCAAGTAGCACATTTGACAGAGGTTTAACATCCAGAATATACAAAGAATTCAAAACACAAAGAATCAAGTGACCCAATTAAAACATGTGCTAAGGAACTGAACAGAGAAGTCTCAAAAGAAGAAATAAAGATGGCTAAGAAACATCTTTAAAAGTGTCCAACATTGTTAGTTAATTAGGGAAATGCAAATTAAAATCACCTTAAAATTTTATCTTATCCCCAGTCAGGCTGGCTAAGATTAAGAGAAGAAATGATACCAAATGCTAGAGAGGATGTGGGGAAAGAGGAATGCTCATTCACTGCTGGTGGGATTGCAAACTCCTGCAACCCTATGGAAAGCAGTGTGGAGAACTCTTAGAAGTCTAAAAATGAACCTACCATCTGACCCGGTTATGTCACTCCTTGGCATATACCCGAAGGACTCATCTCATTGCAGAGGTACTTGTACATCCATGTTTGTTGCTGGTATTTTCACAATAGCTAAGAGATAGAAGCAACTTAAGTGTCCCTCAGCTGAGAAGTGGATAATGAAAATGTGGTATATTTACACAGTGGAGTTCTATGCAGCAGTAAAGAAAGATGAAATCATGGAATTTGCAGGTAAATGGATGGAACTAGAAATTGTTATGCTAAGTGAAGCAACACAGACTCCGAAAAACAAATGATGTTATGTTCTCCCTCATATGTGGATCCTAGCACTAAACTTTACACGTGAGTATGCATCCTATGTAACTGCGGGAACCAGGAAAATGGAAAGGAACCAGGGAGGTGAAGGGAAAGAAGGAACCTGAGAGAGAACAGTTAGAGATAGGCGTTACTAAGGGAGAAATGGATAAAATGTGGATATTCAAATGGGAGTAGGGAGGGAGGGTTATACAAGGAACTTTGGGGATCAAAGGAAAGAAGGAGCTCAAGAGAGGTGGAATGGGGATGGCAGGGAGGGAGGGTTAGATGAGTGGTGGGGAGAGAGAGACAGATAAATAATGCCTAGCTAGTCTAAAAAACCAGAGAGAATCATATTAGTCCAACAACCTAATGACAAATTACACATACAGTATCTCTACATGAGCATATATGCATAGCTGAAGGCTACATAACAAGAAACAGTGCCATATAAGTTGCTGAGTTGTTGGCCAGGGCAGTTCAAAAGACTCCTTAAGTTATACAGGCTACTGAAACAACCCTTGATTACCTCCTAGATCTTGATTACCTCCTATTGCTGAAGACAGAACACACTTTGGACACAGGATTTGGTGCAATGGAGCTGGAACTGACCTGGAAGCCACTTACCCAGAAGGCTAGTTCTCATAGCTGTGGAGAGCACTACGGAAGCTGCTAAGGGAGAACAGCAATCAATGGTCCAACACCAACTTTAAGATCAAATAACCACACTGATGCCCAGCATAGCATATGACACGGGTGCAATAGTGGCACTTTCATTTTAGGAGCAATAAACAGCTACCTAATTGGACTAAAACCCAACTCAATGGGAGGAAACTCATGTGTGGTACTATGAACATAGCCAAATATGCATGGCTGGAGGAGTCATAGATCTTAGGAAAAACCCAGACTATTACATACCTAGACTAATGTACTTTCTTACTACATGCAAAATAGGCATCCTTATATTTATAGACAAATATCTTGCGGAGCTCCAGTAGCACAGTCAGTTAGCCTGTGGTACTTATACAAATATCTCAGTCACCACTCATCAAAGAAGCTTCTTTTGCACCGAATGGAGATTATTACAGGGTAATACACCTGATCATAAACAGACATTGTCTGTGAGTTGCCCAAGCCTAAGTGGCCCATCTACAATGCAACCTCTACAGCTAAGGCTCACAGAACATAGAACAAGGGGTAAAGAGGACACTAATGAACCTCTCAATTCTCATTAATGAAGCTCCTTCATGCAATAGAGGGCCAGGAACACAAAAGGTCACAAATGGCCAAAGCACAGAATGCTGCTCCTTGTACAGGGCTCCTATATTAAACCTCACCCATTCAGGGCTCAGGGACCATTGCAGAAGATTGTAAGAGCCAGGGAGGAGGTGCATGACCATACGAAAAAGGGTCCTACAAGCTCCTGGGACCGGGCTCATATGAATCTACAGCAATGGTCTCAGTATACACAGGACCCATGCAAACTCAAGCAGAGAAAAACCAGCATAGAACGGTGGAAATGGACAGCAGACCCCAATCTTAACTGAAGAAATATTTGCAATTGATTACTGCTGGGTGAGGAAGGCTGATCTTCCTAAAGGGAGGGACTCTAGATAGGCTGAACAGACCTCAGTAGATGAACTTGCACTGAGGAAGATCTGGGAACACTGACTTGACACCATAGGCCTTAACGCAAATGACAGAATGTTTGAATTCCCATGGGGGCGGCTATGGGAGGGTGTCAGTGGGAAGGGAGTATAAAGGTGACTGAGGTTGTTGGGGATGTTCTATACGAAAGCAGTGCTACCACTATCCCTCTGGATGCATTTAAGAAAATAATGTAACATTTTGCCTGAAAATTTATTTTGCAGACATTTAAACTGCAAGAAAAATGTATGAGCATTATGTATTTTCAAACTATATTCAGGGGTTATGGGAATAAAAATGTTTGGAGATTCTAACTCTAAAGCAGCCAGTCTTGGAAGATACAAATGGTTACAGATCACTACAGGGAGAAGAAAGACAAATTTTCTTCTCTGAGTTGATTCTGTCAGGGCAGAAATCAAATGGACCAGTAAATCCCTGTGCTCCGTGCTGGATGCTCCGAGCATGAGTTTGGGGAACTGTTGTTGCTCTTCTGAGGCAGATCGCATGATGGGGCCCGAAAAGATTTCCTTCTGAGCTTCTGGAGAGGAGACCAGCTGGTGTTTGGACCCCCGCACCTCTCAGAGCGGCAGGGTGACTCTGCGGCCTCCCTGGCATCTCATCCGTTCCAGCCCTTTGTTTTCCCACGGAGCCTGTGGGATTAACAGGCCAGTTGGAAGCCGAGTGCCCCTCCCCCTTCAACACTGAGGCATTCTTCTATACGTAGCCCCTCCCACAGAGATTTTCTCTTATTTGGAAGATGTCAGTTAAAATTCACACCTATAGTATAGTGACAGAGATGTAAAAATAGACGCCGCTTTCTTTTCAGCCGCTGTCACGGCGTCACTCGTGCATATGGCTTCCAGTAAGAATTTTTTTTCCTTCCATTTCACTGATGGTTTAGCTATAGGCTCTCAGAAACTTGGGCTCTTGCCTATAACTAAGACTATAAAGACTTTACGGAGAAAACGTTAAGTGTATAAAAATCTTCAATATGTGCTATTTTAGGATTGCATATCAACAAAAAAATGTAAAGTTCCAAGTCCCTTGCCTTTAGTGACAGGAAAGCTAGCACCTTCCAATCTAGAAATCTGTGGCAGTGGCCCAAGGGCATGTTGACACTTCCAGAACCGCCGTCCTTTCTTCTGTTTCAGCCCTTCGCTGGGACCCGAAGGGTGACCATCCCCTTAATAAAGAACACCCTCAGCCGGGTGTGGTGGCGCACGCCTTTAATCCTAGCACTTGGGAGGCAGAGGCAGGCGGATCTTTGTGAGTTCAAGGCCAGCCTGGTCTACAGAGTGAGTTCCAGGCCAGCTGGAGCTACAGGGAGACCCTGTCTCAAAAAGACCAAAAAAAAAAAATAAAATAAAATAAAGAACACCCTCAACTGTAGATATGTTTCCCCAAATGACAAGGCTCTGCGTTGAGTGCTCTGCATCCAGATTGGTGGGGTGGGAGGAAGAGTTCTGAGCCCCATTCTTGGCTGATATTCCTGATGATTGATCATTTCAAGTCCCAAACAGTGAGTAGCATAATTCCCTAAATTAAAAACTACATATATGGGGCTGGAGAGATGGCCTAGCAGTTAAGAGTGCCAACTGCTCTTGCAGAGGACCGGGGTTCGATCCCCAGCACCCACATGGCAGCTGAGAACTGTTTGTAACTCCAATTCCAGGAGAACTCCAGTTCCAGGGGAATCCGACGCCCTCTTCTGACCTCCTCGGCATTGCACGACACAGGTGCATAAACCTACATGCAGACAGTACATCATACACATAAAAAAAAAAAACAACTACATATATGGGGCCTGGAGAGATGGCTCAGAGGTCAAGAGTACTTTCTGCTGTTGAAAGGACTCAGGTTTGGTTTCCAGCATGCACCGAATGGCTCCCAACTATCCCCGACTCCAGTTCCAGGGGATCTGATGTCCTCTTCTGGCCTCCACAGGCACCAGACATTTGCATGGCATACACACATGCAGAAAACACTTATATAAAGTGTGTATTTTTATTTATTTTTATTTATTTTTTATGTGTATGAGTGTACTGTCTGCATGCAGGTCTATGCACCCGTGTCGTGCAATACCATGGAGGTCAGAAGAGGGTGTCGGATTCCCTTGGAACTGGAGTTAAAGATGGTTCTCAGCTGCCATGTGGGTGCTGGGGATCGAACCTGGGTCCTCTACAAGGGCAGTCGGTGCTCTTAACCACTAGGCAATCTCTCCAGCCCCATATAAAGTGTGTTTTATATAAGAAAACACTTATATAAAAATTTGATAAACATCAAATCAAAATAAATCCTTAAGAAACTATAAGTATATAGAGTCTGCTTTTGTATACATATACGTTTTGTAACAAAAAGAATAATTGGAACATATCTGAGACATATATTACATCACTCATATATTAAACGGTATAACTTACAGATTATGCCACTGTGGAAATGGAAATACTATTATCATCGATGTCAGCTCAAATTTCTATTTTATCAGTGGGTAATATTTTGGAAAATTAATAGAGCTAATGAGTTATGGTGTTCTAAATTCTGTTCTCACTTAATATGCTGTTTCTTATTTTTTTTGGTCTTTTTGAGACAGGGTCTCCCTGTAGCCCCAGCTGTCCTGGAACTCACTCTGTAGACCAGGCTGGCCTTAAACTCACAAAGATCCTCCTGCGTCTGCCTCCCAAGTGCTAGGATTAAAGGCGTGCGCCACCACGCCCGGCTTAATATGCTATTTCTTTGGGTTCAAAACAAAGTTTATTGTGGCCTAGTAAATAAATTTGGAATATCTTGACTCTAACAAAGACAAGTAGAAACCACTGACACCTAGACATTTCAGCAGCTGGAGCAAATGTCAGCGTGGCTCCTAAACTGAGGGCTTTAGTGGCAAAGTGAGATGAGCCTGGAGGAGACCAGCCTGGAGGTGCCCAGCCTGGAGGAGCCCAGCCTGGAGGAGCCGCAGCCTGGAGGAGCCCAGCCTGGAGGAGTCGCAGCCTGGAGGAGCCCAGCCTGGAGGAGTCGCAGCCTGGAGGAGCCCAGCCTGGAGGAGCCGCAGCCTGGAGGAGCCGCAGCCTGGAGGAGCCGCAGCCTGGAGGAGCCCAGCCTGGAGGAGCCGCAGCCTGGAGGAGCCGCAGCCTGGAGGAGCCGCAGCCTGGAGGAGCCGCAGCCTGGAGGAGCCGCAGCCTGGAGGAGCCGCAGCCTGGAGGAGCCGCAGCCTGGAGGAGCCGCAGCCTGGAGGAGCCGCAGCCTGGAGGAGCCCAGCCTGGAGGAGTTGAGTGGCCAAAATTATTCCTGCCATTTCCACCAAACGTTTCTATGGAGCATCTAGCGTGGTGTTTGCAGTGGGAAGTTAGCCTTTGCAGAAGAGGCAGCTCCTGCAGGGGCCTGTGGAATATGGTGTCCACTCATGGTGGGATGTGGGGCCACGTACCATGGATTAGCCAGTCTGCGTATGGTGGGGTAGAGTGTATGCCGATGGTGGGATAGAGAACTTACTCATGGGGGAATGTGGGGTCCACTCGTAGAAGAGTGGTGTCAGAGGAGATTCCGATTTGTGGCAGCAGGATTGTGAGGCTGTTTGCTCACATCTCTGGGAGAACAGGAAACAGACAGAGATGAATGCCAGTGCTTAGCCACTTCCTATTTTTGAGTTCAGCCCAGGTCTCCAGCTCATGGGATTGCACTGCCCACATTCACAATGGGTCCTTTCTGGAAATGTCCTCACCTATACATCCAAAGGGGATGCAGGAAAGACCTTGTCCTCAAAAAAAAAAAAAAAAAACATTGCTGATTCATGTGGGCGCACACGCCTTTAATCCCAGCAGCACTCCGGAGGCACAGGCCAGCAGATCTTTTCGAGTTCAAGGCCAGCCTGGTCTATATAGTGAGTTCCAGGCTAGCTGGGGCTATAGGGAGATCTTGTCTCAAAAAGATGGAAGAAAAAATAAAATTTTAAAATTATTTTAAAAAGAGGGTATGAAGCCTTTGCCTTGGGGTCTATGATTCTGGTAAGAAAGGAGAATCAGCTCAATTAACCATTAAGAGTAGGTGACAGGCCTCTGGACCCTTAGGAGGAGTAAATGGAGAGGACGGAGACCTTGATGAGGAGGCAGCACAACAGTGCTGGGGAACGAGGCACCGGCCCTGCCTGAAGGCACAGAGCCTACAGGGACCCCTTTGCAGCTCCAGAACTCCGTAAGGAGTAAAATAATCCCAAAGCAGTAAGTGGCTGTGGGTGGGATTGGCTCCACACATCAAAAAGGACTTCTGGCATTAGGGTGCAGACTTGAGCTGGGGATAACCCCATGTGTCTGCAATCCCACACTCGGGGGCCACAGCACAAGCATTACTGAAAGTTCCAGGCCAGCCTGGGGCACGTGAGACTCAGTAAAAAAATAAATCTTAAAATGGTGCAAAAAAAAAATGGTGCAGACTTGAGGTGGGGACGTCACCTTGGGTCACCCCAGTGGCCAGTCTGATCATTGCAGACCGTCAGCGTGGAGGACTTTTGCCAGGCGGTTGAAGCTCGCAGAGGAGCCACACTGTGTGTCGCTGTGTAAATAGAGGACAGGGTCACCTGAATGCAAGCCGTCTCCAAACTGGAAAAGATGAGAAGGAATTCTCTTCTGGGTACTCTGGAAAGGCAGCAACTAGGGGTGCCCAGGGAGACCATAGGGGGTCCTGCCTCACAGACCTGGAGAAGATCAGGCCATATCAAATCAGGCCCCTGCTGGGTCCCAGTGGCCTATGATGGTGGCTGTAGGACCCCAGGCTCATCTGTCCAGTCCCTGTGCCCCAAGACCACTCCACTGGCAGGAAAGACGGCCATACCCATAAGTCAATCTGTGAGGCCTTGGCACCATCACTGCGCTTCCTCACCAGAGAAGAGTCACTGAAAGCCTCATTCAAACTGGGGACTGACATGGCAGCTCATACCTGTTACTTCAGCCCTCAGGAGGCAGAAGCAGTAGGATCCCTGCAAGTTCAAAGTGAGCCTGAGGCCTGGAGAGATGGCTCAGCAGTTAAAGCACTTTCCACACAAGCAGGGAGGTGAGGAGTGGGGTTAGGGTCCTCAGAACCTGTGTCAGTGCCTGGTGGGCTTGGCGGCTCTAATTCCAGCAGCCAGAACAGAGCTAAGGGAATCCCAGAGCAAGCTAGACTGGCCAAATCAGAAAGCTTTGGGTTCAGCAGAGAGCCCCTGCCTCAATGACTAACACAGAGAGAGATCAAGGAAGATTCCACATGTGTGCAGACACACACTGCACATCTTAACATACACATGAGCCCATACATATGTGAACATGTTATGCACATATGCATAGCATACATATACATATGTGTGATACTTATGTGGCTTTTTTTCAAAAGCCAGCCTGAGCTACAAAGTGAATTCAAGTCCAGCCTGGGGTACAGAGTGAAACCTTGTCTTGGAAGGGGGAAAAAGCCCTAGCCTGACACTTAAACCCAGAATGTTTTGCAGAATGTGACCTTCAGGATTCCCTTTGGAGGAAGTGTGGCCTCAGGACCTGCCATGGTAACAATGAGGAGCAGGGGACCGTGGGCCAGCTGCAGAGAGCCTACTGCCAACACTAGGAGGAGCAGCAGGAACCCAGAGGTCCACTGCGCCCTACAAGAACCTAGCTCCCAGACTCAGTGCTCACAGTTGCAATTCCTTGTCACAAGGCCACCTGCAACCACTGTCCCAGGCTGCCTTACTAATGACTGTTGATGTGTAGTGATCTGGTAGAAACACTTACCATGTGTGGAAGAGCACACTGGACCGGGTCTGTGAAATGGGTGTGGTGAAGCCAGCCAGGGCTGACACCAGAACTGCAGTCAGCCCTCACCTCTCCTACCCTGCGTGGCTCCACCTGAGCCAAAGGTGCTGAGAGGACAGTCAACCCAGGCGGCTTCCTCCTCACGGGCAAGAACTTAACTTCCAATTTCCCGTATGTGGCGAAGCCCATCCTCTTTTCAGGAGGAACTGCAACTCCTTATCAGTATCAGATTTGAACTCGAATTATTTATTGCTGCACCAAAAATCCCCCCAAGCTCAGGAGCTGAAAACAGCACACGTTGATTACTGTGCACCGTCAGAGGGTCAGGAGTCCAAGCACAGCTTCAGTTCCTAAGGTTGGACTGGGTGGGTCAGTGTGCTGCTGCCCATCTCACTCCCATGCTGCAGGCCTCAGTTCCTCCACAGCAGTTGGCCAAAGGTTCAATTTCTTTGACATATGAGCCTCTCTGTAGTCAGATCACAGAGCTAGTATCCCTAGAGTGAAGCAAAGACAGAGCCAGTGTCCCAGGAAGTTGTGCTTTCTCATAGTGTCATTCTGAAGTGGCCCATAGTCACGGCTGGGCACACAGACCAACTTTGCTACAAGAACAGGGGACTTGGTGGGGATGGAATGTCAACCCCAGAAGGCTGGGCTATTGGGTCCACCTTGGAGGTATGGTACTGGGACTGGGTGCTAGCCTTCACTATCTACTTGATGGGATTAAGAGATGCCTTTCTGGAAATGTCCTCACCTATATACATCTGGGTCCCACATGGCCTAGATGGAATTCCCAATATAGACTAGGGGAGAATCAACTCCTGAAAGTTATCTTCTGACCTTCTCATTCATACACATACAAATGAATAGATGTGATAAACCCCCCTATACCTATGGTGGTGCACATACATATGTGCAGGCAAAACATACATATAAAATAAAATAAAACAAATCTTTTAAAAAAGAGAGAGGTATATAGAAAGGGTGTATTAGTCACTTTTCTGTTGCTGTGATAAAACCACCATAACCAAGGGAACTTATAAAAGGAAGAGTTTATTTGAGTTTACGATTGATAGTTCCAGGGAATCAGAGACCATTGTGGCAGGAGGCATGGTGGCTGGGGCTGGAGCAGAAAGCAAGGTTCACATCTTCCAATGAGCACAGGAAGCCAAGAGAGAGCAACTGGAGCCTGCAAGGCTAGTTGAACTCACTAAGCCCACCCCCCCAGTGACATACTTCCTCCAGCATGGCCACACCTTCTAAGATCTCCCAAAACAGCACCTCCAACTGGGGACAAAATGTCTGAATACTTGAAGCCTATGGGGGACAGTCTCATTCAAACCACCACACTGGGAGAGAAAGGAGTTGAGGGGAACTTACCTCATGTATGTTTATATAAAGTTATTTTAAAGTAATAAAAAGCCTCATGTGCATATTTCAAAGATTTATTTATTGTGTGTGTGTGTGTGTGTGTGTGTGTGTGTGTGTGTGTGTGTATGTGTATGTGTGGGTGCTTGGAGGCTAGATGAGGGTGTCAGATCTCCTGGAAGTGGAGTTACAGGCAGTTGTGAACAGTCCAATGTGACTGCTGAGAACTGAACTCAGGCCTTCTGGAAGAACAGGAAATGCTTTTAACCACTGAACTATCTCTCCAACCCTTACTGTGCATATTTTTAACAAAAATAGATTCTTGCTGTCTCCCAGCTAAGTCACAGAATGAAGAGTGGAATAATTTATGAGCAAGAACTGTAGCAGGAAATTTGGAAATGGAACATGTGTATTTTAGAAAGGGTAAAGGTTTTGAGAAAGAGAGGGATTATTTTTGATTCCCTGGGATAACAATAGGGATGCATTGTAAATGAAATATTCAACTTCATCATTTGTTGCAGTATGGTAATTATAGTTACAAAATCCTAAGAGAAACAAGCCACATCAAATGTAAAAACAAATTAGCTTAATGTGATGAGTTCATGCAAATGAGATTTACCTCCAGGTTAATAATGTGGTCCATTCTGTAGACAGCCTATATGAGCTGGCGAGCATGGCATTTTCCTGTTCCGCTCTCAGATATCATCTATGCAGTTGTACCAACCTCCTTGGAAGTGTCTTCCTTTCAATTGGCTATTGGGTGTGTTGTGTGTGTGTGTGTGTGTGTGTGTGTGTGTTGTGTGTGAGTGTATTGTGTGTGTGTGCATGTTTGCATGTGTAGGCAGAGGTGTATGGAGGCCTGAAGTTGATATCAGATGTCTTGATCACTCCTGACTGTCTTTATTGAGGCAGTGTCTCTCAGCTGAACCCAGAGCTACCTGATGGGCTCGTATAGCTGGGCAGCTTGCCTCTGGGATCCCGTCTCTGCCTTCTGATGGCTGGGACTATAGGTGGCTGCCATACCTGCTTGGTTTGTACCACAATTCTGGGATCTGAATTCTGATTCTCATGCTTGCACAGTAAGCATTTTATCCACCGACTACTCTGCATTTTTTAAAAAAGATTTATTTATGGGGCTGGAGAGATAGCTCACTGGTTAAAAATACTTGCTGTTTTTCCAGAGGACCCTAGTTTGATTTCTAGCACCCACATGGTGGCTAACAACTGCATGTAACTCCAGTTCCAGGGAATCTGATACCCTTTTCTGGTTTCTGCAGGCATTGCATGCACATGGTGTACTTACATACATGCAGGCAAAATACCCATTCACATAAAATAAAAAGTAATAAAATATTTCCTATATAAAATTTTACTGAATTTTTGTGTATTTTTATTGAGATTTCATAATTTCATAGAACAGTTCTTAATCAAGTTTAAACCATCTCCCCCCTCCATGTCCCGCCAACCTCCCTACCAGACCTCAGATATTCTGCCTTTGTGGTAAATCCTAGCCAGTCAAGCATTTGTAGATTTATTTATTTTTATTTCATCTGTATGTGTGAGTGCCTGTAGGTATGTAAATACATCTTTGTGCTTGATGCCTTCAGAGGCCAAAGGAAGGCATTGGATCCCCTGGAACTGGAGTTATAGACAATTGTGGGTCGCCAGGTATATGCTGTGAACTATCCTGGGTCCTTTGTAAGACCAGCCAGTGCTCTTAGCCACTGAGCAATCTATCTCTCCAGCCCTTTCTCTGTTCTTTTGCTGGAGACACAATTGGATGCATTGGTACTCATTTGTGATCCTAGCACTGGGGAGGCTAAGGTAGGGGGGTGGCCAGTTTGGGGTTAGCCCTGTGCTACACAAAGGGATTCTTTCTCAAAAAACTAAACAGCTGGGCATGGACAAATGACTGTAGTCCTAGCACTTGGGAGGCAAAGGCAGAAAGTCAGGAGTTCAAAGTCATCCTTGGTTAGACAGCAACCAAATTTCAGGACAGTGTGGATCACATGAGACCCTGCCCAAAAGCCAGGCAGCCAACCAATCCACCACAAAAGACAGACAGACAGACAGACAGACAGCAACCCCAGCAGCAGCATCAAGATAACATGTCTATGCTTCACATGGCCCAGCACTGCGGGGCCACCCTGGAGGGATACTATTTTATTCACCTCTTTGGCTGTAATATTAATTTCAAGTGCTTCAAAGCTGTTGTGGGGCAGAAATTTATAATGTGTTAACACCATTTATAATGAGTGTTACAATCCTGACAACTTTTTTCTTTTATTCTCTTTTCATTTTTTTGAGAATTTCATTCCTGGATATTGTATTTGGATCATCTCCATACCTGCCAGTCTCCCAACTCTTCCCATGCCCCCCACCCCCACATCTCAATTTCTTGTCTTCTTCTTTGGTCATTACTGTTGCATATACACATACATTTATAAAAATACATACACACCCATATAATATATATATATATATATATATCACATATAATTCACTGAGCCCATTTAGTGTAGTGGTGCTTTGTATATACATGTGTCTAGGGATTAGATAACCTATCAGGGATCTAGTCCTAGAAGAAAACTGATTCTCCTTCCCTGAACATCCACTGATTTCCTGTAGTTCTTCATCTTGAAGTGGGACCTTGTGAAATCCCCCCTCCATCTACACATGTTAACTGGTTTTGTCATTAGGCTACCATATTGCAGCAATTTCATGGGTGCCGCTTCCTATCGTGTCTAGGATGTATCAGCTAGCAACAGGCATATTGTTCCTCTGGTTCTTGCAGTCTTTCTGTCTCCTCTTCCGTGATGTTCCCTGAGCCTTGGGTGTAGAGGTTGCATTGTGGATGTGTCAGTTGGGCTTGGGCATCTCACAGTCACTTATTTTTTATATTTTGATCAGTTGTAGAACTTTGTAGTCATTTCCATCTGTTGCAAAAAGAAGCTTCTTTGATGAGGGGTAAGAGCTCCCTTGTCAGGCTGGCCCCAAGCCTGATCAGTGCCATGTGGGCTTCATCCTGGAAGTGACATTTGTTCTCTTATTAATCCAATAATACTAGCAGGCTGGTGAATTATGAGTAAGAAGCATGGAAAGACATTCATCTGCTGCCGTTTGACTCTCCAGTGTCTCCAACAGTTATGCAAACACCAGGAACGGTGCTGGCCAGCTTCCTACAGGAACGGTGCGGGCCAGCTTCTTACAGGAACGGTGTGGGCCAGCTTCCTCCACTGCTGTCTTCTCCAGCCTCTGTCCACTGCTGGACTCTCCCTCCCCCTCACTGTGTTGGGCTTCCTGGGCATGCTTCTGTCTCAAGGCCTTTGCATACTGTGAGCCCTTTGCCTTCGCTCCTCATCCTGCGGACTCCACACAGTTTGCTTGGCCCTCATCTTGTTCAAGTCCTTGTTTTGCTGACCTCTAGTGTACCAGGCATGGCGCAAGACTTGAACACAGGACACAATTTTCTCTCTCTTTTTAAAAAAATTGTTTTGGATTTTTTGGGGGGTATTTTTGAGACTATTAAGTCTTTAGTCCCAGCTGGCCTGGAGCTCATGTAGACCAGGCTGGCCTTGAACTCACAAAGATCTGCCTGCCTCTGCTTCCCAAGTGCTGGGATTAAAGGTGTGCACCACCACATCTGGCAATTTGGGATTTATTTATTTTTATTTTCACTATATGAGGGTTTGGGCTACATGTACGCAAATGCACCTGTGTTGTATGATGCCCACAAAGGCCAGAAGATGGCATTGGATACCCTGGAATTAGAATTACAGGTGGTTGTTAGCTGCCATGTGGGTGCTGGGAACAGAGTCCAGGTCCTCTGCAGGAGCAGCCAGTGCTTTTAACCACTGAGCATGTCTCCAGCCCCTGAGGATACAATTTTCAATTGGTCATCAAATATTTTTGTGGGATTTTTTTTTTTTGAGGCAGGGTCTCATTATGTAGCCCTGGCTGACCCAGAAATTATGTAGACCGGTCTAGTTTCAAACTCTTAGTGATTTGCTTCTGCCTCCTGAATGCTGAGATTAAAAGTATGTGCTACTATGCCTGGAAAGTATTTTTTTAATTAACAATATTTTTATTTTTATTTTTAAATTTTATGAGTGTTTGCCTTCAAGTATGTATGTGTACCATGTGTGCAGTGCCAGTGGAGGACAGAAGAGGCTGATGGATCCCCTGGAACTGGAGTTACAGGTGCTCATGAACTTCCATGTGGGTGCTGGAAGCCTAACACCAATCCTGTGCAAGAGTAGCAAGTGTTCTTAACTACTAAGCCATCTCTCAGGCCCCATGGCATCGCGCGTTAACTAAGTAAACTAAACAAGCTGAAAAACACCTTTAATGTGTCATGAAGCAGAGACTGGAGGGAGGTTTCCAGCCCTTGGTCTAGCAACCTCAGGAAGGGTGCTGCAGCAGTGCCATCACGGAGCCTTGGAGAGGGACAGTCACTGGGCTGCCTCTCTAGTCTTAGAAAGACTGCTCCCTGGAGCGGGTGCTGCGAGGCGAGGCCAGGGAAAAGAAGTGCCCGGTGGGGCTTCTGGGAGCCCCAGGTGAACAGCAAGCCACAGGAAACAGCAAGAGCTCCTCCTCCTTCCTGGAAGGTGCTTGGGGCTTGTTCTCTCATGTCACCTACTGGCTGATGTCTGCAGAGTCTAAGCATCTCAGAGTCCAGGGCATGGAGTGGCTTTGGAAGAGAGGGACAGTACTTGAGCTATTATCTCATGTGCCTGTCTCTCCCTCTGTCTACCTCTCTCACCCCATCTGGCTTCATAGCACTTATCACCTGAAAATCAGGGATGATTCATGTTCACGGCCCATCCTTCCACTCCAGAATGCCAGACCCACGGGCAGGGGAGCCCTGTGCTGTCAGCAGGGCTGGAGAAGGGTCAGGTGCCTAGGAGCCTCTGAGTGGTGTTGTTGGTTGACTAAGGGGACCAGTTCATGAAAGTAGCCATGGACAGAGAGCTCAGCAGCAGAATAAAGAGTGCAGGGGGTGGCGAATAGGAGTTTTGGGGGTTGGAGGGTGGTGAGGTCTTGCTCATCTGGGGTTCATGTTTTTATATCCACAGAGGACAGAGTCCAATAAAAAGAAGTAGCCAAAAGATCCCTGCTGCCATCTCCGAGGTTGCCTTCTTTGGATGTGGTCCAGGATCCCTGTGGGTGCCAGAATGGGCCAGTATGGAACTCTTGATGTTCTGTGTCAGATACAGCCATGGCAAAGATTTACTTTTTTTTGGTCTTTTTTGAGACAGGGTCTCCCTGTAGCCCCAGCTGGCCTAGAACTCACTCTGTAGACCAGGCTGGCCTTGAATTCACAGAGATCCACCTGCCTCTGCCTGCCAAGTGCTAGGATTAAAGGCGTGGGCCACCACACCCGGCTAAGTAAGCATTTAACAATAACTGCAGATAAAGCAGAACAATCATAATCAATAATAACAGGCACAGTAAGCATTTAACAATAACTGCAGACAAAACAGAGCAATCATAACAATGTACTGCACTAAAAGTTATTTAAGACTTATGGATTGTTATTTCAGAGAATTTCCACTTAATATTTCAGATCACAGTTGGGCTAGGGTAACAGGAGGCACGGAAAGTGATGCTTTAGATAAAGGAAACTGGGCATATAGTGAATATTTTTCATTCTGGCCGTTGACTTTTTAGCTCAAGGACTTTGCTCTTTGCATCGGTTTCTATTTCTTTACTGGTTTTCTCTGTCTGGTTGGAGTGTGTCCTTGGGATGAGTCCTGTCTGTGACTCCCTGTCCCCATGTGATGTGGAATTACTTCCTCTCAGCTTATGTCTATAGGCTTAGAACACGTATTTGTTTTGAGAGTATGCTCAGAAATCACTGTCAGCCACAAAACCTGAGCTTGACAAACTAGTCTGGAAATTTCTTCCTAGTTTAGTCAAGACATTTTAAAATCAGATAAACTCAATCAGTTTGGATTAAATTTAAATGTGAGGTTTTTCACTTTTTTTCATTTTTTTCACTTTTTTTTATTTTTTTTTTTATTTTTTTTCCTTTTTTTTGGTCTTTTCGAGACAGGGTCTCCCTGTAGCCCCAGCTGGCCTGGAACTCACTCTGTAGACCAGGCTGGCTTTGAACTCACAAAGATCCGCCTGCCTCTGCCTCCCAAGTGCTAGGATTAAAGGCGTGCGCCACCACGCCCAGCTCATTTTTTTCACTTTTTTAAACAAAAATATATAGTAAATTATGTTCTTTTTAATTGACATTTTGTATATTTCATAGATCATTTTTCAGTCCAATTTGGATACATTCCCCTCTCCCTGCCCCTCCCCCTGTCCAGTTTATGCATTCTGCTCTACATGTCTTACATCTTTCTCTCAGTGTTTCCGAGGATTTTTTTCTTCAGAGGCTTGTTGTTTTGAGCAGAATTTAACTGTATTAGTCAGTTCTTTGACCAAGTCCTTATGTTGTTGTTGTTCCCTCCCCTTTGTATTACTCTAAATTATGCCTTTTTAAACAACACGTATGTATCAAAATTATGGAATAAACTGTACGTTAATTCCAAAATATGTTTTGGGGTTCACTTCTTCCTTTTAATTTTATATTACTGTAGAATATGAATACATATCTTCCACCCTTATATGGTAATTACAATGTCTGAATATAAGTGGTAGGTTGATTATAGAACCCATTAAGAGATTCACATTAAAGCAACACAGTTGCTTTCAGATAGAAAGAAATATAATAATAATAAAGTTGCTCAGTTTGCCTGCCAACTGGGGATTTGGTGTCAGCATCCACATATGAAGGAAACCATTCACCTCCCCCCACCCCACCCCTGAGACTGTGTTATTTCACTTAGCATAATGGCTTCAAGTTTACCTGAAAAGTTCATGATGTCATCTTTCTTTACTACTGCATAGAACTTCACTGTGTAGATGTACCACATTTTTGTTATCCAGTCATTAGTTGAGGGGCATTTGGGTTGGTTCCAGCTCTTCACTATTGTGAAAAGAGCTGCAATAACATAGTTGTGCATGTATCTTTGCAATAGGATGAGTCTTGTGGGTATATACCCAGGAGTGGTATGGCTGGGTCAGGTGGCAGGATCATTTCAAGTTCTTTAAGGGTTCTCCACACTGCTTTCCATAGTGGCTGTACAAGTTTACATTCCCACCAGCAGTGGATGAGTGTTCCCCTTTCCCCACAACCTCTCCAGCATTCGGTGTCTTTTGTTTTCTTGATCTTGGCCAATCTTACTGGAGTGAGATGATACCTTAGAGTGGTTTTAATTTGCATTTCCTTGATTATTAATGATGTTGAGCATTTTTAAGATGTTTCTCAGCCATCTTTACTTCCTTATTGGTGAAGTCTCTGTTCAGCTATTTACTCCATCTTTTGAGTGAGTCATTTGTTTTCTTCTTTGTTTTTTAAGTAGTCTCTATATTCCGGATGTTAATGCTCTGTCAGATGTATTAGCAGTGAAGGTTTCTTCCCACTCTGTGAGTTTTCTCTTCGCTTCCTTGATTGTTTCTTTAGCTGTGCAGAAGCTTTGAGTTGGATGAGGTCCTACTTGTCTGCTATTGATCTTATTTCCTGTGCTGCTACTGTTTGGTTTAGAAAATCTTTTCCTATGCCTATGTCTTGTAGGTTGCTGCCAACTTTTTCTTCTATCACCTCCAGGGTTTCAGGTTTCAGGTTGAAATCTTTCATCCACTTGGGTTTATTTTTGTACAGGGTGAGAGGTAGAGGCTTAATTTGGTTCTTCTACAAATGGTGACACAGTTTTGCCAACACCATTTGCTGAAGATGCTATCTTTCCTCCATTGAACTTTTTTTTGGCCCCTTTGCGGAATATGAGGTGGCTGAAATTATATGAGCTCAAGTTTGGATTTTCAATTTTGTTCCATTGATCAATGGGTCTGTTTTTTTTTGCCAGTCCCAGGTTGTCTTTATGACTATAGCCCTGTAATATAACTTGAAGTCTGGTAAAGTAATCCCCCCTGTATTGTACTTTTCACTCAAGGTTGCTTTAACTATTTGGGTTTTTGTTTTTCCATAAGAATTTAACAATTTTTTTTCCAAGTCTGTGAATAAGCTCGTGGGGATTTTGATTGGGATTGCATTGAATCTGTATATTAATTTGGGTAGGATTAAAATTTCAGTTGACATTTTTAGTGTGTGTGTGTGTGTGTGTATGTGTGTGTTGCCTAGGACATAAAAGTAGAAAGGGTATTATGCGAGGTCTAAAGGGCAGGGAGAGGGGGGATAAGACAAGGTAGTAGAATGCGTGTGACATGAAAGAAAGGGGACTATTCGTTGGGGTGGTAGTGGTGGAGGGAGCCAGCCAGAGAGGGAGAGGAGTGTAGTGTATGTGAACAAGATATAATACATCATATATATGTATATGTATGATTTATATAGAGGAGATTGTATTCATGAAACAAAGCTTAGAACAGTAAATACGCAGTTCCTTCTGAGAAGATGCACACCCAAGGCACACCAGATCCTTCTCTCCTGAAAATGGCAGTGGGTGGAGGAGGACTTTTCTAGGCCTGGACCATTTTTACTTTTGGCTGCCCAATGGTGAGTCCTGTGACAGGAGTCCCATCATAACTCACAGCCTCTTGCCAGGTCCAAAGGCAGCTTCAGCTCAAGGGCCAAAATGTCAAAGACTGTCAAAGTCAAGATCAACCTGGAAGGTGTGAAGAGGGGAGCCAGCGACATGCTAGGAGCTAGAGCCTTGCCGAAGGGGCCCAGAGAGCCCCTGTGCTGGGGAGACGTAGGACTGGTTTGGGTTTTGTCTTCTACTCCCTTTCCCTCTTTCTGCTCTCGTTCTCCTTCCCAGGAGTTCCTTCTATTACATTCAGGTCATGCTATCATTATTATTATTCTGCTTTCCACATGTGGAAGAAATCCTGCAATACTTATCCTTCTGAGGTCAGTTTATTTTTTTATATATACATTACATACATATAGTATATTATATAACTGACCTCTAATAGTAATTGCATCACCATTATTATTGTAACAGCTCATGCTGGGATGGTGGGATGAATGCTTCAGTACCCCCCTTTAGTCATCCAGTTTTTAGAATGAGTTGGGGTGAGATGGCTCAACATGTAAAACACATGGCATTCAAGCCTGCAGACCTGAGTTTAATCCCCAGAACCTCTACAAAGGTGGAAGGAAAGAACTGACTCTATGAAGTTGTCCACTGATCTCCATACACATGCTGTGGCATGTGCATGCCCTTGGTCATGCAGACACACACACACACACACACACACAAACACACACAAACACACGTTCTAATTAGCTTTCTATTGCTATGATAAAAACCAACTGGGGGATTTCCCAAGACCACCTGAAGCACAAGTAGGAGCTGGGTGCTTCAGCCAGGTGGATTATTTGATTTGATTTCACTGTCTTTGGCCCAACTGGCTTGTGTGGCTGTGGGGGGCGGAGTTGTCCTCCCAGCTGGTATAAAAGGTGGGGTTTGTGTGAGTCTTGAGATTGGGGATCTCCCAAGACCACCTGAAGCACAGGTACTGGAGCAACCCCCCCCCCAACTGGGATCGCTGAAGGAGTGTCCAAGTGGATTCTTTGGAAAACTTTCAGAACAGAAAGGGAAGAGTGAGTTAGACTTCCAATAGAAAGCCTAAAGCTTAGACAAGTCAGCAGTCCATAAGCAAGGAGAAAAGGAGAAAAACAAATCAATCAAACAAGCAGGGAAGGTATCTGAAGGAGGCAAGCAAAGCAAGCCTTCAACACAGTGAAGAGGCATTTGGGATTCACATTGGAATACAAGCAAAGAGAAACCCATATCCAGGGACAGAAAGAAGAGACAACATGGGAAAGGTGCAGGATAATTCCACACCAAGCTCTACCAACCCTGTGGAAGATTCCGACAGTGGGATCCCACTGGGGATGGCCCAGGACACAGATATTAGAAGTACAATTGTGAACATACTTATAGAGGGGCTGGAGAGATGGCCTAGTGGTTAAGAGCGCCGACCGCTCTTACAGAGGACCCGGGTTCAATCCCCAGCACCCACATGGCGGCCGAGAACTGTCCAGAACTCCAATTCCAGGAGAACTCCAGTTCCAGGGCAATCCGGCGCCCTCTTCTGACCTCCGCGGCATTGCACGACACGGGCGCACAGACCAGCACGCAGACAGTACATTCATACACATACAGAAATAAATAAAATTAAAAAAAATTAAAAAAAAAAGAAGTACAAGATTATAAAGAGCAAATCAAAGAATTAAGAAAAGAGAATGAAAAACTCAAGAAGGACCTAGAGAGAGAGAATGCCAAACTCCAGAAGAAAGTGGAAACACTGAAAAGATCCCATGCTGAAAAAGATAAGGAAACCAACCAGCAAAGCAAAGAGCTACAGGAAGAGATTGAGAAGCTCCAAAAGGAAGTAGAAATACTAAAGAAATCAGAAGAGGAAATGAAAAAGGAAATCAAACACTCATCCATTCAAGAGGAAAGGAATGGAAAAAGCCTCAGAAGCAGAATGGAGGAAGCAGAACAAAGAATATCAGACCTGGAAGATAACACAGAACAACTAAAAACCTCAAGTAAAGATTATGAAAAATTTAAAAATACACAAAAGTGGAACAACCAGGAACTGTGGGACACTATGAAAAGATCAAACCTCCACATCATAGGAATAGAGGAAGGAGAAGAATCCCAAGAGAATGGTATTGATCAGATCTTCAACAGAATAATAGATGAAAACTTCCCCAAACTAAAAAAAGACAAACCAATACAAATACAAGAAGCACATAGAACTCCAAACAGACAAGATCAGAAAAGAAATTCTCCACGCCACATCATAGTTAAAATGCTAGACACCCAAAACAAAGACAAAATCCTTAAAGCCACAAGAGAAAAACAACAAGTGACCTATAAGGGGAAACCTATCAGAATTACAACTGACTTCTCAATGCAAACTATGAAAGCAAGAAGAACCTGGAGCAAAGCATTCCCAGTGTTAAGGGACAATAGATGCCAACCCAGGTTACTATACCCAGCAAAAATGTCAATTATAGTTGAAGGAGAGAGAAAAATCTTCCATGACATAAACAAGTTGAAAGAATACATGTCCGGAAAACCAACCCTTCAGAGAATACTTGAAGCAATTCAAAGAACAGAAGAAAGGAGCAACCAACCCCAGGCACCTAGAAAGAGAAATCAATAAAAGCATAACTGCAGAAGTAGAAACCTAAACCCAAACCGCAAATGGATAATAAGGCAAAAGGAAGCAACACAAACCTATCAGTCATAACCTTAAATATTAATGGACTAAATTCCCCAATCAAAAGACATAGACTGGGAGATTGGATTAGGAAACAGAATCCATCGATATGCTGTCTACAAGAAACACATCTTACCTTCAAGGACAGGCACCACCTTAAAGTGAAGGGATGGAAAAAAATATTCCAAGCAAATGGTACCAAAAAGAAAGCAGGTGTTGCTATTTTAATATCGGACAAAATAGACTTCAAAGTAAAAGAAATCAGAAGAGACAAAGAAGGCCATTACATTTTCATCAAAGGAACAATCCACCAAGAAGATTTCACAATTATGAATATATATGCCCCAAATTCTGGTGCACCAAACTTTATAAAGACAATTCTCCAGGACCACAAGTCACAGACTAACCCCAGCACACTCATAGTGGGAGATTTCAATACCCCACTGAGTCCTTTGGATAGGTCAACAGGACAAAAAATAAACAGAGAGACATCTGAACTGAACGATATGATACACCAAATGGACCTCATAGACCTCTACCGAACATTCCATCCTAATACCAGAGAATACACTTTCTACTCAGCACCCCACGGAACATTCTCCAAAATCGACCACATCCTGGGACACAGAAGAAACCTCTACAAATACAAAAAGATTGAAATAATTTCATGCATCCTGTCAGACCACAGTGCAATGAAGCTCAACATCAACACCAGGACAAGCCCTCCTGCCTACAAGAACACATGGAGACTAAACAACACACTCTTGAATAATGAATGGGTCAAGGAAGAGATAAAGAAAGAAATAAAAACATTCCTGGAACTGAATGACAATGACAATACAACACAACAAAACTTATGGGATACCTTAAAAGCAGTCCTAAGAGGGAAATTTATAGCCCTGGGTGCCTACATTAGAAAAACAGAAAGAGCACAAGTGAATGATCTAACACTACAGCTAAAAGCACTTGAGAGGCAACAACAGATGAACCCTAAACGCAACAGACAGGAAGAAATAACAAAAATCAGAGCAGAAATCAATGAAATAGAAACAAAGAAAACAATACAAAAAATCAATGAAGCCAAAAGTTGGTTCTTTGAAAGAATAAACAAGATAGACAGACCTCTAGCCCAGTTAACAAAAAGAAAGAAGGAACAACTCCAAATCAATACAATCTGTGATGAAAAGGGAAATATCACAACGGACAAGGAAAAGATCAAGAAAATTATATGGGAATATTACAAGAACCTATATTCTACCAAGTTTGAAAATCTAGAAGAAATGGATGAATATCTGAAATCTTGGGAATCACCAAAGCTTGGCCAAGAGGAGACCAGCAGCTTAAACAGACCCATAACATATGAAGAAATAGAGGATGTAGTAAGAAGCCTCCCAACTAAAAAAAGCCCAGGCCCAGACGGTTTCACAGCAGAATTCTATAAAACATTTCAAAAAGACCTACAACCATTATTTCTGAAACTGTTTAGAAGTATACAATCAGAGGGAACTCTCCCAAATTCCTTCTATGAAGCCAACATCACTCTATTACCAAAACCAGGCAAAGATACAACCAAAAAGGAGAATTATAGACCCATCTCCCTCATGAACACAGATGCCAAAATTCTAAACAGAATACTGGCAAATCGCATACAGACCCACATCAAGAAGATCATCCATCATGACCAAGTTGGATTCATACCAGAGATGCAGGGATGGTTCAACATACGAAAATCAATAAACATCATCAAACACATAAACGGAATCAAAGACAAAAACCACACCATCATCTCAATTGATGCTGAAAAAGCCTTTGACAAAATCCAGCATCCCTTCATGCTTAAAGTCCTAGAAGGAATTGGATTGGAGGGATCATTCCTCAATGTAATCAAAGCCATATACAGGAAACCCACAGCCAATATCATCCTAAATGGGGAAATGACAGAAACATTCCCTTTAAAGGTAGGAACTCGGCAAGGCTGCCCCCTATCACCACTCCTCTTCAATATAGTGCTTGAAACACTTGCTAGAGCAATAAGGCAAGAAAAGGATATTAAAGGAGTACTAATTGGAAAAGAGGAAGTCAAACTATCCCTATTTGCTGATGATATGATTGTTTACTTAAGGGATGCAAAAAACTCCACCAGAAAACTCCTAGAAACGATTAACAGCTTCAGCAAAGTGGCAGGATACAAAATTAACCTTAGAAAATCAATGGCCTTTCTTTACACCAAGAACAAGCAACTGGAGAAAGAATTCAAAGAGACCTTCCCACTCACAATAGCCTCAAAAACAATAAGATACCTAGGAACAAACCTAACCAAAGACACCAAAGACCTCTACAACAAAAATTTTAAACCCTTAAAGAAAGAAATTGAAGAAGACCTCAGAAGATGGAAAAACCTCCCATGCTCATGGATTGGGAAAATTAACATTGTAAAAATGTCCATTTTACCAAAACTCTTGTATAGATTTAATGCAATCCCAATCAAAATCCCCAAGAGTTTCTTCACAGGCTTGGAAACAAAAGTTCTTAAATTCATTTGGAGAAACAAAAGACCCCGAATAGCCAAATCAATCCTGAGTGAAAAGAGCTACACAGGAGGGATCTCTATACCAGATTTTAAACTATACTACAGGGCTATAGTCATAAAAACAGCCTGGTACTGGCACAAAAACAGACCTGTTGACCAATGGAACAAAACCGAAGATCCAAATCTGAGCACATACAATTTCAGCCATCTCATATTTGACAAGGGGGCCAAGAAACCACAATGGAGAAAAGACAGCATCTTCAGCAAGTGGTGTTGGCAAAACTGGATCACCACTTGTAGAAGAATGAAATTAAACCCCTACCTCTCACCCTGTACAAAAGTCAACTCCAGATGGATTAAAGACCTCAACGTGAAACCCCAAACTCTGAAGGTGATAGAAGAAAAAGTTGGCAGCAGACTACAAGACATAGGCGTAGGAAAAGACTTCCTAAATCAGACAGCAGCTGCACAAGAATTAAGGTCGACAATTGACAAATGGGACCTCATCAAACTCAAAAGCTTCTGTACATCAAAAGAAACAATCAAGGAAGTGAAGAGAAATCCCACAGAGTGGGAGGAAACCTTCACTGCAGATACATCTGACAAAGCATTGATTTCCAGAATATATAAACTACTCAAAAAACAAAGAAAAAAGAAAACAAACGACCCGCTCAATAGATGGAGCAAAGAACTGAACAGAGACTTCACAAGCGAGGAATTAGAGATGTCTGAGAAACACCTCAAGAACTGCTCAACATCACTAATCATTAAGGAAATGCAAATCAAAACCACTTTAAGATATCATCTTACTCCAGTAAGACTGGCTAGGATCAAGAAAACAAATGATACCAAGTGCTGGAGAGGTTGTGGGGAAAGGGGAACACTCATCCACTGCTGGTGGGAATGTAAACTCGTACAGCCACTATGGAAAGCAGTGTGGAGAACCCTTGGAAGACTTGGAATGAACTTGCCACCTGACCCAGCCATACCACTCCTGGGCATGTACCCACAAGACTCATCTTACCGCAGAGATACATGTACAGCCATGTTTATTGCAGCTCTCTTCACAATAGCAAGGAGCTGGAACCAATCCAAGTGCCCCTCAACTGACCGGTGGATAGAGAAAATGTGGTACATGTACACAATTGAGTTCTATGCATTGGTAAAGAAATATGACATCATGAGCTTTGTAGGTAAATGGCTGGAGCTAGAAGATATCATGCTAAGTGAAGTAACACAGTCCCAGAAAAACAAATGACAAATGGTATCACTCATTTGTGGATGCAAGCACAAATTACCTAATTGTATGGCAAACTGAGTAATGTCAAGTGATCTGAAAACAACTGTGCTCTTATATTGTGAATCCCTTAAAATATAATAAATTAAAAAAAAACCAACTTAGGGGAGGAAAGTGTTTATTTTATCTTACATTTCCTGATCAAAATTCATCACTGAGGGAGCTCAAGTTAGGAACTCAGGGCAGGAACCTAAGTCACGGACCATGGAGGTGTGCTGCTTACTAGCTTGCTCCCTGGCCTGTGCTCAACCTACTTTCTTGTAATAATACAGGACCACCTGCCTAGGGGTGGCACCCTCCAGAGTGGGCTGGGCCCTCCCATATCACTCAACAATCAAGAAAATATGCCACAGGCCTGGCCACAGGCCAGTCCATTATAAGCAATTCCTTACTTGAGGTCCCCTCTACCCAGATGTGTCAACTTGACAACTCAAGCTATCCAGCACATCATATAAAAATATAATAAAATTAGTTGGTATCCTTAGGTGTCTATAGATATCCAAAGTTCTTCTTCCATCCTCTTGATGTTTTCCTGAATTTTCTATCACCTTTGCATAACAAGTGTTTCTCCAACAACCTGGCTGAGCATGGAAGGGTGCGGTTGCCACCGTAGAGCCATTGCTCCTATGTACTTCTAGTGGAAAAGCTAGAATCATATACTTTTCAAAATAAAGTTGTTCAGTTCAGGGGCTGGAGAGATGGCTCTCCAGCTGTTCTTGCAGAGGACCTGGGTTCAATTCCTAGCACCCCCAAGGTGGGTAACTCCAGGTGACTCCATCTGTAACTCCAGTTCCAGAGGATCTGACACCCTCTTCTGACCTTCACTCTCCTTGCACAACATGGATGCACTTAACACACATACAGGCAACACGCTCAGAACATAAAATAAAAATAATAATCATTAAAATAAGTAAAATTTTCAGTTCAAACATCACATTTCCTTCACTGTTTGCCCCTGTGCTGCTCCTCCTTGATTGACGACAGTTTTAATTGGCTTTAACTTTTCCCTTCTACTTTATTTTTGCAAATATGACTGTGTGTTAAGATTACATGTCCCTACTGTGCAAAAGCAATCATATTATATATATTGCTTTGTGTTATGTACACTCTACCTGATGCTATATCCTGGAAAGCCAGTATCAGTCTGTAAAGATTTTTTAATGACGCATCTTTGTGGATGATGTAATCATATATATGTTACATATATAATATCATATATCTGAGATTATATATTACATATTTATAATCTATATATACATATATTTGTTTCCCCCAAGCATTTTTGATGTCATACAGGTGACTCTTTTTAAAATTTTATTTATTATTTTTTTATTTCATGTATATGAGCGTTTTGCCTGCAAGTGTGTAAGTGTACCCATAACATGCAATGCCCTTGGAGGTCAGAAGAGGAAATCAGATTCCCCTAGAACTGGACTTACAGAAGGTTGTTAGCCTCCATGTGGGTGACAGGAATCGAACCTGGGTCCACATCAAGAGCAGCCAGCTAGTGCTCTTAGCCCCTGAGCCATCTCTCCAGCCCCATGGTTGACTCTTAAGTAATGTGGAGCTTAAAAGTACCAACTCCTGAGGCTGCAGAGATGGCTCAGCAGTTAAGAGCACCAACTGTTCTTGCAGAGGACCTGGGTTCAATTCCCAGCACCCACATGGCAGCTAAGAACCATCTTTAACTCCAGTTCCAGGGGAATCCGACACCCTCTTCTGACCTCCATGGCATTGCACGACATGGGTGCACCAACCTATACATGTAGACAGTACACTCATACACATAAAAAATAGCAAATAACTTTTTTTAAAATTACAAAAAAGAGTACCAACTCCTTTTACAGTAAAAAATCCACATACAACTTTTGGCTTGCTAAAAACCTGTCAGTAACCTGCTTTTAAACAGAAGCCTTAGCATGGTGGCTCAAGCCTTTAATTCCAGTACTTGGGAGGCAGAGGCAGACAGATCTCTGTGAGTTCAAGGCTAGCCTGGTCTACAGAGTGAGTTCCAGGTCAGCTGGAGCTACATGGAGACCCTGTCTCAAAAATACCAAAAACAAACGAACAAACAAACAAACAAACAAACAAAAAGAAGCCTTACTGATAACAGTTGATAAACCCGTATTCTGCATGCCATCTGTATTACAGTGGAAAACATGTGAGAACTGGGAACCCTAAAAGGTTGTTGTTTTGTTTTGTTTTGTTTTGTTTTGTTTTGGTTTGGTTTTGTCTTGGTGCTCAGCTGATCCTACACTGGGTACACAGTAGTGCACACTTCTAATCTCAGCACTCAGAGAAGTCTGAAGAAGATCAAGAGTTCAAAATCACCCTGGGCTACATAGCAAGTCTAGGCTTCCCTAGGCTAGAGTGAGACCCTGTTCCAAAAAGCAAGACAAGAAAACAATCAACAAAAAGGAAAGAGATGTTAAATCTATTAACCTGACACATATATTAATACATATTTCTGCAAATGTAACTTTGGGGTAAATTCCCAGGAGTGGGTCAGTTGAGGATAGCCAGGAGTGGTGGCGCACGCCTTTAATCCTAGCACTTAGGAGGCAGAGGCAGAGGCAGAGGCAGAGGCAGAGGCAGGCGGATCTTTGTGAGTTCAAGGCCAGCCTTGTCTACAGAGTGAGTTCCAGGACAGCTGGGGCTACAGGGAGACCCTGTCTCAAAAGACCAAAAAACAAACAAACAAACAAACAAACAAACAAAAAATGAAAGAAAGAAGCATTTGTGATTTTTCTAAATATTGCAGCTTCCTCTGCATAGAGAGTGTATTATTTTATTATCAACAATATGCAAGATTGCTTTCCCCAGTCTTGACTCTTGGATTTGTGTCCATGTACGATGACATTACTCATCTACAGTCTCCTCATGTAGTTTCCATTTACACTCATGAATAAAGTTGACCCCTTCACTGTAGGCCCTTACTTTACCCATGAGCCCTGTTTTTTCTTTACATTTTAACTGTGCATTTGCATGTCTATGTGTGGAATAATGCCTTGACTAAGAGCTTTCAAGAGTAGATATGCCTACGGTTCAGTTGTTGGCTCTGATGAATGCTTCCATTCAGTAAACTCTGCCTTATATGGTGGATTTCTTCATCCTCTCTGTGCCTCTTAATTTGATTTTATACCTGTGATACTTTATCTCTCTGTGCTCTCTTCTGGGTAAGTTCCTCAGGTCCATCTTCCAGTTCATCAATTCTTTCTTCAGTAGTTTCTAATCTGGGTTATAACATGTGTATTTCAGTTTCAGTAACTATATGACTTCTATTTTATTAATTTTGAAATCTTCCTATTTGTTTTTGTGTATCATTTTGTAGTTTTTAATCAACCTTTTATTTTTCCTAGTTCATTTTGTTGTTCTTAGCTTATAGCCTCTATAATTCTTTTGTATCTATTTCTTCCATCATCATTCCTGCTGCTTGTCTCTCACAGTAGTTGTTTTTCCCAATGTTTGTAAGATTTTTAAAATTATAAGTGATTTTCACTAAACTGATAAATCTGAGAATTCTGTCTTTTCTCTAGAACAATCTTTATATTTGCCAGGTGTCACCAGCCAGTGTATTCATTTAATATAAATTAATTTTTACTTTGTTGGCATTAGCATCTTCTAACAAGTAGGTATATTGTAGTTGGATTTCCATCCTTGGTAAAGGCAACCTATGGTTAGGAATTGGAAAAGGAACTGTCCATTCTCATCCTGAGTATAAGCAGATGGACAGGCCTATTACCAGAAAAGGACTTGGTATGTGCCATGTCCTGACAGCACGCCCAGGTTCTTTGTGTTTCCAACAATAATTTGGAAAGGACATGACATGGAAAAGAAGTAGGGAAGTAAAGATTTATTCAGTGGGAGTAAAAGCATAGAATACAGTTGATAGCCTGGGCGTGGTCCTCAGTAAGCACATTGGCACAAGAGCTCAAGATCTTTAATAGGGTTCTTTTTAAATAAAAAGTTAAAATTCTTTTGATTTATGTATTGTATGTGAATGAATATTTTGTCTGCATGTATATCAGTTGCATCCCAGTACAACACCTACAAAGGCCAGAAGAGGGCATCAGATCCCCTGGGACTGGAGTTAAACTGCTATCTGAGTATTGGAAATCCTACCTGGGCCCTCTTCAAGAATAGTCAGTGCTCTTAACTGCTGAGCCATCTCTCCAGCCTCCTACTGAGGTTCTTCTTATGAGTTTTGGTGGGAAGAAGGAGCCCACTCTCAGGGGCAGGAATGGGGAGGATTCTTGCCCTAATTGACAGGTGGTCTGTTACACAACATCAGACAATCTGATTGTTTGTGGGGTGTGTATACCTTATAATTTTAAATGTATGTCAAGTCCACCATGCATACACATGAACTTTGTCAGCAGAGGTTTTTCCCCTGGCAGGTCACGTGAAGGGCAGATTCACCCTCACTGTGTTTGTTCCCAGCACCAGCTTAAATCAGCCTTGCTTATTTTTCCTTCTGTCAGGAAATGCATGATCCCAAATCACCCACAGGAGGGGAGTACTGAGTGTGCTATATAGAGAAGGGGCTGGCCTGCTTTCTCCAGGGGAGTTGCCGCGGGTCACTGGGCTGTTCTTACTGGCCTGACTCGGGCTTCCTTCCTAACTTTCTCTGCTAGCGGTATCTTATTTATTTATTTATTTATTTATCTATTATTATTATTATTATTATTATTATTATTATTTTGTCTTTTCAAGACAGGGTCTCCCTGTAGCCCCAGCTGCCTTGGAATTCACTCTGTAGACCAGGCTGGCCTTGAACTCACAAAGATCCGCCTGCTTCTGCCTCCCAAGTGGTAGGATTAAAGGCGTGCGCCACCATGCCTGGCTTATTAATTTTTATGTGTATGAGTGTACTGTCTGCGTGTAGGTTGGTGTGCCTGTGTCATGCAATGCCAGGGAGGTCAGAAGAGAGTGTTGGATTCCCCTGGAATTGGAGTCACAGACGGTTCTCAGCCGCCATGTGGGTGCTGGGAATCGAACCTGGGTCCTCTGCAAGAGCAGTTGTTGCTCTTAACTGCTGAACCATCTCTCCAGCCCACTAATCCAGCATATTACCAAGATCCCAGGCCTCTGAGGGCCCTGTGTAGCTGGCTCAGATTCAAAGCCCTTCATCTCCAGGTTGCTGCATCCTGGCCTGGCTAAAGCCCGGGTTTGCCTAGAGCAGCGTCCTTACTGGGGACTGCCGCAGGTCTGGGCACTCTCTTTGGTCACTCACATTCTGTTCTTTCTTCGCGTGTCCTTACTCTTATGGCCTTGGCTGGTATTCCTAATGGTGCCTACTTCAGTGGCTGCTATCAAACAGAAGGCCACTGCTAGGCTTCTCGGCTCATTTTGCTACCTGTGCCTCAACTGTCTCTATGGTGTGCTGTGCGACATTGCCTGGGGAGAGGTGAAGAAACATCTCTACACCCAGAAAGAAAGGGCACCAACAGCCCAAAGAAGATTCTAGCAAGTCCACTCTGGTGAACCAATGAATTAATTAGGGTTTTACTTGTAGGACCAAGAGCTATTCACAGCAGCGTTTGCACCATGTGGAATCCCTTGGTGAATTACAGCATAGCTATGCATTCGGAAATCCCATGCCTAGCATGTTGTACTCCGGGCAGCTGTGCCATAGAGCAGCTCCAATGGACCTCCCACCTCCTCTAGACTCTAGTACTGCCAAGACAAGCTGGGGCACCTGAGGCAGGGAAAACTGGTGACTAGAGTCTCAGGTCAGGGTCTCCCCCACTTTGGAAGGAGTCTCATTACTGTTACCATAGACCTGGTGGTCTGCTGCATTCTTGTGGTTATTGCATGAAACAGAAAACCAACCTAGATCCAGGCAGGTCCAGGCCAGAAGGCTTCCCAGCCCGGAGCCCGCTTCAACAGCAGAGTGATGGGAACTCAGAAGGGTGCGCAGCGAGTGAAGCTAAGGAGGATCCGGGTAGCTCTGGAGGTGTGCCCTGTTCTGTGGAAAGTCCCATGAAGATCCTTGAATTTCAAACGTTCTGTCAAGCAGCTTTCTACAAGAATAGTAGCTCTATTAGATTCCACATCTTCATCCTCTACCTGGAAACCCTTCTGCACACTGGAAACAGCACTGACTTGGCTTTTCCACTGTTACCGTGTGCCTCACAACACAACGGGATATTATTACCATCCCAGGCCTCCAGGGGTCCTGTGTTGCTGCCTCAATCCCAGTGGCCTGCTTCTCTGGGTTGCTACGTCTTTTTTTTTTTTTTAATGTATATTTTGCCTGACTATCTGGATTGTACCACATGTGTGTCTAGTACCCTCAGAGGTCAGAGGAGGGCATCATCAGATCCCCTAAAACTGTGGTTACCGTCCTTGTGAGCTGTCATGTGGGTGCTGGGAACTGAACCTAGCTCCTCTGTAAGAGCACAATGTGCTCTTTCTAAGCCATCTCTCCAACTTCGAGGTTACCACATCTTGTTTTCAATTCCTGCATGGCTGGAGCCCCAGTTTGCTTGGAGCAGTGTCCTCACTCAAGACTGTAAAGTGCTTCTGTCAAATGGAGGGACTGTACATCTGCCCACCTCAAAGGACTTAACCATAGTTTTGAATGCCAAGAACAGACATAAAGTGACCTAGCTTTATTGTTTGAGGTTAGGGTGACTGCTGTTCTAAAACCAGATAGAGAATAGTACACAAAAGAAGTCACAGTTGTCTTTGTTTCTAAAATTCCAAATAAAATTCTGGTTTGGCAGAATCCACAGTGGAAAGGAAGTAATAATACATCCAGGTAGAGCAGGAGTTATTTCAGAAACATAGTGATCACCTAGGGACATTAAGACAAGCATGCCCATCCAAAGAAAAATAATATTGAGGGCTGAGAATGTAGCTTAGTGGTAGGGTGCTTGCCTGATATTACCAAGGTTCTGAGCTTAATACCTAGCACTAAGAATAAAATAAGACTAAAATAAAACAAACCAACAAAAGGAAGTTAATACACAATAAAAAAAGAAAATCAATAAAAACAGAACAAGGCCACTAAATTGGCCTTCATGTTACGATTTAAAATTCACAGACAAAACCACCCAAACATAGCTGCTGGTGTTTTTCAAAAACTGATCAAATATATAAGAAAAATCTAGAGCCACATCCTATGGGATGGAGGAAAAAATGTCATTCTTACTAAGATCTGGATTATGAAAGTGCTGTTCGCACTCACCCCATTCTGAGAGCAGTTCTGGTTAAAGTCAGCTCAGAAAAAATAAAAGGTAACTGCAAACTTCAGGGTGGAGAAGGGAAAACAGGCTGGGCTGCCTTCTGACATCACAGGCCCTGTATCTGCACTGTTCAGTCCCAAGCTTGTAGGGTGGGTAGTAGCTTGCAAACGGGTTATGAGGGGCAAAGATGAAATAAGACCCACACGTGGAACGGATTTATATACACACGCTAGAGACGGAGGCTTTCTGGACGGCATCAGTCTTTTCCAGAAGGCTCCATTTGCAGGGCTTTCAGGGATACTGCCGCTGCCTTCTGGGGACCCACGCTTGCAGACACCAGGACCTGGAGCAAACAGCGATATTCATGCTTGCCAGCAGGTGGCGCTCGGCCTCCATGGCGCGACCATCCAAGGGTTGACGCTCTTCCCGCTGCAAAGTACCCTACAAAAAGGTGCCACTTTTCCTGGGCTGCTGTTCTCATGTTGCAAACTGGCATCCTGAAACCCCACAGGTGCTGATAGGTCCTGATGCTCCAATTGCATAGGTTGGACAGACTCCCATGGCCATTGCGCTCCCGCTACCGAGGTTGAGGACAGGGGTGGTGTCTCCACCCTGAGGAAAGACCAGGGGTGGGGCAGCCACCTGTTCTCCTACTTCCCTCCTGCCATATTGGGGCCCAGTGCGTGCTACCTGGCTGGACCTGCAGAGAGGTACAAGGCTGCGATAGGGGATAGGTGACAGTTATGAAGGGTGGCTTGCTCCTCCTGTCTGATAAAGTGGCCACAACCTCTTTCCCAGGGTGTGATCAAGGATGGCTCTCCCCTCCAGCCCCTTCCCCCCCTCTTCAGGAATGAGCTGAGAATGACCAAGGTAACTCGGGCCACCCCTCCTCCACCAGTGTGATGGATTTGATGTCAGGGCTCAGGAAACCACAGCTGCCAGTCACAGCCCTGAAAGTGGCCCCAGGTGTGCTGGTGCCCCCACCCACTCCTAACCTGAGCTGTTCCAGGCCACCTAGGAGCACATCCCAAACCATCCCACCTCAAGTCACTTCCAACTTGGGAATCTAACAGAATTCTAACCACTTATAAAGTTCATAGTTTAATTAGGAGCCCAGTGCTGTCATGGCCATGACCACTTAGGAGTGATACTTTCTTGGAGACTGGAAAGAAAATTTCAGACCTCCCTTTTCCTTATCGTCCTGAGCAGTCAAGGGAAGGGCTACTTAATAGTCACCAGTGTGGGAAAGCATCTGGTCCAGCCCTGTGCCCTGCTCCCTGGAGGCCTGATGAGCCACAGGTGGAAGGGGGTTAGCCAGGGTAAGGTACCTGCTCTGCCAGGATACAGCTTCATTCCTGGGGGGGGGGGCAGTGACTGCCAGGACTCTCTTTCTTGAATCCATATTTTGTTCAAAATGCTGCAGAGCCTTGTCAGGTTCTGGTGAAATTTCAGTTACTCCAAAGGTGTCTACCCACACACCCAGATGGACAGCTTCCCAAGACTTCTTTACTTCAGTGACTTAACTCCAGGGAGTCATCGACCACAACTCATTCTGTTTTAAACTCTGTCCCAATGCACACAACTAAGCTGTCCCTTAAAGGGCTCACAGAAACTTCTAGATATATAGTCTTTCCAGTCACCACTACCATCCCTCCTGAACAGCAGCCTGCTGACATGAGCCCATATGTGATAAGGAAAGGAAGATAGATACACACACACACACACACACACACACACACACACACACACACATGGGAGAGAGAACAGAAAGATGTGCCGAAAGCACAAGAAAGTTTAAAAATCATTCTGAATCCAGGTAATGACTTCAGACACGTTTTATTATCATCTTAATACAGTCTACATAAATTTGAACTGGTATTTATTGGGGTTCAGTTATAACATAGCATCATAAAAATCAAAGCACTGGTCCTCTGAAATAAAGCAAGCAATCACCATTCAATAAACACACTTGATTTATTTTGTATAAAAGGGTTAAGTTTACAACTAAACTTTTATAAAAAGTTTAGTGTGAGTACATCATTTCACTTTTATGCAGAAATACACATCTCTGCCACTATACAAGAAAACTCTAATTAAAGAGTTCACAAGGTTTCACTCAATATATATATATATATTTATATATAAATATATACACAGCATTCAGTAGGCTTGTGTCAAAAAGGTAATTTCTGACCAAAAGACTTCATTTAAGTAACTGAATACTGAGTCCTTCTGGTATTCACGCTCCACCTTTGAGAAAAGGCAAAGTCTGCTTGGATTGGGCAATTCCTTGTGATTTTTAACGTTTTCGCTCCCCATGGTGGGAATAGTATATAAAGAAAACCTTCCAACTGCAGAAAGGGCATTTAAAAAGTCTTTTTTTTTTTTCTTATAAATAACGAATATCACAGTCCAGGCCAGAGAACACCGGGCAAGATGACCATCCTTAGATTTCTTTCCGCTTGTTTTCTTTTTTAAAAGGTCCATTCGACTTGTTCTCCTCCTGGTGAAATGGTTGAAGGGAAAAAAAGAATAAGTTCAGAGGCTGGAAAGATCATGTGGACTTGTACAAAAGAAAAAAAAGGAAAAGAAAAGAAAAAGAAAGTCCCAACACCTGCAAAAGATTGGGAGAAAGGCGCAGGAGAACGTAACCCAAAGGCAGAGGCGGGCAGACTGGCGCCGAGGAAGCCACAGTTTGAGCATTTAACCAAACACTGGGAGATTGGGCAAACCCTGGCGTCCAGATGCGGCGCACACACTCGGCCTCCACGGGCGCAAATTAAACATGAAAATAGCAGAGGCTCAAGGGAAAAACTTCCCAACCCAATCTCCTATTTGGATCTCCAACGGCAGTGCTCACAGGCGCCAGTCTGCTTCTTGTAACAATTATTTGATTGAAAACAGTTCTTTAGTGAACAGATAGGGAAGTCTTGATCCCAGAGCACAGGGAGGGTAGCAATCCTCAGCTGGCTAGAGAATCCCGCAGAATGGGAGTTTGGAGAAGGAGGATCGCTATGGAATTTGTGGTGATAAGATTAATTACAGCGGAGGTTAGCACTTCATAGTACCAGCACTGGAGCGGCAGAAAGAGCCAGGGCACCACTATCGTTCACAAAAGCCTGCGTGCCCCCTGCCACCTTCACAGTTGTTACGGGCATCATTTTCCCTTATTGTTCTGTAATCTTGGGTAACCACAGGTACAAGTCTCTTCACGCCTGTCTGGCAGCACACGTAAGCATGCATTTACTAAATCAAACATTTTACAGATACACAAGCACAGTACAAAAACCGCGCACACAGGAGAAGGCACCAGCAAACACTCACCACTTATTCAGCCACAGAGCGCTTTGCTGTCATTCGACATTAACTCAGAAGGGAATTCAGAAGCCTGGGGAAGAAAGGAGAAAAGGCAGGATGTTAGACAATCTGAAAAAAAAAAAAGAAAGGGCTTCTTTTTTTTTTTTTTTTCGAAAAGTGCTCCACAGACTAGCAAGTCCCCCGAAACACGTTCACGCTACCGTGCCCACTTAGGCGCATGCCACACATCAGAACTTATTAGCGATTTCACACGAGGCACAATCTATAGCAGTTTTTTTTTTTTTAAAAAAACACGAAAATAAAGTTAACGAAAATAAGTCACTGTCCACAATGGGCGCGTGAGTGACAGCGCAGCGACAGCCCAGAGTGTACTGCGCAGCGGGGGGCACCGCGAGCGCGCCTCACCTGCAGGGACAGGATGCTGATGTCGGTGTTCAGGGTGGTCAGCGGCGTCCTGGACGTCTGGGTCTGCCCAGGTCTCTGGTGGTGCAGGCTGACGATGGTGGGGTGCGAGTCCAGGGCGATCTGCAGGTCCAAGATGTAATCGATGACGTGCTGCAAGATTTCCATCTTGGTCACCTTCTTGTTCTGGGGGATGCTGGGCACCAGCTCCTTCAGCTTGGAGTAGCAGTCGTTCATGTTGTACAGCAAGCTCATAGGGTCATCCACTGGGGTTTTGCTCCGGGAAATACCCAGACTGTGGTCTGACAGGCTGTTTTTCCTCACGGACCGCACAGGACTGAAGGCTTTCATGATGATCGCCGGGGAGGGAGAAGCAGAAGCCAGGAGGGAGCGAGCTGCTGCCCGGGAGCTCAGACCGCCGTTGCCGGGAGCTGAGCTAGAGGCGCTCTGCACCGGGCTCGGCTCAGAATGGAGCGCGAGCCTGGCGGGGCGGCTTTTATCTGCACTCGCCGGGGCCACACGGTCGGGCTTCCCTCTGTCACCATTGGTGGAAGGCAGCACGTCCATCATGTCAAACGGGCTCTTCCATTGGTAAATGCAGGCGCGGGGCGAGAGCTCGGTCCTTCCGCGTTCGCAGCCAATCCCCGCGCAGTGGGCGGGGCGCGCGCGAGCTCAGCTGAGGTGGTAAATAGAGTACAGTAAGAGCCTGGCGGGGAGCCGGCTGGACCCGGCGGCCCCCGGTACCTGCCTACTTCTGGTCCCTCAAGCGGGGCAGGGCCCTGGGGTGTGCCCCGAGCAAGCCCTCCCCACCTCGACCTTTCTGCAGCCCTAAAGGTCTCAGCGACACCGGCCAGAGGCCAAGTCTCAGGTCACTGCGAGCCCACGCGACAGCGTCAGCAAAGAGCGAGCTTTGCAGGAGGGAAGACGCCAAGGAGCTTGCCTTGGGGAAGTCACATTTGTAGAGTGAGTTTCCTCCTTTAATATAAGGGCAAGCTATGTTGAAATAAAAGCAAACTACCCATGCACATTCAAGGACAGGTTTAGTGTGCGATTTTGCAGCCCGGAGCAACGAGGGAGGCCTGACTGGAAACTCAGTGACCCGGGCAGTTGCGGACACTGTGCAGGCTTCCCCCAACCGCAGAGGACCCCCGGGGGGTGGGGACCGACGCTCTCGGGGGTTCATTTTAATTTTTACTAGTAACAATTCCATTAATCGGAAATCATTAGTGGAGTTTGCATATTGAAACTTCATTTACATACACTGCCCTTGAAAGCTAGCCGGCCTGTGCCCTTCGGTGTCCGCGGCAAAATGCTATTAATTATGTACAAACCGTGATTTCTGGTGTCACGTTCCAGTACTTAACAGCGCTGGGAAAGCTCTGTGTCAAGTAGGTGGTCCTAGCCCTTGACTGACATCTTATCATTGTTTTTAAAGAAAATTCTGTTATGTGTGGGGTTTGGAATCTTTTCCAGCTAGATGCAGCTTCGAGTTGGGCTGTGTGGCTTTACATCCTTAAAAGAACTCAGTCTCCCATTAAAAAAAAGTTTGGAATACTTAACTGCAGTACTTTAATTCACACAGAATTGTACCTCAGCCAATAACCATAGGGTTATTAGTTATATGTTTGGCAACACAATATTTCTTTAAAACCCCCCAGAAAAAAGTAATATTGGTAGGTGTCTTGTCGACTTTTTTTCCTCAATCCCCAATTCCTTCGAATGTAAGAAAGAAGAAGGCAGTACTAGAGCGGAGAGCAAAGCTCAGTAACAGGGGAAACAGTATTATCCCTTCAATTAATGATTAATTTCTCAGCTGGTGGACCAGGCGGTCTCTGACCTCCACGTGACAGCCAAGTGCCCCAGGGCTTCTCTCTAGGGAGGCAGAGTCCTGAGGCGCAGAGGTGGTACGCCAGGTCCATAAAATCCATCCACTTCAGCGTGGAGGATGCAGAGGGATGCTGCTCAGCAGGGGAATCTGGCCGTCGAGTGTCTTGCCTGGCCTTGCAGTGTGGTCTGCAACTCAGCCTCTGACAGTGTTCCATGAACTACATCGCCTCTGATATTAAGCCTGGAAATGATTTACTATTCAAATCCCATCCCCCACCCCCACGGTTCCAGCCTCTTGATGTACTTTGTGTACATGTGTTACTGTCACATACGTGCCACAGACGAACAGATTTTGTTTTGACACTTTTGGTTCATGATGTTATACTTTGACTATTTTACAATAATAGCCAATGTAAACAAACATCTTTGGGATTCTCAAATTATTACTTATGATTCTTGGACATTGCAGCTCAACTGCGGTACTGACGCATGCCTAGTTTTTTCCAAGGACACCGTATGTTAGCACCAGTGCCAGCCTCATTATCCCCACAGAAAGGCCCTGGGCTGGATGGTAATGAGCGCTGTGAGGCTTCGCTCCGCGGGCACACTGGCAGCGACCATGCAGGCAGCGCCTTCTCCTAAGATCATTCTTGTACCCTGATGTAGTAAAATTGCTAAATATGGTGAAAGTTCCCTGTCGTTTCTTTCTTCGGCTGCCATGCCGGAGTCCAGTTTGCAAAGCTGCGTTGTGCCCCATTCTCTTGGCACACCACCCAGTTTTGCATCCATCTAAAGACCATTTTCAGAGGATTATGGAGCTGTATAAGTTAATGACTGAGAAAAGTCCCCAGTTACTAGTACGTCTGTCCCAGCAAGCCCCGGATCACATTTTCTAAAAAAATTATGTTTTCGGGATTGGGCGGGAATCGGGTTGGAGCCTTTTTTCGGGGTGGTTTACAAACGCATTAAAAAAATCTGCCAATTGGTGTCGATGTGGGTTTACATCTGAGGGCTCTAAAGTTCAAATGGTCCCAGCTGCTGGACGCGCCCAGCTGCAGGAAGGGCTGGATCCGTGGGTGGTGGGAAGGTGTGAAGGGCTTCCGGAGGGGCGGGTGGAGGTACTGTTCGCCCCAGCTACCACTAGGACGCCCCCCCCCCCGCTCCCCCGCTTAAAGCAACACGCCAGGCGCGGCGGGGGCGAGTCTCAAGGTCCTCCCTGCACATCTGGCGCAATTGAGAGCGCTCGCCTTTCTTCCCCCCGGTTTTGTTCTCACAGCTGTGTCCATTCCGCCCGTGACCCCCCGAGTGATCCCTGACAGGTGATGAATTGGCAGCAGCGGCGGCGGCGGCGGCGCGCGGGCCAGGCCGCGGCGGGGCCGGAGCCGGAGCCCCGGAGCAGACTCTCTGGCGCCAGGCGCGTGACGCCGCCCATTCACGCCGCCCTGCAGCCTTGTCCTCGCGGCGCCGCTCAGGCGGCTGCCATGGCAACCGCGCCGTCACTCAGCGCGCGCGCCCAGCTGATCAATGCCTGCGAGGCCCGGCGGTCCCAGGCTCGCCCTGTCCGGGCTGCAGGCCCGCGCGCACCTGCAGCCTCTGTACGTCTTAAGTTTCGAGTGATTTGGGGAGAAAGAAGGAGCACCGAGAAGAAAAGAAAAGAAAAAAAAAAAAAAAAAAAAAAAAAACCAGAGAAAGGGGGCGAAGCGAGGAAAAAAAGGCCGGAGAGAGAGAAGAAAGAAATCTTCCTTCTGCAGAAGGAGGCGTAATGTGGCTTAGACGTTGCCAAAGCAAAAGGTTTTGCTTTATTTCATTTGTTTTTGCAACCAAGGCGTCCAGGGTGGGGCTGGCTCCAGGGAACGAGTGGATGGGGAGAAGGTCACTGTCTCATCGCAGGGTAGGATTTATTTATTGCTCTGGATCCTCTAGGTCCTCACCAGGGTGGCTTTGCTTCCTGGACTCCTAAAAATACCTTTGAAAGACCCCCTCCACTGCTCCCGATGGTTCAGTTGCCTTTCTCTTTCGAATCCCTGGAGGTTGCACAAAAAGGCTTCAGACTTTCCCCGAGTATTCCCCTCACCCTCCACTCCACCCAGGGAGGAGCGAGGGGGCGAGGAAGTGCTGCGGCGATCCTCTGGATCCAGGGGAGCCGCAAGTGCGTTCTCGTTACCACTACAAAGCCGGAGCCAGGCTAGCTAGTCCCTGTACAGTGCGGAGTTTTCATCTGACAGCATCAAGGGCCAGAAACTTCAAGTCAGCCTGGAGACGCAGATGCCTCCTCCATCCTGGTTTTATCTCCAGGGAAAGTTCCATCTTAGGAACCAGATGCCAATATTTCCGGATGGTTTATGACACCCAGATCCCTCAAGGGCTCTTCTTTCTGCAGTTGAGAGTGTTGGCAGTAGTTACTCGTCGCCTGTCCTGCACAGGAGGTCCCGAACCTAATCGTCCTCTGCTGGCCCTAAAACCCGGGGTGCGGGTGTGTGTGTGTGTGTGTGTGTGTGTGTGTTCACAACCAGCCGGCCCTGTTGTCTGGCTTAGCCGAATTTGTTGTGGTTTTCGAGGAAACAGCATCTGGGTTGCATAAGGATTCGAGTTTTTGCTTTACTTGTTTGTCTAATACTTTGGCAAGAGGGAAGTCCTTGCCCTGCAACCAGATAACCGGAATTTGGGTTTTAAAAGGCCTTGGATGAGGGGCCACGGGAGGGGAAAATGAGCAAAAGCCACGAAACGCAAACAAGAGGATGTTTATTTTCTCTCTTTGGGTATTTTTTTGAAGACCTGCCTAACCCCTTCGTGTCACCCACAGCTAATAAATGGCATTAGTGAAGCAAGCAGCTACTACAATGCTTAAGTAGGTCCGCCCCCGCCCCGCCACAATTCCGGCCATAACTCCTTCTAGGATTCCTGCGCGGTCCAGTTTGCCTGGAGGTGGCGAGCCCCAGGTAAAACGCCTTGCCAAATCCAATTGCGGGCCACCGTCTGATCCCCCCCACCCCCCTTTAGAGGGATCACTTTCCAGCCTGGTTCAAAGAAAGCCAAGTTTGGGAAGTTCGGCGGAAGGGTCCGACTTAAGTACCGGGCGCCGCAAAGATTTTGTTACAAATAATGTGAAGTGCTCCGATTTGCGGTCGCGTTTGGTTTTCACAAAGGATTTTCCTGCGACTTTTGTTCCGGTCACCAAATTAAAAAAGAAAATTAACTGGTGGGAGAGATAAGGTCTTGGAAAACAATCCTCGGCCGCCCGCGAGCTGGCGGTGCTGGGGGCTGGCGTCGCGGAGTCTGCAGGGTCCCGCCACCTTGGGGAGCTGGGGTCACATCAGGGACCCCAGACCGCCGCCTGTGGGGCACCCCCACCCCCGTGCGTAGCTCAGCACCCAGGCCACCCGCGTCTGCCCACTGGCGTCCGTGGGAATCCGCAGCAGCCTGCAACAAGGGCGGGCTTGTCCGGAATCAAACTGCATCTTAATATTATAATGCACCAAAAACCAAAACCCGCGGCCCGGCCAGGGAGTGCCTAACAAGAAACACATTGTGCGCGCTCTCCCTCTCCAGGCGGTTGGCTCCAGCCTCATTCGTGCTCCCGCCGCTAGCTCTGCAGTCAGCCAAGTCCATGACTTCAGCCTGCAGGAGCCTGCCATCCTGCACCTCCTGTGCTTCCCTCACTCCTGCCATGACCCCCGGAGCCTGAGTGGGCACACAGTTCCAGGGGACCCCACGAGATAAGAGAGCTGGAGCCTGTGGATTTGGGTTGGTCTGCCCAGATTGTTGGAGTCTTGAGGGTTTCTTGGTATTTTCTTGGTGTAGTGGGACTGGTTCTTCTGCCCATCAGCAGGAGGCTGGGGAAAGAACCTGGGAATTAAGCCATACTTTCATTTTAATTTTTTTGTTTTAGATTTTATTTATTTATTTATTTATTTATTTATTGGTATGAGTGTTTTGCCTGCGTGTATGTAAGTGCCTTCATATTGGGCAAGAGGTTGGATCCCTAAGAACTAGAACAACGGATAGTTGTTAACCACCATGTAGGTGTGTTGGGAACCAAACCTGGGTCCTCTGCAAGAGCAATCAATGCTCTTAACCAATAAGCCATCTTTCCAGCAGCTTGGTGTTTTGTTTTGTTTTTTTTTTAAACAAAATTTCACTCTGTAACTCAAGCTGGCTTCAAACTAACAGCAAGCTTCCTGCCTCAGTGGTGTTAGCCCTCAGGGCAAGGATTACAGGTGTTAGCCACCACACTCAGCAAGCCATGCATCTAATGCTAACCAGCAGCCTGTAGCATTCCCTCAAGTGATGTGAAGAATGGGTAAGTTCCCTTTCAGAGAAAAAAGGGGGAAACATGATGCTTTCTTTTAAGGAATCAGCACTTACAGTGGGTAATAACTGATTTTTTAGAGGTCTGTACACTTCTTACCTCTTTTGCTCTTCACCTTGATCCCTAGGGGTTGGACAGGTAGATGCCTCTCCTATTTCTCAGAAAAAAGAAGTTGAATCATAGATGAATAAGAGACCCTTCCTCTTTGTGATGGTGTGGACATCAGCCCACTTCCTGCCCACAGTGCTGACATGTGCCCTTGACTTCAGGTGGCCTATTAATTTTTTTTTTTGTACCTTGAAATCGAAATCATTTCCAGTTTTAATGGGAATGGCTGGATTGTCCAGAGCCAGGAGTCTGTGAAATACTTTGTTCTCACTTTCCTTCAAAGTTAACAAAGAGTGATCAAGCATGACCTTGTATGAACTAAAGGTCAACTCAGATCATTGAGAAGCACATGTTTGCCCATGGCCACCTCTGCAAATTCTGACCCAGTGGCTTTGGTGAGCATCCCAGGAAACTGTTCTAAGCAAGTGTCTTGTGGAGAGGCTGATGTGGTGGTGGAAGGCTGTTTTCTGAGCTCTCAAACCATCCTTACTGGAGCCAGACTGCAAGAAAAAATTAGCCCACCCAGACTCTTGAAGAGACTTCACATTTGGTTTCAGAAACTCAGGAGAAAATGTTATACTTACATACATGTCAACTTCCCCCAGTTCTTTTTCCTTTTTTTTTTTTTTCCTATCTTTTTCCTTTTTAGGAGGCCACTATTTTTTCTTTTATCTGTTCATTTATTTAGCTGTATGTTCTTTAGATACTAGTAACTGCCAATGACAAGTTTTCTGAGTTTTCCTGTGTTTGGAGCCTTGTTTCCCCTTTAGTCCAGAAGGATCTTTTTGCTGGATATTGAATTCTGTGTTAACAGTTCTTGTGGCAGTTACCCCTGGTGGGATTCTCTTTCCTCATCACTTCTAATGAGAAATCTGCAGTTTATCCACAGGACTTTCTTCCCTATAGGCAAGGAGTTGTCCACTTCCTGTTTTCTTTGCCTTTAGTTTTCAGAAGTTTGTCATGTGTCTCTGAGTTTAAGTTTATTCTGTTGGAAGTTCTTAGTCTTCTCCTAAATTTGGGAAATTACAATCATTATTTCAGTCTGTAAGATTTCAAACCTGTCCTCTTTCCCTTTCCATCTTGAGACTTGATAACACGAAAGTTGTGTTTTTAGTTTTAGCCCCACAAACTCATGATGCTATGCTCATTTTTAATAAAACCATGATCTTCGTTGGTCAAATTGTATGTTTTCTGTAGTTCTGTCTTTGAATCATCGATTTTTTTTTTTCCTCTTCTTTCTCTGATCTGCTGTTGAGTCCATTCAGTGAGCTTTTCACTTTGGTCATTGTGTTTTTCGGTTCTAAAACTCCCCTTTCGTTCTTTATAGTATTTGTTTCTCTGCTGCAATTATTTTTTTAACACATTCATAATTATTCACTGAAAGATTTTTATGAGGGATCTTGTAAAGTCTTGTTGATTCACTCTAACTTCCATATTACTAGAATGTTGGCAATTGTTTTCTGAGTGAAGTGGAGCTTTTCCTGGTTCTTAATATGATGAATAATTTCTAATTGAAACCTGGACCATGTGAGTGTTATGTTTGGAGATTCCAGAGCCTATTGGAATCTTCTATCATAGCCAGGCCTCTGTTGGCCCCACCCCCGTCTTCCACTGACACTGTGGAGTGGGACTCATGACTAGAAGGTAATGATCATCCTACTTCTCCTCTGAAGTCACCCAGAGGAGAGGCCAAGCCTAGTCCATCACCACTGGTAGGGTTGACTCCCTTTCCCATGTATTTCGTCCTGATACAGTGTTTGAAGAGCTCAGAGAGTTTCTGGGTACAATCTTGTGTACTCATTTTAGTTGTAACCAACTGATTTGTAGTCCCTTACTTTTAAAATAAAATTTCTGGGCTGGAGAGATGGTTCAGCAGTTAAGAGCACTGCTGGGTTCAATTCCTACCACCCACATGGTGGCTAACAACTGTTTGTAACTCTAGTTCCAGGGATATCCAATGCCCTCTTCTGACTCTTTGGAGTCAGAATAAAAAGAAGTATGTCATTTATTTTGTTCTGTTTTGTCTTGCTGTGCCTGGAACTTGCTGGATAAAACAGGCTAGGCTTAAACTCACAGAAATCCTGCCTCTGCCTCTCAAATGCTGGGATTAAAGGTATGCACCAACTACACACTGCAGAAATATATGATGTTTTACTTGACATTTTGTGTCTTGTGTAAATTGACTCAGCTGGAGAGATGGTTCAGTGGTTAAAAGTGCTGACTGCTCTTGCAGAGGACCTGGGTTTGATTCCCAGCACCCACATGGTGGCTAAGAACTGTCTTTAAACCAGGTGTGGTGGTGCACTCCTTTAATCCTAGCACTCAAGAGGCAGAGGCAGGTGGATCTCCATGAGTTCAAGGCCAGCCTGGTCTACAGAGTGAGTTCCAGGTCAGTTGGAGCTATAGGGAAACCCTGTCTCAAAAAAAAAAAAAATTGACTCAGATAAATACTATGGATCTTTAACCAACAAGAATCCCCAGGAACCCCGGATTGGGTGGTCGGTATATGACCTTTATCCTAAACATCTCAGGAGGCCAGAGGCAGGTGGATGTCTGAGAGTTCAAGGCCCGCCTGGTTCACTACCTAATGAGTTCCTGGCCGCTCACCTAGGGTGATCTCAGAGGGAAAAAAAAAGGATGTTTATTACCATCTAGTCATGAGGCTACAGGGAGACTCTGTCTAAAAAAAAAAAAACAAAAAACAAAAAACCACCAACACCACCAAAATGAATCCCCAAAGTATGGAGCTTATTATAATCTCAGGTGTCCATGTGATTTTTTTTTTTTTTTTGAGACAGGATCTCCCTTCCCTGTATCCCTGTAGTTCCAATTGGCCTGGAACTCACTGTGTTGACCCCCCGGGTGGCCTTGAACTCATAGAGATTCTCCTGCCTCTGCCTCCAGAGTGCTGCCATTAGGGTGTAATATTACCACTCCCAGCAGATATTTGTATTTTTTTGACCCAAACACCAAGTAGGATGAATGGTCCAATGACTTTGCTGAATTTGGTGGCTGTGTGTAGCTGGGAAACATCAGGGATTACTAGGACATCCAGTAATCAGTCATAGAAACAACTCAGGGCCATCTTTTCATCACGACTCAAGGTGAAGCTGGGAGCCTAGTCCTATAAGTTCTACTACGGGAAGGTTGAGAGGTAGGAGGCTTTTGAATTCAAGACTCGTCTGGGCTATAGAGTCAGGTCAAGGCCAGCCCGGGTAACTTACTGAAGCCGTAGAACACTTACCAAGCCTGTGCGAGGTGCTGGGGAGTTAGGGGAGGGTGAGGAGCAAAAAGGCCATCTTCTTCATTTACACGAAGGGTTTGTATGTGGAGGACCAAACTCAGGCCTGCTTTTTGTCACTGTCTTCTTCCTTTAACTTCACAGCCTCCTGGAGATACTGTTTATCCTTTGGAAGACCAAATGACTGTTGGTTTTAACTCAAGAAACTTGAGTTTCCAGAAGATGGACATCGAGTGGCCTGGGCAGTAGCTGTGGGCATTTCAGGAGACCAAACCCTTCACACTGGAGCATGGCTGCTCTTTTGGTTGGTGTCATTGCACACAGCCAGAGAAGTGAGAGCCAGCTGACGCTGGGCCCACCCTTCCCACTCTGTGTGGCTCTCTCCCTTTCTTGCTTTCTTTCTCCCTCTTCCTTTCCCTTCCCTCCTCTCTTCTTTCCCTTGAGGTTTTAATAGGTTTCATGCTCTCAAGTGATCTCCCTGCTTCGGCCTCCTACATAGCTGACACTATGTGTGCGTCCGTCCATCTCTCCTGGTTCAGCACTTCATTTCTTTACTTGGGAGCATTTGCATGTCCCCTGTTGCCAGATGGTGCAAGGTGCACTCAGGTGAGTCACTGTGGGCTCCAGGGTTCTCTCTGCTATAGAGTGTGTGGCCTTTCCACCTGCTTCTCCACTGTGCCCTCCCCCTCAGAGTTTGGCACATGGCTGAGGGCCAGTGGCCAGGTGACTTGCCCGGCAGTCCAGCCTGGAGGGCAGAACCCTGATCCTAGGAGTTCTAGCCCACACCTTCCTGACTTCAAAGATTATAAACCAAGACTTTGTACTGAGTAACCCACTGAAATTTTCTAAAAATACCCCACATCCATTTAATTCTTTGGGAGACTTCCACCTTCAACCAAGGAAATATTTGCTGTAGATATTTTATGACTCCTCCAAACATCACATTCTTTTTTTGGTCTTTTTGCGACAGGGTCTCCTTGTAGCCACAGCTGCTATGTAGACCAAGCTGGCCTCAGTCTCACAGAGATCCACCTGCCTTTGCTTCCCGAGTACTGAGATTAAAGGTAATCTTAGTCATCCCTGGGTTCAAAACATCACATTTTGAAATAACACATGCTTACTGTGTCTTAAGACACCCCCCCTCCCCCCCGAAACTGTCCTGGTGATTGTCCTGTCTTCAAGTCTGGTGTAGTCAGATGTAGGTGATTCACCATCTCCTCTGTGTGGTTCCCAAGGTGTTTATATCTGACTACACCAGACCTGAAGACAGGACAGGGCTCAGGGACCAATGCTGAGGAGGTGCTAGACCAGCGCCTACAGCAGTATCCTGCAGTATCTTGGATGCTGTTAACACTGAGGTGGCCAGCTCTTCACTGTGCCTATTGGACTGTTGAGCCAATTTCCCTTTCTCCAGTAGGACAACCAAAGATGTCTCCTCAACATGACTAGATGTCATTGATTTGGTTGAGAACTCAGTCCCAAGGCCATAAGGAAAGAAAACTGCGTTGGGGGCTGTGGGCCAGCTGCTTTCACAGTAAGCTCTGGCCTGCTGAGTCCTCTGCTGTGGGACACTGATACCCACTTCAGAGCCATTTCTTGAGAGGGAGGGAATGCAGTGAGAATTGAGTAATGGGATGTTGGACTTGGGTACCTTGACAAGGACAGAGAGTCCACAGTCATGTTTGATGTGTATACACAGTCATGTATGTGATAGTGTTGAGTGTTTGTGAATGGATAAATAGTTGAGACAGTGACATGGCAAAGGAGGAGATAGCCACTTTTAGAATCCACTTTTGAGTGTATACAACACTTTCAAAGGTAATAATGAGTTCTTGGGCCATGCTGGGTGGGAATGGGTAAGGTCAGTGGCTGTGTCTCAGGGAGGGAATGCTATCTTCGAATCATGTAGAAAGCAGGATGGAGCTGGGGGAAAGGGAAAGGTAAACATCTGGTATTTGGGTGTGTTCCCAGAGAGGAGCCGTCACTTGGAAGCACAATAAAGGGATTGCCCTGTTGGCATCTACGGCCTATTGGGTGTTCATGTAATTAGTCTTGAGTGAAAGCAAGAGGAAACATGTAGGAAGCTGTTTTCATAGTCCTTTTATGAACGTTTACATGAGTTAATGAATACACAAACAGATCTGTTGAAAACACATCAGTAGTAAAACAACAAAGTGGGACACAAAGGGGGAAGTCAACAGGCTTGAGAGGAATCAGATCTCACCTCGGGCTGGAAGGAGGATGGGTTTTCTGAGCTCAGAAATTGCAGCTAGTTAGATGATTGCTAGCATCAGGGAAATAGAGCTCAAAGGTCCATCCTCCCACCCACTTATCCATCCACCCATCCACCAACCCATCTTCTCTTCCCTCCCTCCTTCCCTCCCTCCCTCCCTCCTTCCCTTTGTCCCTCCTCCAATCTCCCTATGTATCTACCTACCCATCCATCCATTCACCCATGCATCTATATGCCCATCCATCCTTTCATCCACCCATCTTTCTACCTGTCTACCCATCATCTGTCCATCTATTCCTCTACCTCTTCACCTATTCATCCATCCATCCCTGTATTTAGATATTATGTTCCAGGCACTCTCCTAGCTTATAAAATATCAGTGAACAAAACTGACAAAAATCTCTCACCCCCCCCCCCCAGCACGTTACATTGCTGCGAAGAGAAAGAAACAACGCTGGTAAATGAATTGCATAGTTTACTGTAAGACAGTTGGGGCTGTGACAATAAAGCAAGGATTGGGAATGAGATGTGCCAGTAGCAGTGTTGAATAGAGTAGTCCTGGGAGATTCCACTGAAAAAGTGACTCTTGAGCAGAGACTTGAAGATAAAAGGGGGTAGCCAAGACAGGATCTGGGGAATAGCATTCAGGGAGATTGACTAGCTAGCGTAGGTCTAAGGCATGAATACACAAGTGTTCATGGTATATGAGGGTGGCCAGTGTAACGAGTGCAGGGAGCCCCAGAGGGGTGTAAATATAATTTCTTATATTATTTTTAACATAATTCTCATTGTACAGAGGAATGGAAATAGAACGTGTCTCAGCTTCTGGTGTGCTGAGATTACAGGTGTGCTCTACCATGATCAGATTGTTAGCTGTTTTTTTTAATTTTTTTTATGTGTCTGCATGTAGGAGACATTGGAGTTACAGATGGTTCTCAGCCGCCATGTGGGTGCTGGGGATTGAACCTGGGTCCTCTGCAAGAGCGGTCAGTGCTCTTAACCGCTAGGCCATCCCTCCAGCCCCCATGTTAGCTGTTTTTATGTACACACTTCAGTGGCATTAAATATAGTCACCACTACAGGGAGACCCTATCTCAAAAAGACCACAAAATATTTTATTTATTACAAAAAAAAATATAGTCACCACAACGACCTCTCAAAATTCTCTCAAATCTTTCTGCCTTCTCCTACAGAAACTGTGTACCCAGTAGACAGAACTCCTGCTTCCCCTAGCCGGCTGCTGCCCTTCTTTGTCTCCATTGAGCTGGCCATTTGGGGCAACTTGTGTAAGTGGAGTCCTACGGTAGTTGCCCCTTTGTGTCATGTCTGGGGCTCTTCTTATGCTGTGTGTGAGTGTAGGCAGAATCTGGATCCTGAGTCCTAAGCCACACCAGTGGACCCTAAACTTCCTGGAGCTGCACGAAGGCATATGGCTCAAATCCCTAAATTTAGAGATATTGCTGTAGAGAGATGGCAAACATGGAGGTCTAAGCTGCCTACATAATGGGCTTACTGCCTCAGATGCTTTTTTTTAAGTATAATTTTATTTATTACTTTTATTTTATATGTAGGAGTGTATTGGCTGCATGTAGGTAGGTGCTGCACTGTGCCGCAGAAGTCAGAAGAGGGTGTTGGATCCCCTAGAATTGGAGCTACAGCTGATTGTTAGCCCCCACGTGGGTGCTGGGAATAAAATCTGGGTCCTCTGCAAGAGCAGCCAGTGCCCTTAACTGCTGAGCCATCTCTCTAGCCCCAGATCCCTTTTTTTTTTTTAAATATTTTATTTTTCATTTTTACTTTTTTGGTCTTTTTGAGATAGGGTCTCCATGTAGCCCCACCTGGCCTGAAACTCACTATGTAGACCGGACCAGGCAGGACTGGTCTTGAATTCATAGAGATCTACCTGCCTCTCCCTTGTGAATGCTGGGATTAATTTTTTTAACTTACTTTATTTATTATTTATTTTATGGGCGTTTTGGCTGCATGTGTGTAAATGCACTCATTTTCTGTAATGCCCATGGAGGTTGGAAGAAGATGTCAGATCCCCTGGTACTATAGATGGTTGTTAGCTGCCATGTGGTGCTGGGAACTGAACTTGAGTCCTCTGCCAGAGCAGTTAGTGCTCTTAACCACTGGGCCATCTCTCCAGCCCTCGGAACTCTTCTTAATACTGTGGACAGGCAGCTAAGACTGGTCGGTAGGTTCTGTGGAGACCTGAACATTACTGTGGGGTGTGCATGTGTTTTCTGTGGGCTATGCATGCTCTCTCCTGTTAACATAGGCTAAGACATGTGGGTGACTTCTTTGGACCCTTGACGTAAAGTGGGGGTGTGACAACAGTTGCTAATAGTACCTCACTTGTCCAGTTTTGGGTTCCTTTCCTGACTGGCTTTCACATCTGTAACTCCAGTCTCTCTGGAGGAAGAGGCACACTTCTGTTCTTGGAGCTGTTACAATCCATGCCTGCCATGGTCCAGCTTCAGTGAGCTACCTGGTCTTGGGACTTTTAGAGCAGTATGTTATTCTTCACCTTGAGGTCACACCCACCCCTTCATAGAGTTCTACTATTTGGAGGAAGAATACTTATTTTCTATGCTCTCGAGCACTTGAACTTGGCTGTAGTAGAGAAGAGAGGACTGGATAGCCAAGGGAAGCAGTTCAACTTTGGGGGCTCCATCTGAAGCTGTGTTTTAGAGACCCCAGCTGATTCCTGAGCATGTTTCCTTGAGAGTGCAGGTCCTTTGGCAGGTTGTCGGCAGCAGCTCAGCTTTGCTTGGACTTTGGGGTTGTCATTAGTCATGGCTAGGCAGTGCTGGGAGTGGCCATCTGACGACAGCTGACAGAACCCCTCTATTATGTGGGTTCTAGGGATAGAACTCTGGTCATCAGGCTTGGCCACAAGTATGTTTACCTGCTGAGCCGTCTTACTGCCCTCCCTCCCCCTGACTTTACAGTTTAAAAAGAAAGCCTAAATTGGGCCAGGTGTGGTGCCAAATTCTATAATTCTAGTACTTTAAAGGTAGAGGCAGGAAGATCTGGAGTTCAAGGCTAGTCTGGGCTACATGAGACTTCTAAAAAAACAAACCACATACACATATCAACAAACCAAACAACACCAAACTCTAAATTGAAGGCATCTTTCTGTTCTGAAGGGCTTGCTTTTAGTTACTGTAGAGCTCATTTCTCCCATGAGTTGCCATTCTCTTCACTGCATGGCCCTTTCTCCATGTGTTCCCTCTGCGGGCCATGGTCTAGAGAACTCAGCACCACCTCCAGGCCGTGAGACCTGCTATGCTACCATGCTCCTGTGCTCTTACTGAACCAGACTCTAATCTCTTCCTTTGTTGGCTCCCAGGGCAGGGAGGGCACTGCCTGCCCCAGCCTGCCCTAGCCTGCTCCATGACCTCCCCAGGGCCTTGGAGCCCAGTGACTCAGCATGACTTAAGCGGCCTGGCATTCTATGGGAGCTGAGATGATTTGCCATATAGCCAATATAGGATAAATGTTCAGCCCATTTGGCAGAACATTTTTAAGTAAAAAAAAAAAAACAAGAAAGAAGAAGCCCAAATGTCTTCCCACTCCAGAGATGGGCTCTCAGACAGAAATGCTAGATGGCCCAGGGCTTACTGTCTTGAGCCTTTATTTGCCCAAAGAGGTAGGGTTTGTTCCATATTCTTACCAATGGGATGATTTGACCTCTTTCTTTTCTCTGTCAGCTGCATGGAAGGATGGCCATTTGACAAGGCTGTGTGTACCCTAACACTGGCTAGCTCTGCAGAGGGGATTTTAATGCTGTAAATCCCAAGGCAATCAGACAAAGGTCTTCTTGACACTCCCCTTTGAAATCTAGCTAGTTGGAGCTCTTCTTCCTCAGTTTCCAGGGTCCTTCTGCTCAGCCTGTCTCAAAGAAGAACCCTTTGAAAGAGCTGGTTTGGACGGGCTCTTTCTTGTTCCCTGGGTAATCTTGCCATTTGGAACTCATGTGACCACCAAGACCATTAGCTGGATTCCTTCTTTCCAGAACTTGGTGTTTCCTTCAGTTGCTGGCTGCTTAGGGGGAGCTCAGAGCTTGGAAAGGGTTGGTTGCTTTGTTTTGTGTTTGTGATGCTAGGGACTGAATCCAGGGTCTTGCACCTGCTAGGCAAGTACTTTCTACCTTGAGCTATATCCTTAGGCCTCGTATTGCATTATGTATACATATATATGTATACATATATATATATATATATATGTTTTGTGCATTTCATACATCATTTCTTAGTCAAATTTAGACACATCCCCCTTCCCCCCCAACCATGCCAGAGCTCATACATTCTGCTATACATATCTTGCATCTTTTTCTCCATCTTTTATCAGTATGTCACTGTGTCTTCACATTTGATATGTTCTTTAATTTATTTTCAAACATGTTGTTTATTATTTTAAAAATATATATATATGTTTTGTGCATTTCATACAACATTCCTTAGTCAAATTTAGACACATCCCCCTTCCCCCCCAACCATGCCAGAGCTCATACATTCTGCTATACATATCTTGCATCTTTTTCTCCGTCTTTTTAAATTTTTTTCTTTTTTCATGATTCTTTTATTCATGTTTTGTGTATTTCAGGCATCATTTCTCAGTTCAGTTTAGACATATTCCTCTTTCCCTTCCCCCCACCCCACCTCAGATCATGCATTCTGCCATAACTGTCCTGCATCTTTCTCTTAGTCTTTTTTTAAAATATATTGATCAAAGTCTTAGCAATAACAGTTACATGAGATATTGTCAGGGGAGAAAAATGGGAAAGGAAGAGTTCAAACTATTTTTATTAAGAGATATGCCATGATTCTGTACTTTAAGACCGTGTAGACTCTAGTAGAAATCTCCAAGAATTAATAAACACACAGTTGCAATACACAACGATTACCCATTAGTCTTCTTAATTATCAACTATATGGTCTCAGAGAAAGAAATACAAAAAACATNTTAACTCTTGTTATTTCCTGTGTTATACCATGTTGTTTCAGTGCTCACAGAAGAGGGCTTCAGTCCCCTGAACTGGAATTACAAGTGTTAGTATTGGTGAGATTGGGATACGAACCGATTGGTCTTATTCAAATCAGCAAGTGTCATAACAACGAGTCATTCTCCAAGTCATCGCCGGTTTCCTGCCCAGCACAAAGTGAGTTATCACTATATTCTATTGATAACTTTAGTTTAGATGTTATGATGTCTCCAATGATATGCTCTTATCCTTCAGGATCGTTGGAATATTCTTGTTTTGTATCCCTACACTTTTGGATTTGATTGCTATTCCTAACAATATGATTTTATAATATTGATAGATTCTATAAACTGTAGCTGCACTTTAGCAAATGTTTCACCGTTTCAGTTAAATATTGAGGAAATGTCAATCAGTAATCTAATGACAGTCTTTCATCATCTACTGTATCACTAGAAATTTTTTTCATTCTCTTGATGTTCACGGTAAGATGTCTTGTATTCATTAATTAGGGCATTTTGTGGTCTAATTGAGTGAGAGGAAGAGCAAACATGTTTAACCATCGGTCTTTCCCTGTTAGTTTTCTTCAAACAACCTCTGGTCCTTCTCTGTTAGCTATTGAGATATTCTGTGGTTTCTCCTGGAATCTGAGGATGGGGGGCTGTTTCTTGGATGGTGTATTTCCACAAAATAGAAAAATGGAGTCTATCTTGTTCTCTTATAACTGGTCCCTCTTTACAAACTCACTGACTCTTATTTTAAAATGAAGGATCTAGTGCCCCCAAATCAGCAAGAACGATGTATTGAGCATGTCTACATATGTTACTACAAGGTTATACAAGGAATCCCAAGTCTAAGAAGCTTAAGAGTATGGAGCCCATGTGGGAGTGCTAGACACCAGAGGGCCCCCCCCACACACACACACAGCTGAGTCCCAGTGGATTCTGACCATCTTGGAGAGGCACCAAGTGTTACTTGACTCTACAAAGTTCAGGGAAAATCAAACACTAAAGTTGTTTTGTTTTTTTTAGGGCTGGGTATCTAACCCAGGTTCTTGTGCATAATAGGTCAGAGGTCTGCCCTGAGCTACAGCCCAGCCTGGGAGGGCCTTTTAAACCCACGTGGTCAGAATTTCTTTCTGTTAATTTCTCCTTTGTCTTTGCTTCTGAAGAAATCAAAGTCAGCTCTGACCCTGACCTTCACAACCAGGCTGTCCCTTCTTCCCTGGGGCAGTTATGTCTACTCTGACAGACGTCAGCCCTGCCCCCGAGTCCTGCCAGGTCCACTGCTGGTGGTGGCTCTCACGACTCTTGGCTCTGCTGTATGCATGGTGTCCAGGTCCTTGGCTGGCCAGATCCCAGCAGATTTGCCCGGTCTCTCTCTAGCTTCCTCACTTCGGGCATAGCTCCCTGCTGTTTCCTAAGGAGCTCACAGTGGCAGGGGTCCAGCAGGCCTAGCCCTCAACCCTTCATCTCCCCTCCCCTCACTGCCTGGCTGACCCTTACTTGTCCTTCAGGGTTCAGAGCTCAGTTCCCTTGGCAGCTCCCTCGGTCTGCCATGCTGGATCTGCTGTCAGCCTTCTTCCTCAGAGCCTGCCTGTGCTAAAGTAGGTTGGCTGCTTGCTCAATTTTATTTGAGCTCCTCTACAGGGAACTTGTGGCTCAAAGGAGTGGGCTTCTGTCATAGGTGGGGCAGGTAGCAGGTGGAGCAGTGTTGGGGGTCGGAACAATCAATATTCTATACTGTACTCTTCTGAGTGTGAAAGGACAGTAGTTTAGTTTTCTGTCCTTTTCTGGGTATGAGACTGGGTCTGTTCTTGACCGTGACTAGAACATCAACATTACCCAAGAACTTGTCAGAAACACCTGTTCTCAAGCCCACCCTAGGCTGCTGAGTCACCAACCCTGGGCTGGCCTGAGGAGACCTGGGGGAACTTACATGGGCCCTGTGGGGACAGGAATGGGGAACGTGCCATACCCCTCCTGGCAGCCTTTTCCTCCTGCATATTCACCCTGTGTTCTGGGCACACCAAAGCCACTGAAGGTGACCTTGTGTCTGAAGGCACACTCCTAAGAGAAAAAGGTTGTCACCATAGCTTAAAACCATGTCAACAGCTGGGCATGGTGGCACACACCTTTAATCCCAGCACTTGGGAGGCAGAGGCAGGCAGATCTCTGTGAGTTCAAGGCTAGCCTGGTCTACAGTGCGAGCTCTAGGCCAGCTGGGACTAAAGAGAGACTCTGTCTCAAAAATACAAAAAAAAAAAAAAGAAACCCAAACAAAAAAACATGTCAACAAGTCTACCAAGGACAAGGCTGGAGCCTGGAGCCAGAGGCCTGGATCTGGTGGGGTTAGGAGGTAGAAGGAGGCTCTGCTGGTACTAGGATCAGGTAGAAGTTCAGGGCCTGAGTGGCAGAGGTAGCCCAGAATTTGGGGGTAGGATTTAAAAAAAATTTTTTATTTATTATTTTACGTGTATGTGTGTACTGTCTGCATGTAAGTAGGTGCACCCCTGTCATGCAATGCTGCAGAGATCAGAAGAGGGCGTCGGATTCCACTAGAAATGGAGTTAAAGACGGTTCTTAGCCGCCATGTGGGTGCTGGCAATCGAACCTGGGTCTTCTGTAAGAGCAGTCAGTGCTCTTAACTGCTGAGTCATCTCTCCAGCCCCGGAGGTAAGATTTTTTTACAAGATCAGAACATTTAATTTTTCATGTTCGCAAACTTATAAAATATTACCAAAAAGGTGCCTTAAGGTCACTTTGTGATGGTCTTAAAAAGAGTTGAAAAACTAAACCCTGGAGTGAAGAAAGTCCAGACAGGGGTCACATGCTGTGCATGAGGGTGGGTTTCTGCCTGGGGTAGTCCAGGCTTGGGGAGCGTGATGGCCTGCTGTCTCTGCACTTCTCTTGTACCTCAGGCACCCTGGTCCTCAAGAGAGATCCTTATTCCTGGAGAGAGGAGACCAAGGGATCCCGAGGAATACTGGACCCCAAATTATTGACTTCCCCCTTCTTCCTTTCTTTGTCCCTTCTTTCTTCCTTCCATTGTCCTCTTGATTGCCTGTCAGGTAGAGTCAAGGACTGGCCCTCAAAGAAAGCCACCACTCTCCCTTTTATAGACTTTCTAAAATAGGGGTACACACTCCCATTAAAAACATTTTTAAGTTATGTGTATATGTGTGCATGTATGAGTTCAGATACCCGAGGTGTCCCGAAGATGGCGTTGGATCCCCCAGAGCTGGAATTACAGATGGTTGTGAGCCACCCTACATGGGTGCTGGGAACTAAACTCTGGACCTCTACAAGAGCAGCAAGCTCTTTCAGCCTCCGAGCCACCTTTCCAGTCCCATACGTACCTATGCTTTTTGTCTTCATTTTTGTCCAGTTCTTGGTAGGGGAAATTCCCACTTGATACTCTTTCATCACAGCACCTTTCATGCTGAAATATGCAAACTAGATGAGGCCTGGAGCCTCCTGTACTCCTGGTGCTCAAGGTCAAGGCCGCACAGGCAAACAAACACATACGATGCTCCCCAGCCCCACACACAGGTTCCAGATTTCCAGGTGGTAGTGTATTAGAGAAATGAAGTTATTCTCCAAAGCAAGACATTTGCGAAAGTAAATGACACCATAGAAAAGATGGCCATGCTACTTTGATTGTCTCAGATGAATGTCGAGGTTGGTCACTGGACTGTGTCACCAGGATTGGAGGCAAGTCTGCTGGTGTGTTGCAATGGTACGTTATATAAACTTGTTAGTGAATGCAGCTGACAATATCGTGTTGTCTCTCTGTTATCTTTGGGCACTGTTTGTAGAGTGACATTTGCTGTCTGTGGTTAAGGCTAAGTGGAGTTGGACTTAATTGACACTGAAGGTAAGGGGGTTTGTCAGTGAGAGCATTCCAGTCTGGGAGACAAGAGGTACGTATTCAGAGACTTTAGGATCCACAGAAAAAGCGAGAATGATTTCCTTCCAGGGCACGGGAGTCTGCTGTGTCCCTGGCCCCAGCCTCTTAATGTGTGTAAGACAGGCTGGCTGGCCCTCAACTTTCTGGGGATTTCCCTGTCTCTGCCTCCCATGTCCCCATAGGGGTACCCTGAGATTATAGACATGTGGGTTCTAGGGATCTAAACTTGGGTCTTCAGGCTTGCGTGGCAAGTCATTTACCCAATGTAGCATTAGTTCCATCCCTTTGCATTAGTTTTAATGTCATTTCTTCTTTATTTAAAATTTATTTTTATTTTATGTATATGAGTGCTTTGCCTGCATACATGTAAGCGCACCAGTGCAGGCCATGCCTGCAGAGGCCAGAAATGGTGCTGGAGCTCCCAGAACTGGAGTTACAGATTGTCATTAGCTGCCATCCGGGTGCTGGGAATCGAACCTGAGTCCTCTGCAAGAGTAACGTGTGCTGAGCCATCTCTCCAGCCCCTTAATGTCTCTTCTTGAAATGTCTACTCCCAGAGAGTATCATATGATGACCTGAGATTCTGAGCGGTCACTAACAGAGCACCAGTTTTCCCAAGGCAGGTCAGGAAGTGGAGACTTTGGCCTAGGAAGGAGGCAATGCTGCAAGATGAATTAATGTGGAGATCCCTGAGGGCAGCTCCTACGTCCACCTGTGACTAGTGCCACAAAGCTTGCTGACCCTCCCTGCTTTGGAGAGAGAGTGACCCCTCCAGGCCTCACTTTCTTCAGGGCTACCTAAACTTCTTTCTACTGAATGAATTAGTGGCTCCTTTGAAAAGATTAAGGAAATAGAAGTTGTTTAATTGAGGGCAGGGTCAGGGTGAGGGATAGACATCATATCATCAAGTACTTATTAGGGCTTAGGGGAGAGCTTAGCCTGTCCGTATTCTCCTATACAGAGTACTGGCTCAGTGCTCCTTCAGACCCAGGGGTGAGAAGTCGCAATTTGCGTGCATTCTGAGTCACTATAGCTGCTCTCATCCTGTTACTGTTCCTAACAGAACAGACCAAAAAGAAGCAACTAGGTCCTGATGGTGAGCTGATGAGGCCCGGCTGAGCCAGTGCGAGGGGAGGTTCTGCCTCAGCTTCATTTTGGAAGGGTAGCCACAAGATGCTGTTGAGAAAATCAAGTCCTTCTGTTTTCTGAACAAGCTAGTGGCGACTATTGGGACCAAACTGCAGGGAGCTAGCTGGGGTACCAGGAGGACAGAGCATTCTAGCATCTGTGTGGAGTAGTGGGGGGAAAGTGATCCTTTCAACTCTGCTCTGCTTTGGTTGATAGCAGAGAAATTAAGAGCTGGAACAGAGAAGATGATTGGATGACAGTAATACTTGATATTCCAGGCCTAGAGGACAGGCCACAAAGCTAGTGTTAATGTCAATATCTTTAAGAAGAGATTTGATGGGGCTGGAGAGGTGGCTCAGTGATTAAAAGCATGTATGACTCTTACAGAGGACCTGGATTTGGTTCCCAGCATGGACACTGTCAGGCTCTTCATAACTGCCTGTAACTCCAGCTCTAAGGAATCTGATGCCCTCTTTTGGGCTTCACAGGTATCTACATTCATGTCCACCACTCCCCCCCCACCCCCCCTCCCACCAAGCCCACATAAGTAAAAATAAAATACATATGGGGCTGGAGAGGCTCAGCAGTCAAGAGCACCGGTTGCTGTTGTAGAGGACCTGGGTTTGGTTCCCAGCACCAACAGGATGGATAACAACTAGCCATAATTCCAGTTCTAGGGCATCATCTGTCCTTTCCTGGCCTCTGTGGGCATTGCACATATGTGATACACCTACATAGATGGAAGCAAAACACATAAAAATAAAATAAAATACATCTTTTATATATATATATATTTTTTTTTTTTAATTTTACTTATTTTTCTATGTGTATGAATGTACTGTCTGCATGTAGGTCTGGGCACCCGTGTCGTGCAATGCCGCAGAGGTCAGAAGAGGGCGTCGGACTCCCCTGGAACTGGAGTTCTCCTGGAATTGGAGTTTCAGACGGTTCTTGGCCGCCATGTGGGTGCTGGGGATCGAACCCGGATCCTCTGTAAGAGTGGGCGGCGCTCTTAACCACTAGGTCATCTCTCCAGCCCAGAACCGTCTGAAACTCCAATTCCAGGAGAACTCCAGTTCCAGGGGAGTCCAACGCCCTCTTCTGACCTCCGCGGCATTGCACGACACGGGTGCCCAGACCTACATGCAGACAGTACATTCATACACATAGAAAAATAAGTAAAATACAAAGTAGAGGCTTGTTGATTAACATAGAGGTGTGCTCAACGGGACAAATGTGTGCAAGCATTCACTCACTTCATTCAGTGATTCAGTTGGAGCACTGAACTACTGTTGCAACTACGAAGACAATAATAGCATAGGAAACAAAGACAGGTTTCATCAGTGAGGCAGATGAGCAAAAAGTACATTGCAATACAATAGGACAAGTTTCAAGAGAGAGAGGAAAGCCCGGGAAGCTGGGAAGCCCACAGCAGGGACCAGGAATTAAGGCTTCTGGGACTTAGGAGCTGGTAAGGGGTTTACGGATTATGGTCATGATGCTGAGTATGCATAACAATTTCCATACTAGAGCGGGGCAATGTATCCTCTGGTTTACCACATGCATTCCTTCCTCACAGTGGCCTTTGGAGGTGGGTACTGTTACCTGTTTGAGAGCTAAGTGGCGATTCAAATGGAGAGAAAGGTCAGGGATGCCCAGGTAGAGGCTGTGATGGGCCCCACCCTTTTTGCCTGTCTGCTCTGACAGGAATTAAGGTGGGGACCTCGTGCCCTGCCCGGCCATATCCTAAGGGACTGGAGAGCATGGAGCTGCACTTGGGAATGGGCATTTCCCACAGGTGAGTGACAGGGTCAAATTCAATGTGACTCCCTATTTGGGGGGCTTCTGGGAGCCTGTGGATGGGGCACCTGAGAGAAAGGGAAGGAGAGGGAGGCCAAGGAGCTGGCAGTGTGCAGGAGACAGAAGGAGGGAAGATCAGGGCATCATACTGGCTACAGCCCCACCAGGGCTCAGTGGAGCTCAGGAAGACAGCAGGTATGTCCTAGCCTTCCATTGCAGCTTTAGGAACCCGAGGCACATTGGCTTTTTAGCACATTGTAGAAACAGTGACCATTGCCTCCGCCTCTGTGATTTTTGTAGAAGTCTTTCCATTCAACCCTGTGGGCTACAGCTGGGTCCATTTCAGGGTCAGAGAAAGGGGGAGCCCTTTCTTCTAAGCCTTTCCCTTTATGCTGGGCTTCAGTGGGCAGCTGTGGACTTTGAATGGGTGGCCTGCCTAGGGCTCTGGCTCACTTGGATTAGTGGGTATTTCTGCAAGCAAATCAGTCCCTGTGTGTGGCCAGCCACAGTAGCTGCAGTTGGGTCCCCAGACAGCATGGTAAATGACAGACTGGGGTTCTCTCTCTTAGAGTCTCACTCTCAACTGGCTCCTTGTTTGTTTGTTGTTTGTTTACTTTGCTTTGTGCAGTGCTGGATTCTCCTGTGGTGCCTTCAGGCCTGCCACACAGATCTGATTCACTTTTACAGAAATGCAGATCTTCAGTATTTAGTAGTTTGTGGAAAGTTTTGTTGAAGATTAGTGGAAATCAGAATCTGTGAGTCTTTTGGAAATCTTCCTTAAACTCTGACAGTAAGTTTGCTTCTTGGTGAAGATCTGAGAGTAAGAAATATCACCCAAAATGACCATAGCCTTGAAGTTGAGGAGGCACTGGTGATGGTAGAGAGGATACCTTGATGCTGACTTGCTCCAGGCCTATGTCAGTTCAGCAAGGAGGACCAAGTGCAGGGTGTGGCTGCCCTGCTGTGGCATCTGCCCAGCACTGGCCTGTCCCTGCCTATTCCTTTAAGGAAAGCCCTTGGGAATTCAAGTCACCTCCTCCCTTTCCTTAGAAATCCTCAGTAATGCCACTAATTGCCAGATTCAACTCTACACACCTTCCTTTTACAGCCCGAATTACTCAGGCCAGCACTGGCTACTTCCCTAGAACCTGACCCCTTTAACAATTGCAGTTTCTGGTACAGCACCATGGCTTCCTGAAGGATGCATAGGCATCCGCCTGGCCCAGGGTGGCACTCAGTCTGTGGCCTGGGCTTTGGGCTAGTCTTGAGATAGCTGAGGAAAAGGTGTTGAACAGGATTCAGCACGAAGGGGAGCTTCTAGGTCCTGCACTGAAATGAAAGAGGCAAAGGGATTGTGAGGGCACACCAGTCTGGGAGATCCAGACAGCAACAAATGTACTTTGGGTAGAGTCTTCATGAATGTTTCCTTTTCTCTCATTTCCCCCAGAAGTAAAACCAAGATGATTATTATTAACAAAATGAAACAACAAAAGGAGAAAACATAAAGGCCTGGGACAGCACGATATGTAACTGTACAAAGGGTGCAGGACAAGAATTCATAGTCGAGTTCTGGAAGGTTTACCAGAGCCAAGGTGCTAGCTCTAGGGGAAGCATCTCTCTTTGAGTACTCCTCTCGTCTCCCTTTGAGTACCCCTCTCTGTGGACTCTTGCTCCGAGTTCTCTGCCTGACACCTGTCCTCCAAGAGGACAAAGATGGAAGCTGTCAGAAACTATACAACCTCACTTCTATTCAATCCTACCACCAAAGCAAATCCCATGTCAGCCCAGGTGCTCAGGGTCAGGAGGACGCCAATGCCCTCTCCAGGAAGAGCAGAGGCGAAGCCATACCTCACACAGGTAAGCTCACTGGAGGGCTCATGGGCTGTCTTGGGAAATGATTTCAGGAGTTAAGGATTTACGATCCATCCTGACAGGATGTCTCAGAGGATCCAGCGTGTCCTGGAATCACAGTCTGGCTCCTCCTGCAGAGCCCTCACTCAAGGAGTCAGAGATCATTATCTGCAAACACTGTTTGCTTATCAGAATTACACTATCTTGACTTTGGGAGGAAAGAATGGGCAGAAGTTCTGTGGGGGAAGGTAAATGGGCTTTTTTCTTTTTTCTTTTTTCTTTTTCTTCCATGGGCTGAAGATAAATGGTGACCAGGCTGCTTAGGACAGGAGGGACCCATGAGAGATGCCATGAACCTCTGTACCCCTTGGTATGAAACACTTGCCTCAAGGAACTTGGGGAACAATGGCCCTGATGTTTAATTTTTTTAATTTTTATTATTTATTTTTGTATGTGTATGAATGTACTGTCTGCATGTAGGTCTGTGCACCCGTGTCGTGCAATGCCACGGAGGTCAGAAGAGGGTGTCGGATTCCCCTGGAACTGGAGTTCTCCTGGAATTGGAGTTACAGGCGGTTCTCAGCCTCCATGTGGGTGCTGGGGATCGAACCCGGGTCCTCTGCAAGAGCAGTCAGGGCTCCTAAAGCTAGGCCATCTCTCCAGCCCCAGGCCTTGATGTTTAAGCAGGACCCAGGTCAAGTTTTTATTTTTTATTTTTTAAGTATCTGATAAAAATATTGGGTAACTTTGGAGACATTCATCCAGCTGTGCTGGTGAAATGGACACATGTTCTCAATGTGTGCCAGGTCTCTGGTGCTGGCCTACCTGACAGTTCCTGGAGAAAGCATAAGCAGGCCTGGAGACACTGTTGTGCATCCTGCAGCAGGCACCCTCCCCTGACCCAAGGCTTGAGGTGACAGGTTTGTTCACTGCCACAGTTCTGTGCTTGTTTCTGTGGTACCAGGCTGGACTAAGGCAGTGAAGACTGGGGACTTGGTAGGAGGGGATGATATTGGGACCCTGGTGCAGGGAATGGAGGCCTCTGCCTGTGACCCAGAGTGGAGCCTAATCCTCTCAACCTCAGTGGGGGCTGTGGTGCTCCCTGCTTGTGACCTGTTTTCCACCTGCTTGTCCAGCCTGTTGTCAGGTTAGGTGGAGTATGGTGGGAGGACCTTCTTCAGCCTCTATCACTGGCTTGCCTAGAGAGCCAGTGGTTTCCCAGCATCTCTGCTCTAAGACATGCTTTGTGGGTAGTGTCCCTTCCAGAGTCAGGACCCCCTGAGTGCTTCTTGCTGGTGTTGGGAGCTGTTTCTCTGAAAGTGCTTGGCTGAAGACTTGACAGCATGACAAAAGACAAGTTTTGATTAAGTGACAAACCCAGGAAGATGGATGGTTGGGGAAACAGGAATGAAGATACTATTCTAGACATACTACTTCTACTACAATTGGGGTGTGGGATGAGAAGGGGCCCACTTCTGAGATTCATGGGGTCACTGGGGAGGGGCTCTGATCCATATCCTTTCCTCCTTTTCCTTTCTGACTCTGTGGGTATCTGTCATTCCAAAGACCTTGTGAATGGTCTGTGATATTCAGCCCTCAACCCAAACTCCTTCCTCTATGTCCCTCTAAGAGTGGTGCCTTGGGACCTAGGAGGGGATCTGCTCAGGTCCTGAATGTGGAGCTGGACCTTTGAGCAAGTGTTTCTGGGCTGCTATGCAGCCAGGACAGGGCTGAGAAGTTAGGGCACAGGCCTGCTGGGCAGATCCCTTCATCTTAAAGACTTTGTATTTATATTAGCTTTCTGGGGTTACTGCAACAAAGTACCTCAAACTAGTTGGTTATACACCAGTGCTTTATTGCTTTGTGGCTGTGGAGTCAGAGATCAAGTGTGTGCAAGGCTGCTCCTTTGAGGGCTCTAAGACTGGCCTGGCCCCTTTCCTTGGCTGGTAGGTAGTTGCCTTCCTTCTGTCTTCACGGCTTTATCCCTCTAGCATATATCTGTGAGCCAAATTCCCTCTTCTTTTTTTAAATTATTATTTTGTTATCTGTATGAATGCACTGTCTGCATGTAGGTTTTTGCACCCGTGTCGTGCAATGCTGCGGAGGTCAGAAGAGGGCATAGGATTCCCCTGGAACTGGAGTTAAAGACGGTTCTTAGCCACCATGTGGGTGCTGGGAATCGAACCTGGGTCCTCTGCAAGAGTAGTCGGTGCTCTTAACCAATGAGCCATCTCTCCAGCCCCGAAATTTCCTCCTCTTATAAAAAGATAAAGTCTACCTGATTTGGGCCACCCTAGTGACCTCACTTTAATATTATCTCTTTGAAAATGCTCTCTTCAAGTCAGGCTGCACTCTGAGGTGCTAGGGGTTACAGCCAATGATTTGATCCATACCTGACCCAGAAGATCCATGGAGAAGGGTTCAGGTAGATGGGGCTGGAATGCGACTGTGACAGTTCAGGGTCTGGGACTGGGGGCTTGGTCTTAAGGATTCTAGGCAGGAGGAGGGAACAGAGAGGAACTTAGGGCAATGGGAGATCCACCCTGATTCAGAAAGGTAGGCAAGCATGGCTTTGATACACCAGCAAGTCTCTGGAGGGATTCTGAGTGAGAGCACAGTGGCTAAACCTGAGGCTGGATGTTGGGTTTAGTCTAGGCTATGCTCCAGACTAACCCTAACATAGGACTGTGGGATGGATCACCTTGCTGTTCAATGTGTAGCAAGTCTGGGAAGTATTGCTTTAGAAGCCCAGTGCGAGGAGGGGAATAGATGTCCAATGGACCCTCTCTGTGGGATTTGGGGGTCATGGCTGGGGATCTCTCATGAGAAGGCTATCACTACTCAGAGGGGTATGTTGAAGGTTCAAGCTGAGGTCATGGCTAGGGGACAAATGTGATGGTGCCAAGCTGACTGGGCTCAGGGATGCCTCTAGTGCTTATAAAGCAGCCTTTCTGGGGTTATCTGGGAAGTGTTTCTCTGAGAGATCAGCATGTGATCAGTAAACCCAGTAAAGCTCTGCCCTCCCCAGTGTGGTTAGGCACCGTCTAGTATGTTGAGAGCCTGGGGAGAGCAGAGAGGGAGGTGGGAGACTCTCTCTTCTCTCCAGTAGGGACATCTGTCTTGTGCTGCCCTTGGACTTCGCAGCTCCTGCTTCTGAGGCTTGAGACCTAGGTTCCCGCTTTGGCCTGAGACTGAACAGTTCCCCGTCAGCTAGCTCCCCTGGTCCTCAGGCCTCTGTTCTCTAGCTTGCAGATAGTAGACCTTGGGACTTCTCAGCCTTAAGCCTCTTTTTATATACACTGTTTCCTAAATCCTGTTGCTTCTGTTTCTCTGGAGAACTCTGATCAACAGAGCAAAGGACTTGCCTAGGAGACAGCTCTCAGTACATTCTGTGGGGCTTCATGCCCTTGTTTGAGGAGGGGGCAGAGACAGGAAGGTCACCACAGAAGGCTTCCATCTCCTGCCTTCTTTTTGTCCTCAAGTTTGTATTCCTAGGCGAGCAGACAGTTAGAGGCCAGACATGTAAATCCAGGTCCCATGATTTCAGACCCCTTCTTGTTGAACAGTGGTGAACGAGGGAAAGGGGCTCTCGTGCAAAGCTCGGGTGGGTCTCCGAGGCCTTGTCTCTCTGTTCCCCTGCTATGAACACATAGCTTCTGTATTTCCTCCTTGCTATGACAAGATACTTGACGGAAGCAACTTAAACGGGGAAGGATTCATTTTGGCTAATAAACTATCAGGGGATGCAATCCATTTTGTTGGGTGGCATGGTGGCTGGAGCTCTATGGCCGCAGGAGCAGGAGGCGGCTTCTAGTTACATGGGGCTGACCAGGAAGCAGAGAACAGGGACAGACTACAGCTTAGAAGCCCTGCCCTGAGCATCCCACTTCCTCTAGTGAGATTCTCTATACTACAGGTTCCATAAATTACGGAAAGAGTGTAGGGATCTAAGGACCAAGTATTCAAACACTAAGGACATCTCACATCCAAACCATCAGAACTTTTTGGAACCTTCTGGGTAGAGCCACTCCATGCATCCTTTTTGTTGGCTGAGCATGTGTGATCAAACACATTTTATCCAAATCATGATTGCATTTGGACACGAGGAAATGAAACAAAATAAGGGGCCGGTGGGTTAGAAGACTCGGTGGGTTAAGGTACCTGCCACCCAGCCTGAAGGCCCACATTTGAGCCTTAGGTACTACATGGTTGAAGGAGAGAACCAACTCCTCCAAGCTGTCCTCTGACCTCCACACACTCTCTTTGGAATGCACGCCTCTCTTCCCACATATGCACACAAAATAAATAAATGTAATATTAATAAAACTCCCAACAAAACAAGCTCTTCTTGGCCCTCATGTGCCCTGGGAATGCCCCTTGTGGAGGTCTGTCTTGTGCTCCCACCTTGAGGCAGCCCCCTCCATTTGAGGGCCTGCAGCTGTTTGTAATGTAGTGAACGTGACATTTATTTTTCCCAGTTATGTGCAGAGTGAGGTGAAGTTGGAGGGAATGGAACACAGAAATCTCCATTTTCCCTCCAACAAGAGCTCTTAAATGTCAAATCAAATTAAATAAAATCATTGTATCGGGGCAGAACACATGTAAGCTGTAGATGATGTAGCCTTCTAGAAATCCCTCTAACCCCACTGCTTTCCTGAGAAGCATTTTATTGACCTGGGACAGTTTAAATTAAGTTCAAATATACTTATTAGTTGAGCAAATGGCATTTGCTAGCATCTGAGAAAATTCATTAGCTAAGCTCCTTGCTCCGCCCCCTACCAATTTTTTTCCCCTTTGGCTTTCCTTGCTGGGCTAATTATAAGGTTTTCTGAAGTGCACAGGAAACAGTTTACCTCTCCCTTCCACCTCTAACACCTGAAAATCAAGCAAAAAGTAGGCAGAGTAGTATGTGGCCATCGGCCCCTCTGAGCAAGGATCCTGTGGAGACACAAAGACTATGGGAAGGAGCGAGAGGAGGGGGCCACAGGGCTGGTGGGCTACGGCCCAGGAGAGCTGGGGCCTGGCGTAGCTCCATGTGAGCCGGTGTGGGAGGCACAGCCCAGGGATAAACAGGCCCTGGCTCCAATGGAAAGACCCTGCACACAGATGTTGCCATGTTATGAGATAATTTCCAGGCCTCAATGGGGTGAAAGGGTGGATTTGTCAGAGAGGAGCATACCTCTGGGGGTCTTTTCAGGGAGCAGGCCATGACTTCATTACCATGTCAATCCCAGGCTAGGCACTGATTTAGCACAGCAGTGGGCTGAATGCATACGGAGTGGATGGGCCCCTCAATGAATAGTGAATGGAAAACCGCCTGGAATCTGCCTTCAGCTTTGTCTGGGGATGACCAATGTAAGAGACCCCAGAGCTCGTGCACAGATGGTGGGACCGGGCATCCTGCACTTTCCTTTCCCATTCTATCATTTGTTGTGCTTCTTCTATATCTGTCTATGCATTTCACTTGGCAAAACGAATTTGCTTCTATTTCCTCATTCGCTAAATCAAAATTAGATTGGGGGGGGGATCAGAGCTGAAATGCAATAGCCCGGGAAGCTATAAACATTCACATTTAGTTGGTCATTTTTAAAAATTGAAGTCTAAAAGATTCAGTTTTGTGAGGCTTAAAAGTAATTGAAAATGTCATTAAGAAATCATGAAAAAGACAATTAAAATTCGAATGACACATTCAGAATTGCTCCCAGAGTTCTCTGGTATGAAGGGAATTTTCAGATTCTCTCCTGTCCAGAAAAGAAAACTCACAGGGGAGGGGTGGCAGTGTCGAAGGTCAGGTACTGTAAATCAAAGGGTGCTTTGTCATTATCCGGGGTTCTTTATGCTTTAGAAGTTAGAACAGATGTCACAGGGGGGACAAAGTAGATTTTACCCACCAAAGAGGGGCTTTTCTGGCCAGGGTTAAGAAGAGGTGCTTGGAAATGTTAATGTACACAGTGCTTGTTGCCGGGATTGCATAGAGATGGTGGGAAACAGCTCTGATCCCAACAAAACCTTTTGTTATTAATCAAGAAAATCTGGTCTACTGAAGCAGCAAAGAGCTAGAGTATGTGAGCCGCTGGCTAGGAATCAGGTGTGCCAAGGTGCAGGGAGGGTTCTGGGCTCTGGGAAGTCGGAGTAGCTGGGGCCAGCTAGCTTTCCACATGCCCCTTGCCTTCTTAACCTCTGTACGTAAAGCAGCAGGGGTATTTCTCCTATATCTTTGTGTTTTAAGATCCTGTTTTCCTTTTTTAATTAAAAAAAAGAAAGGGCCTGGAGAGATGGCGCAGTGGTTAAGAACACTGGCTGCTCTTGCAGAGACCCTGGGTTTGATTCCCAGCACCCACGTGGAGGTCAACAACGGTGTGTAACTCCAGCTCCAGGGTATCTGATACCCTCTCCTGGCCTCTCTGGGTAGTGCATGTGTGTGGTACACTTACATAACCGCAGGCATGACACTCGTACCCTCTTCTGCAAGAGCAGCAGATGCTCTTAACTGCTGAGACATCTCTCTAGCCTCTTTTCCAGAGATTTCTAGAAGCCAGCTTGGAGAACATCCATTAAGAGTGTGTTAATGATGGGCGTGGTGACACATGTCTTTAATCCTAGCACTTGGGAGGGAGAAGCACGCAGATCTCTGTGAGTTCAAGGCCAGCCTGGTGTACAGAGTGAGTTCTAGGACAGCTGAAGCTACAGGGAGACCCTGTCTCAAAAAAAAAAAAAAAGTGTGTTAATGAACTGGTGCTAAGAAGAGGCTAAATGCTGCGGAATCAGAGTGGTGCCTTCTGCCCAGCTAATGGGCTTGGTGATGAGGTTTCACAGGCCCTTTTATAAACCGGAGTTTTATTTTGGGCTGGGGAACAGGAAATTTCTGTTTGTTTTCAAGCATACATGATCACACCATGAAATAGTCCTTATTTAAAACCCATGAGAACAGAAAGGGATTTTATGTCAAAGAGAAGGAATGAAAAACAGACACACTGAAAAATTATTGCCAATTTGCACAACCTTTGTGCCTCTTTTTTTGGGTATTTTTCTGTGTGTGTGTGTGTGTGTGTGTGTGTGTGTGTGTGTGTGTGTATATGTGTGTGTGTACATGTGTTCCATGTGTGTGGATGTGTGTTCCATGTTTGTGGATGAACGTGTGTACATGTGTTTACTCTTTGCTTTATTCACTGAGGCAGGGGCTCAAAGTTAATCCCAAAGCTTGCTGACGGGTCTAGTTCCACTATCCAGCTTGCTGTGGACAGCCTTTGTCCTGCCTTCTCCTGCTGGAATTACAGGCAGGCTGCCACCCCACCCAGCTTTTCTGTGGGCTCTGGGGATTGGAGCTCTTGTCCTCACATGTATGTAGGAAGCACTTTAACCACTGAGCCATCTCCCCTACGTCTAAGTCTCCTATTTTAGGGAAGGGGAAACTGAGACCCAGAAATGATCAGCTGCTTCAGTGGTGTCTGCTTCCCCAGCACTCATGATCAGGATCCGGTCACATAGTACAATGTGGTGTGCTTTGGGGATAGAGAGCTATAAAGTATAGGCTTGAGGATTGGAGTTCAGGATCTGGTACCCAAGTAGATGGGCGCAGAGATAGCAGAGAAGGACGTTACCTAAACACAAGTTTTGACTGATGGAGGGTGAGGTGTGGGGGAGGCAGGGGCTCCCTCTCTAGCTCCCCTTCCTTCTGGGTCATCCAACCCTGTTATTAGTATGGGAGATCAGCAACTTGAGGGACTAACTCGTGATCTAGCCTGGGACCCACAGGGCAGTGTAAATTCTGCCTCAAGGACACAGACTTCTTTTGCACTGGAGTAATTTAATTTCCCAGTAATTTTGGGGAACACAAAATAATGCAGGCAGCAGAAGTGGGCAACAGCACCTATCCCTACTACCCCTCACAGCCTAGTCCTGCAGGCCTTGCTGATGGTCTGTTCAGTGCACAAAGGTCGCAGCTCCTTTTCCCCTATTGACTTCTTCCATGCAAAGTGTTAAAAAAAAAACAACATTCTACTGAAAGTAAGCTGGTTTGCTCTCAGACCTTTAGAAAATAGCTCACCAGTGTGTAGAACATTGTAGAACATTTTCCCAGGATGAGGTCTCATGCACTGAGGGTGACCTTGGAGCAGAAAGAAAACTCTACTAGAAATACCTTACAAATAGACAACAGAGGGATTGGAGAGATAGCTCAGTGGTTCAGAGCATTGGCTGCTTTTGCCCAGGACTGGACTTTGGTTCCCAGCATCTACATAGAGACTAGTAACCATCTGTAACTCCAGTTCTAGGAGATCTTACACCCTCTTTTGGCCTTCATGGGCATTGCCTTGGGTACACTTACATCCAGGCAGGCAAAATACTCATACATATAAATTAAAAAAAAAAGACAACAGAAGATGCTGAGGAGATGTGGAGGCCCCAGGCTGGCTCAGGCAATGGGGAGGAGGTGTGTGTGGAGCTCACGGCCCCTGGGAAGCTAATGAAGGCCTTTGCACTTGGGCAAAGACTAAGACATTTTTACCAGGCCACCCAAGCTGCCTCCTCTGCTCTCTGCAGCTTTCAAACTTGTCTTTGGAGCCCCACTAGGGGCTGTGAACCACAATAAAAGAAAAATGATAAGTAATTGAGGCCCTTTCTAGGGAGACCTGCCTAGTACTGCAGTGTTGTTTCTCATTGGCCAAATTCTATTGTCCACTGAGATAGATGCTGGGTTGCTGCATCCTCAGGTCTCATGTCTATTGAGTGCTTCCTTGTCATCTTACAAGATCCCCATTTGGACCTCAAATGGACCCAAATGATGTCAGTGTGCTTTAGGGATGCAAGGGAGGAAAAGGAAATGGAGGCAAGGCGGAGTCATTGGCTTTGTGTCTGTAAACACTTTAAGAGGCTAAGATTCTGGGCAGAGATACAGGGTTAGGACGTAACCTGAGGCAAAGCTGTTGTCGTGGAGAGATGCTGAGGGTGAGGTGGAGAGTGAGGTGAGTCCTGCAAAGGGTGAGGGTAGCAGAAGGATCTGCGGGTACAGGCTGCATGGCCTGTATTCAAAGTTGCCAAGGCTCTGGTGGCATATTTAGAGCAGGAGTCTTAATTCACATTAGACTCTGTCTGTACCCTGGGTAGTATTTGTTTGAATGGAGGAGTTTGGGGGTGGGGTGCAGGAACTAGTGGGGAGACATGTTTTCTTTTTAACTTCAGAGTGCCTCTGTGTGCCTTTCTGTGTTCTAAGTAATTGATCCTCAAAGAGCCCCTTGATCTGGCTTCTCAGAGTGGAGAGCTGACTCCAGGCTTTACGGAGCCTTGGAGGTCTCTGATAACACTCAGCAAATAGCCCCTTGTTGACCGAGCCAAACCCCTACCTTGGAAGAGAGTGCTGCTGGCCTTGACATCTGAAATTGTGTTGAAGTTTCTCTTCCCAGGAGAATTCTAAGTGTCTTCAGTTTTATACAGTGTAAACAAGTTGGACTCAAATTTCCTCTATTACTTCTATTTACACTGCACAAAATTGAGGAAGTTTAGAATTGATGAGAATCAACACACAATAGCCCTGGATCTACTGGGGCCTTTGTAAGGGCTTCCATCCAGAGCTGAGTGCCATTACCTTATAGATGTGGAGGCTGAGAAATGAACATGACATGCTGGAACCTTCAGAATGATCAGCTGTGACCAGAATGGAGCAGATATTGGAACCAGAGGCCAATGGTACAGAAAACAAGAAAGACTTGAACTTTGGTGTCACTTGCATAATGGGGAGCTTGGAAATTAAAAGACAGTCAAAGTAGCCAGAGTGCTATGAGAAGGGGTAAAATGTTTGCTCATCAAGGGACGTGTGAAGGAGAAGATCATCCTGTGAGACCGTGGTACACAGAGGAGGGAAGAGGATCATGAATTTCCTTAGGAATCAGAGTGCTCAAGAGGGCAAGGAGGGGGTAACTAGAGATGCCCAGGGTTTGGGAGGGCAGCACTGCTGTTCAGGGTCACAGTACTGAGGAAGCCCTAAGGACTCCAGGATGACCGAGGGAGTGCTGGAGAAGGAAGGGGGATGAGAGACACTGAAGTGGAGACATGGCCCCAAAGGGGCTGAGGGCTCTCAAGCCAGCCAGTCATCCACATGTAAAGCAAGCACGAGTCTCCTAATTGTTGGTGATAAACCCAGAAAAGGTTGAGGGGGCTGGAGAGATGGCTCAGCAGTTAGGAGCACGTGCTGCTCTTCCAGAGGACCCAAATTCAGTTCCCAGCAGCCATATCAACTGCTCACAACCACCCGCAATTCCAGCTCCTCTGGCTTTTTCAGGCACCTGCACTCACATACACACACCTACACACAGACACACTCATATAATTAAAAATACTTGAAAAGCGTATGCACATCTAAGGCTAGGCGTGGTAGTGCAAGACTTTAATTCCAGCACTGGGGAGGCAGAGACCGGCAGGTCTCTGTGAGTTCAAGGACAGCCTGGTCTACATAATGATTTCCAGGTCAGATAGAGCTACATACTGAGACCTTGTCTCAAAAACCAACCAACCAACCAAACAGAAAAGAATTCCAGTTCCATTGTTCTAAGTCCTGTGTTCAAAGTATGTCCTGTCTTCAGTAATAGGGTCTTACCTTCAAGTCCTGAGAGGTAGTCGGAGGCTATGGCAATAGCTTAGGGAGCTGGAATTGACTTGGAAGCCTCCTCCCTGAAGGCTAGCTCTCATAGTTTTGGAGGACACTGTGCAAGCTAGAGAAAAATCAATCAATGGTCCAACCCCAGCTTTAACCCCCAAATACCCGACACCCAACTGTTGGCGCAGTAGTGGCACTTATCTTGGAGGTAATCAACAGCTGTCTAATTGGATAAAACCCACCCAACTGGAGGGAACTCATGTGTAGCACTGTAATCACAGCCAGATACACATGGCTGGAGAGGTCATAGATCACAGAGAAATCCTACATATAGCTGGAGAGGTCATAGAGCTTAGAGAAAACCCCGTTTGTCCTATCCCTAGTCAAACATAATTTTTTACTATGTGCTAAATACGTATCCTTATATTTAAAGACAGTTATATCAGTCACCACTCATCAAAGAAGCTTCTTTTTGCAACAAATGGAGACTATTAAGAGAATTCTACAACTGGTCACACACAGAGCATAAGTGTCTGTGAAATGCCCAGCCCTAAGTGACACATCTACAGTGAAACCTCTACACCTAAGGCTCAGGGAACAAAGTGGAGCAGAGGGTAGAGAGAATACTGATGCATCTCTCAACTCTCACAAGTGAAGCTTCCTCATACAACCTTGGGCAATGAACACAGAAGGCCATAACTGCCCAAATGTAGAGAATAAGAGACTGCAGAGTGTGTGTCCCTGGACAGGACTAATTAAACCTCATCTCGCCAGGGCTCAGGGACGATTGCAGAAAAGGGAGCAGAATGACTGTGAGAGCCAGTGGTGGTGGATTTGACATAAGCAGACAGCGTTCTCCAGGCTCCTGGGAACTTGCTCATATGAACTTACAACAATGGTGTCAGCATTCACAAGACTCGTGAAACCTCAGTCAGACAAAGCCAGCATAGATGTGGGGAAATGGGCAGGAGGTCCCAACTTCAGCTGGGGAACTATTGGCAGCTGATCACTGCTCTGTGAGGGAGAGTCGATCTTCTTTAAGGGAACCACTCTAAATAGGCTGACTAGGATCCAGGGGATGAACCCACACCAAGGAACATCTGAGCACACTGACTTGACTCAATAGGCTTTAACATATATGACAGATTGCATGAAATCCTGTAAGGGGAGGGCATAGATGGAAGAGGGGCCTAAATATGATTAAGATCTATTGTATGAAATGCACAAAATTTAATAAAATATACATTGAAAACAAAAACCAAAACATGCAAAAAGAAAGAAAAGAAACCCAGAAAAGAATGAAAATCCATGGTGAGGAATGACTCAGAACCCGGGCACGCTGGTCCTGTGGGCGGCCAGTTATATTGAATGAGATGAAGGGGTTAGTATCTCACGAATGTGCGTGGGAGGCTGGCTGCAATGGAGAAAGAGTTAATAATTAAGCTATTTGCGCCACTGTGGCTGGCCTTGACTGGAGCGGGGTTGCTGGAGTTGACTCCACTCTGTGCCCACCCCATTGGTCTGCCGCCCACCCGAGAAGATGACAGGAAGCTCAGGCTGAGGGTGTTGAACAACAAGGCATTTGAGTTTTGGAAACTGCCAGGGACCGGAAATTAATGAGGCTGATGAGGAAACCAATTTGGCTTGGCTTAATAAGAAAGGAGGAGGGAGAGAGGCCAGGGAAGGGAGCCCAGGCTTTCCTCTGGTGAGCACTGGTGAGGCGGGGACGACTTCTTCCTGTTTGCTGGGGAAGTGAAGGCTCAGAAAGTTTTGCAAGCTGGGAAGGATGATTGAGCGAAGAACGAGGGAGCATGCGTATGGCTCTTGACCCTGTGCGAGCCCCCAAAGCTGCCCTGACTTCCTGGTCTCCAGAACTGGACAAGAGCCCCCCGTGTAGAAAGTGGGAGTCTTGCCGGGCGTGGTGGCGCACGCCTTTAATCCTAGCACTTGGGAGGCAGAGGCAGGCGGATCTCTGTGAGTTCAAGGCCAGCCTGGTCTACAGAGTGAGTTCCAGGACAGCTGGAGTTACAGGGAGACCCTGTCTCAAAAAGACAAAAAAAAAAAAAGAAAGTGGGAGTCTCAGCACGCACCCTTTTGTTGCCCTTGTCTTGGGATTTTCTGAATCCTGCTGGCCACCAGTTGGATGACCTTGACAGCCTAGGGGCTTCTGGGAGAGTTAGCTCGCAGGTCCTTCCCCACAGGTGGGACGACTAGAAGATGTTTTAGAGAGCCGTTCTGCCCAAGGGTTGCATGACTCTCCAATTTCTGGAGACATGAAGGGACTCTTAAGGTTTTTATGGTGAAAGCGGCTGGGCTCTGGGATGGGAAGTCCCTCCCCAGGAGTTCTGAGTATCAGTGCCCCAGCGCCCAGTGAGCTTCCTTTCTCTTGGTTGCAGGGCATCATTCTCTAGCCCCCTCCTCTCTCCATATATCCTGAGATGGTAGAGTCCCCATTCAGGCCTGTGGCTTCGTGTTACTGTTCTATTTCTTTCCCCAAAGTGCCCTGTCAACCTCTCTCTGGGTCTGTGAGTGAATGTTGCCACCCCTTCTGACAAAGGTGCTTGTGTTTTGGAAGGCCATGAACAAAACAGGGCTTTCAAGCACTGGTGGTCCCTGGGGGGCCTTTTCCCAGCACCAGAAGCCCCTGGGGACCTACGGGCTATTGCTGCCCAGTTACAAAGAAGAACAAAACCAGCCAGTTCCTCCCACAGCCTGGGAAGGTGGCTGAACTTTTAGAAGGGAAGAGGCCTTGAGGGCATCTTATAGAAGAACCTTGGAGACCTGGGAAGGGTCTAGGCCTGCACAGGTGCTGTGGCAATTGCAGGCAAAGGTTGGGAGATCCTCCGGGGCAGACAGGGGAGACTTTGAAACCATGAAGCTCCTGGTCATGGACTGGGGCCAGTTTCTGAAGTTCCCACTCAGTTCTCTTTGTTCTGGAACATGAGGTCTTCCTAGCCCTAGGGGAAGTGGGGAGGGTGGGTGGGTGGGTGAGCAATCACTGGAATATGAGCTATGCTGTGATGTTAACCCCTCTCTCTTCCAGAAGACCAGAAACAGTGTGGTCTCAACGCAGGAGCCACCATGGTGACACCTCAGTAGTCACAGTACCTCAGCCTGTGAGAGCCACGTGTTGTATGAAGGTGGCTTGTGCCTATTGAGCCTTGGAGACTCCGGGTAGCTTGTTAACTCTGCACAGCTAGCCTGCTCAAGGTTAACAGGGTTCAGAAAGGGCCCTGTGGTCTTGGGAAGATACCTTTGTGAGCCTGGAAATCAGCATAGTAAGTTAATAAGTGTGGAAGGAAACAAGTGCTGGGGTATTCCAGGGAGTATGGGGAGACCAGAGGGCAGAGCGGGCAGAGCGAGCAGAGCAGTGCCCGTGGAGGACAAAGGCCACCTGGGAAAAAAAATCTTTAACTTCCTGATTCTAAGCAAAAGGGTTCTGGTTTCAAGAATGTCCCCTAGTCAGTCTCTATTCCAGCTCTGAGGTCCTTCCCCTGTCTTCTTGGGGATCTTGGACTGTGCTCTTTGCAGGAGACCACCGAGCAACGGGACGCTCTAGAACAATGACTTCTGTGGAAAGAAGGCAGTTATATTTGGGCTCTGTCAGATTAGGACTTTTATTTAAAAAAAAAAATTTTTTTTTAATTTTATTTATTTCCGTATGTGTATGAATGTATTGTCTGCATGCAAGTCTGTGCACCTGTGACGTGCAACACCGCGGAGGTCAGAAGAGGGTGTCGGATTCCCCTGGAACTGGAGTTCTCCTGGAATTGGAGTTACAGACGGCTCTCGGCCGCCATGTGGGTGCTGGGGATCGAACCCGGGTCCTCTGCAAGAGCGGTCGGCGCTCCCAACCGCTAGGCCATCTCTCCAGTCCCCAGATTAGGACTTTTAAAGTAGACGTTTTTCACAGAGCTCCAATAAAAAATTAGCTTTGAGAAAAAAAAAAAAGTAGATGTTTTTGGAAAACAAAATTTGAGACTTTTAAGTTTGAAAAATCAGTAGGAGCACGTACAAATCCCATTATAGAGTATATTAATTTGTACTTACTCTATTATTTTAGGTGTAAAAATCCTGCTTTCTGAACCCTTAAATGCACAAGACTATTAATACATTGGAATGGCAGTTCAGAGTCCCTTAAAGTAAGTTTTATTTATTTATTTATTTATTTATTTTTAAAACTTTACTATTTTCTTTTTTTTTAATTTTATTTATTTTTGTATGTGTATGAATGTACTGTCTGCATGTAGGTTTGTGCACCCAAGTCGTGCAATGCTGCAGAGGTCAGAAGAGGGTCTCAGATTCCCCTGGAACTGGAGTTCTCCTGGAATTGGAGTTACAGATGGTTCTCAGCTGCCATGTGGGTGCTGGGGATCGAACCCGGGTCCTCTGCAAGAGCAGTCGGTGCTCTTAACCACTAGGCTATCTCTCCAGCCTCCTAAAGTAAGTTTTAAATGAAGGTATAGTGTGCATACAGAGACATTTACTAATTATATGCATATTGCACAGGGGATGAATCCAACCAATGCCTTTGACTACTGCAATTTACCTTTAGGGTAAAATAAATAAAATCTAAAAGTTATGTAGGCCCCAAGAGTCTTATTCATTGTTTTCTTTTAATTTGATCAATCCTTGGTCATTGACTGAGCAGTGCATTTTGGTCATAATCTTATCACACATCACAGCCACCTGCCGTGATTCACAGCCTTGATGTCGCTTAATCATCAAATATATTTGATTTGGTGGTTTCTATAATAATCCTGACTTTAGAGACAGGGAAACTGAGGCACACAAGAATGGGTCATTGGCTAGGAGTCCCCAAATGGGAGCTGCAACCAATGGCTAGCCCCAGGTTACCCCAGGGCTGGGTCCCTCTGTTGTCTGGGAGGTAGAGAGGGCTGTTCCTAAATTCTTCCTGCTGTGGCAGGTGGCCAGGAGGTACTAGGCAGTGGGTGGTACCCCTGGGCAGTGGGGGGTACCCCTGGGTAGTAGAGGGGTGCCAATGGGTTAGAGCAGGCATTCCTTCTAGGAACACTTACAGATCGACTCCCCTGCCCCAGGCAGAAGCTGAAAGCATGTGATCCTCTGGCTGAAGCAGGGACCAGGGTCAGACTCCTGCCCAGTGCCTTCATTTCACAACCATGGACAGAACAGATTCCAGAAGCTTCTACACCATCAATACTAAGGGTGCTAGGAAGAAAGGGAGGTCTGAAGTTGACACATATTTCATTTTAAAGTTCTTTACAACAACCTGTCAAGTAGAAATTAGAACCCTGCTGATTTCTGGATGTTCACACTCCTAAAAAAATCCAGAGGTGACAGGCAACACTTGCCAACCTCTTAGGTGCATATTCATCAATGGAGCATCTTAAAGGTACAGACAGGGTTGATGAGACTCGGCGAGGGCACTGAGTCCTGTATGTAAGAAACCTCCAGGATGGTTCTTCCTCTCAGATCAAAACATCAGACCCAGAGGTTTGTGTTTTTTTTTTTTATGTGTATGAGTGTACTGTCTGCATGTAGGTTGGTGCACCCGTATCGTGCAATGCCATGGAGGTCAGAAGAGGGTGTCAGATTCCCCTGGAATTGGAGTTAAAGATGGTTCTTAGCCGCCATGTGGGTGCTGGGAATTGAACCCGGGTCCTCTGCAAGAGCAGTTGTCACTCTTAACCGCTGAGCCATCTCTCCAGTCCCAAGACCCAGAGTTTTTAAAAGGAATGGAGATAGCAGTTGTGGGTAGCTTGACTCATCCTGCCTGTGTGCTGCTGGGCATTGTCACCTTCACCCTCTGTTTCTTCAGTGGTCTTGCAAGGCAACTGTGGTGGGGCAGGCTCCTTCCTGTCCTGGAACTCACATTGACTAGATGGCCATAGTCACCTGGAGGTGACCTGGGAGAGACACAGAGCTGAGGTGCAAGCTGGGGCAGTGAGGCCGCTCCTAGTTTATTTCCTCCCTGTTCTTGACTGTAGATGGGATGTGACTAGCTTCCTGCCTTGCTCAGTTCTTGCCTTGATGTCCCTGAAATTATAAACTGTAACCTGGGATATAAGCTAAATAAACTATTTCCTTTCTCCAGTCTTTTCTTTGTCACAGCAACAGAAATGAAATGAACAGAAAAGTCTGTGGATCCTCACAGTGTCCACCTGCGGCCTTTACCAGGGCCACCTATGAGTTATAACCATCTAGTTGTAGCATGGGATCATCCTTGGAGGGCTGATGGCTGCACCCCCGAAGTATGAAGCCCCCCGTTCCCAGTGATCAGGGCACCTGCTCCCTAGGCACCCTTCCTGAGCCTGTGCCATTCATCTGTCCCACACACTGCTTCTTTAATGGAAAGAATGTTGTCAGAATGAGATGGCCCTGGTGGCTCAGAGCTGGGAAGGGTATGTGACATTCATTCTGGGATCTCCAGGCTCCACATGATGTGAGACCCCAGACAGCATTTGGGCTTTTCTTCACTGTTCTCAGACAGAAACTAGTGAAGAAGTCCCAGTGACTTCTTCTGGTATCCTAAGCAGGGCCAGAGGACCTGCTTTCGTTGCTCTCTTGTCTCTGCTGGTACTCGAGAATTCCAGGATGCAGAGGATGTGGACCCAGGGGTGGCTCTTACCTCCTGGCCATGCCAGGCTGAGGCTGTCTTGAGTCAGAGACAGATGTGTTTGACAAGACCTGCTGCTGGGAGCTGGACTCAGTTTTGGGAGAAAAGAGTATGGGCAGTGTGATGCTTAGCCTTAAATGTCAGTTTGACACAGCCTAGAATTACCCCAAGGAGGGAGTCTCAATGAGGAATTACCTAGAACAGATTGGCCTGTGGGCACTGTGGGGGATTGTCTTGATTGTTAATTGAGGTGGGCATCGTGTCAATTGTGCCCCAGAGGCTTCTAAGTGAGTGTCCCATACCCTGCTTAGCTCTGAGCCACCAGGGCCACCGCACTCTGCCAGCATTCTCTCCATCAAAGGAACAGTGCAAGGGATGGGCAAATGGCACAGACTCAGGCAGGGTGCCCAGAGAGCAGGCACCCCGGCCATTAGTAGTGAAGGAGATTTGTGCTTTCAGGGAGCTGACATCAGCCCTACAAGAGAGGATCCCAAGCTACAACTAGCCACCGGGTTTTGCATACAAGCAAAGAAAGCAGGGCTGGAGAGATGGCCTAGCGGTTAAGAGCGCCGACCGCTCTTACAGAGGACCCGGGTTCGATCCCCAGCACCCACATGGTGGCTGAGAACCGTCTGAAACTCCAATTCCAGGAGAACTCCAGTTCCAGGAGAACTCCAGTTCCAGGGGAATCCGAGACCCTCTTCTGACCTCCGCGGCATTGCACGACACGGGTGCACAGACTTGCATGCAGACAGTACATTCATACACATACAGAAATAAATAAAAAAATTAAAAAAAAAAAAAAGAAAGCAGTGGCTTCTTGAATGAGCTCCAGTGGAGAGCGGAAAGCCATAGACTAGACCCCAGGTCTCATTGGAGGACCGTGCCTGCTTGGCCACATCCCACTTCAAGATCTTCTGTATCAGTAGAACTACCAAAGCCCATTCTCACAGCAATTCCATTCTGAAGCCCCAAAGGACCCTTGGCATCCACAATGGCCTCATTAGCAAAGGAAGACCTGTCCTGGCCACAGAGCCATACAGACAGCCATCATTACAGTGATGCTGAGGGCTGAGACACATGTGTGAGGGGCAGCCTGTACTTGGGGCAACTCTCTAATGGTCCTAGTGGATGAGAGAAGCTTGTCCCTTCCTGCTGATGCTTGTCTTCAAAGGCCCCATTCAGAGGCTTGCTGTGCCCTGCAAGGCAGATGAACCAGGGCCTGGATGCTTCTAGAATCCCCTTCTCCTGGCTGTAAGTGCCTGAGATCCCTAGACTGGCAGCTGCCACAAAATAGCCACATACAAGGTATTTTCTACTTTACATTGTCACAGAAAAGAAGCCTCAAATGGAGGAGAATGTTACTTGCTGCAATGTTTGCGCATTGAGCAGAGCCAGAGATAGGGACCCTGTTCTGGCCCAACCAGGCACCCTAGACATCACCCAAAGGACACAAGAGCAGGGGATGAGCGAAGTAGCCCATCAAGGAGCTGTCCCAAGTCCTGGCTGCCCCTTCCACATGTGGCTCAGTCCTCGGAGTGGACTCCATTTCTTTTGCTTGTCTGTGAGACCGGATGGCTACATGAATAGCTCCCCAAAGTCTGGAGGTTCTGGAGCAGGTGACCAAGGCCTGGGCTCAACTCTCCTGGCCACTGGATGCTGAATGACTGAGGGTGAGCGCCTCCCATTGTGGTGAAGTATGAGACTCCCCTCCATGAACTGCGGACCACTCCCTGTCACCTGGAGACCGATGTCAGGCACGGAGACCTGGCCCTGACCTGGACCTTGGGGACTAGGTTTTATGGGGCATCTGAGAGGAATGAGGTCCTCTCTGTTTGCCCACCTGCCTGGGTTGCTGTGAGCCTGACCTAGGTTACATAGCACTTATTACACCACTCCCTGCTCAGAAAAACTTCTGTTATTTGGGTAGATCTCTTTTTATCTCTTAGTTTTATTGCCATTTGGTGAAGTGGCTGTGACCTTGGCCTTGTAGAGTTAAATTACTCACTGAGATTTCTGTCTAACCTATACACATGCACTTTCCAACACTCTCATATACACATACAGATGCATAACTACAGATAGGCAGACAGACACACAGACACGCAGACACACAGAGCTCATCCACTCTGGTCCTGACAGTCATCTCCCGCGGCCCTCACCATGACCGCACTCCCTGCCATGGGCCTCAGACCCAGCAGGTGGGGCTGTCCCTGCTCTTGGCACTGCACCTGGTGGGTGCTGGCGGATGCTGGGCCCTGGCTGAGGAAGAAGCGAGGACTAGAGAGGGTGAGGGTTTGGACATGAGCCTGGCTAGAGCACTAGGGCTGGGCTGGGCCAGTGACAGTGCTGGACAGGAGCATGTTCCTCCTCAGAGCACTTTCTGGGAAGGCTGTCTTCTCTCATGATACATGTTCCTTGGTGGTCCATTAACCTGTTCACTCCCAGCTCCCAACCATCCATCTGTCCACATATCACCCAGATCACTGCATTTTCCAGGGCTGCTTCCAGCTCCATTCACTGTTCCTTGGTAGCTTAGAGGACTAGTGGCTGAGGTGACTGTGGGGGAAGGGGATTGGGAAGTCAACTGCATGATGTGGTCCTTTGTACACCCAAGCACCCAAGAAGAAGCTGGCTGTGGACTTGGACCACTGGTGGGCTGGGCATGAGTGGACTGCATCTCAGGCTAAAGGACGAGTCTGGCCCCACAGGCCGATCAGGATGGGAGCCCAGCTGTGCAGCAGCAGAAGTGGAAGCCCCAGAGTGGAGTTGGCTTTGAGAGATCTCCCCATAGAGAACAGGTGCCCCTGTAGGATGGTGTCATACAAGGAATATGGGCACCTGGGGGAGGCAGAACCTCTGCTTCTAGCCCTGGTCTGATCAGACTGCCACTCGTAGGCTTAGGCCCATCCAGGTTGCTATTAGATGCTCAGGGTAGGAATCGGGGGCTAAGGGGTGGGCCTGAATTCTGGACTGAGGAGATATCTGCAGACATTCCAGGCGCACACCCAGTTGACACATCCCCCCCGGAATGGATTCTCCCCCAGACACCCCCTTTAGTTCTGATCCCTCAGTGAGGTCTGTGTTGACAATCCATTTAATGTTCAACGGGCCCCTACCTTCCCCACCTATTTCAACTTCCCCCATGCTAATTCCACATGTGACCTTTAACCTACTCCATAACTTATTTATGTACCAAGCCCATTATTGTCTGTCTCTCACATCTAGAATGTAGATCCTCAATCAGTGGATAAACCAGGAAACATTTGGGCCCCAAGTCTGTCTTGGGGGATAGAAACATTCCTTCTCCTACCTCTTGTAAAGGAAAAATATGTGACTAATAGAAAAGCATGTGTTTGCCAAGAAAACATGAAATCAGCCCCACAAGCTGGAAACCTCAATTCTGGTGTTCTGGGGCAATGCAAAATGGCCAGTTTTCCAACAGAAGCAGTGAAGGCAGCCCTATCATGCAGAAATACTGTGTCCCCACCTCCGCCCTGTGCCCAGTTTATCAGTGGGGTCGGCGCCACTCCTCTTCCACTTCAGAGACAAGGAAACTAAAGTTTTGGGAGGTTGCGTAGCTGTTCACAAGGACGGGTGCCTTCCAGGTGAGGTGGCTGCTCAGCCTGTTTGAGTCTAGAAGTTTCCAACTGTCCTCTTCCCCTCAGCCAATCTCCTTTGCTCATCCTGAATAGCCAGGAGCTGAGTCTTCAAGAAAATGGCACAATGTCCCCTCGGGTGTGTCTGACCTCTGTAGTTTAAAGGTTTCTGGGAGTGTATGTGTGCATACTCACAAACATGTCCACAGTTGAGACTGGTGCCCAACTCCAGCTCCCAGGGCCCAGGGCAGGCATGCACACCTGGCCTTAGCCTGGCAGAGGCTTACCAGCTTACCTGCTCCTTCAGAGAGCTTGGCCCTTTCTGGGCCCTGCAGAGGGGCAGTCCCTGCTCTGTGCTCACAGCCAGCTGGCCAGAGACTGCTTCCCACAGCTCGGTCTTCTGGCCACAGTAGCCACACAGGCCTGGGTCTCCGGAAGACCCACTCTGGTCCTTCACAGATAGTAGGTTTGTGGCTCTGGGCTTGGGTTCAGTGAGCTTCCTTGGTGCCTTGGCTGGCTGATAGCCCTGAAGCCCTGACATGTAGTCTGTTGTGCTTTAGCACTTCACTTTCTCTGTTCTCAGGGAAGCAGTAAGATGTTCACCAGCTACTTGTTGAAGCGGTCCAGAAAGGTCCCACATAAGGGCCCATTTCCTGCAGATCCTTGGCAGGTCCTCTGCATGTTTCTCTGATGCTGGGGCAGCCAGGAAGCACCTTCTCTGGGGAGGAGCTGCCTGCCTGCCCTCTCCCTGAGGTATAGGGACTGCTCTGGCCTCGTCATAAACAGCAGTCCCAGTCCGTTACCTGGGCCAGCAGCTTTCCCCAGCGCAGAAGGATGAGCACACATAGGTCTGCTCATCAGCACCTTCAGGTAGTCACAGCAGAATCAACAGTCAACCATGGCTACTCATGGTTTTAGGGGACCCAGATGGAGAAAACCTCATTTTGTTCAACTTAAAATTCAACAAATCTGAGCATTGTGGGGGTGCCTACTGGGTGCTGTCTTATTTGTTGAAAGCTGACAACTTCAATAAGGCATAGTCAGGCTAGTATTCTTTTTTCATTAAAAAAATTTTACTTTAGGTGTATGAGTGTATTGCCTACATGTATATAAGTACACCCATAGTGCGCAATGCCTGTGGAGGTCAGAAGAGAGCATTGGATTCCACTGGAACTGGAGTTACGGATGGTTGTTAGCCGCCATGTGGGTGCTGGGAACTGAGCCTGGATCCTCTGGAAGAGCAGCCAGTGATCCTAACCTCTAAGCCACCTCTCCAGCCCCCTTTTCCATGTTCTTATCTTTGACAGTTCTTTCTTCTTTTTACTTATTTTTATTTTACGTGTATGAGTGTATTGCCCTCATGTATGTAAATACACCTGTGTCATGCAATGCCTATGGAGGACAAAAGAGAGGGTCAGATTCCCTGGAACTGGAGTTACTGATGGTTGTTAGCCGCCACACTTCCATAAGCCAAGGAGTGCCGACTGAGCTTCCTGGTAACTACCAGACTCTAAGAGCTGCTGTGGAATGTTCCCCACAGCCTCAGAAGGAACCAGCACTTTGGAGACCTTCACCTTAGATTTCAGGCCTCCAGAACCAGAAGCCAATGAAGTGTTGCTTTATACCACGCAGAGTGTGAGGCTTTGTTACCACAGACCTGGGGGATGAAAACATCAGCCTGACACATCAAGAAGCTATATCTGTCAAGGTAGAGGCTAGAAGATCTTGGATTAAACTTTTTTTGTTTTTTTTTTGAGACAGGGTCTCCCTATACCCCTAGCTGGCCTGGAACTCACTTTGTAGACCAGGCTGGCCTTGAACTCACAGAGATCCGCCTGCCTCTACCTCCTGATTGCTAAGATTAAAGGAATTCGCCATCACACCAGGCTTAAAGATGGTTCTTAGCTGCCATGTGGATGCTAGGAATCGAACCCGGGTCCTCTGCAAGAGCAGTTGGCACTCTTAACCTCTGAACCATTTCTCCAGCCCTTGGATTAAACTTTTAAGTAAAGTTTATTATCTTTATGTTTAGAGGTTTTTCTCGTTGCCTCTCCACAGCCTCACCAATCCTTCTCACCCCCCCGTTCTAGCTCCCAGCATTTTGTGGCTGGCCCTCTGAAGTTCCTTTCTGGTCTGTTCAGATCCTACACAGTAGGATATTCTCTGATGGTGGAGGTGCTTTTCCTCCACTCTGTTCTGTATGGTGGCCACCAGCTCCACGTGGCCACGTAGGCTGTGATCTAGAAACTCATTTTGAGCTTGCTTAATAAACAATGTAAATGGAGCCCATGCAACTAGTGGCAGCTGGGTGGGGTAGCAGAGCTCTGTGCTGTAGAACATGGGGATATTTCTGTTTTTCGTGGACTTGGGAAGTAGAGCAATGTGGTCTACCTGCCATCTTTACTGATGCCTCTCAAATGTCTTAACACTCAAAGAGATCCTAGAACTAAACCAGCAATAGTGAGTTAAAAAGAAAAAAAAAAAATGCATTGGCTCGATGCAGATGAGCCCAGCTCCCTGCACAAGGAAACTTTGTGACGGTTCCTCCTGTCGCAGGAAGGCTAGAGCAGGGGCACTCACGTCTTTTCAGTGCTAGCCTAATGGGCTCTACCCTCTGCCAGGTAGCTCACAGCCTCTGGGGGCTCACCAGGCTCACCTGTGTGACTTTCCGTCATTTAAGTTGGCTCATAGGCCCTGCGGCCACCAGCTGCTACAAAACAGATTGGGTTGGTAAAAATATGTGTGTGTGTTCTCACGGAACCTGAGAAAATCACACCTCTACTTTGACAAAAAAATCTGTTTGTGCCGCTCCAATAATCACTTCCTAACTGGTGGGATAGCAGGCCATATGTTTGTGAAGTGGCTAGCTGGAGAGAGAGGCGCACTACTTCCTTTGCACCTTGCAAAATACCTTTTTCTAGTGGATCAGCTCTAATGTAACAAGCGAGGAAGCCACAGGCCTCTGCTTCCAGGTAGCACTCACAAGACTAGTCATTGCTGGAGATAATAGCCATGTGGGGCTGGAGGGCTATGGTGCAGGATTGTCAGTGTCAGAGTGTTAAAGGGGCAAGCAACTGGGGTGGAGGAAGAGGCCAGCACCCAAAGGTCTGAAGCAGGCCTTCACTAGAATGAGGAAGGGTCCATTTGCAGAAAGCAGAACTTGTTAGAAGATTTTATTTCTTGGGGACAAACCCAGTTCCCTTAAAAACTGATGTTTCAACTCTGCAAGGGGTGGTGTTTGAGTCCCTTGATTTTAACACTTTGTGATGGTCCACCTGGCTCCCAGGCTGACAGGAATGACCTTCCTTACCATGGAGTCAGTCTCCAGGACACTGCTGGCCTTTTCTGTGATTAAGGAACTCAGCTTTGGAGCTGACCATTGTCCCATGGAAGCCAATGCACATGCAGAAGAATGACAGTTCCCCAGAAGAGACCAAGTTGCCTTCTGTCTGCAACCTTTCCCTGGAGTTAACAGGAATGATTCTGGAAGGACATGCACCTTTTCCCATAGTTCTTTCTGGAGCAATTCTCTCCAACTTCATGTAATCAAACACATGTCCTACTGTTTCAGTTATTTTTGTTCTCGGCATGAAATACCTGACAAACTCAACTTAAGGAAGGAAGGACTGATTTTGGCTCCTGCTTGGAGGATACACCATGCGGCACGCAGGAGTTTGAGGCAACTGGCCACACTGCTTCCATAGGAAGCGGAGAGAGGTGTTTGCTGGTGCTCAACCTTCTTTCTCCTTTCTCCTTTCTCCCTAAGACCCCAGCCCAGGAAGTATGTCAGCTACTTTCAAGGCCAGTTTCCTCTACTCAAATTAAACTTTTCTAGATATAGCCTCATAGATATACCCAGAGGTATGTTTCTGTGGTGATTCTAAAGCCAATCAAGTTGACAGTGAAGACTGGCTATCACACATGCCTTGATTTTCTTACCTGTGACTTCAAAGGGGACTGTGAGACAAGTTCAACAAAAGGAAAAACTATGTAGTCCAAGCTGGCTTGGAATCCTCTGTCGTTGAGAATGGCCTTGAAGTCCTCCTGCCTCATCCTCCAGAGTGCACACAGCTCTAGAAAATATTCCAAAACCCACCTTTACACCCATTTTAGTTTAGTTTAATTGCTTTGTTTTTTGAGATGGAGTTTTTGCTACGTAGCCCAGACTGTCCTTGAACTTGTAGTGATCCTCCTGCCTCTGCCTTATGAGAGTGCTGGGATTATAGGTCTTTTCTATCATGCTCTGCTTGTTTTCATTTAATTGTAAATAATTTGTGTGCTTTATAACCAGCTATATTAGCAAATACCTATAATAACAGCACTAAAAAGGCTGAGAAAAGTAGATATTGAGTTCATGGTTAACCTGGTATACATAGATAAACCGTGTTTCAAGAGCTGTGACTGCATGCCAGAGTCAGCCCATATGTTACAGCTGTGACCTAACTCTGCACCAGCAGACCAACACACGATCCATGTATCCTGGATTCGTATACTGCTGGCATTTTGCAAAATTATTTTGGGAGTATTGGGAATGAATTTAGGTCCTTGAACTTTCTAGGTGTAACTCTTCCACTGAGCTACATCTCCAGCCTACTTCTTAGTTTAAAAAAAAATAAATAAAAACTTGGCCTAACTAAGTTGCCCAGGCTAGCTTTGAGCCTCCTGGCTCAACCCCACCAAGTAACTGGAATTGTACAGGCCCTGCATTATTTAGGTTTATTTTATTTTATGTGTATGAACCTTTTGCATGCATATGTGTAAGTACACCACATGTGTGCAGTGCCCATGGATTCCAGAAGAGGATGTCAGATCCCTTGGAACTAGAGTTATAGATGGTTGTGAGCCACCATGTGGAGCTGGGAACTGAACTTGGGTCCTCTGAAGAAACAACCAGTGCTATTAACCAGTCAGCCATTTCTCCAACCCCTATTATTGTTGTTGTTGGTGGTGTTTTGAGGTGGGATCTCTCTATAGCTCCAGCTTGCTTGGAATTCACCATATGTAGACCAGGATGGCCTCTATCTCACAGAGAGCTGCCTTCTTTTGTCTCCTTCCCAAGTGCTGGAATAAAAGGCATGCATCACCACACCTGGCCTCTGATTATTTTAAGACAGTATCTCATTAGTTGCTGAAGCTGGCCTTAAACTCCTGGGTTCAAAAGATCTTTCCTGAGTAGCTGGGACCATAGGCATGCACTACCAAGCTCTGGGAATTTTATTGTAACCAACTTCACCTCTATATAGGCTGGCAGCCTGACTGAGTGCCAGATGCTGTGCTTAGAACTTTGCATGTTTCAAGTGGCTGGATCCCCATTACTCCCCTATGACAGAGGTATTATTGTGATCTCCACCTAAAGCCAACATACAGAAAATGAGGTTAAGGAATATGCACACAGTCAGAAAGTACTGTAGGGAGGCTGGCCCCAGGTTCATGTGAGTGACCACCGGGCTCTCCACCAGTGACAGGCAGCCCTGGGTGACCAAGCCTCACAGAGGCGGGTTCCAACTATTTCCCCCTCTATGAACTGAAAGCATGCACGGGACAAGTACTTTTTTCTGGTTTTCTTCCACCCACTTCCATCTGCTTTCCCCTCAGAAATCCCCCTGCCTTTCCTTCCTGGTACAAACATTTCCATAGCTCAAGAAGAAAGAAAAGGCCATAGTAGCTGGGTGTGGTGGCGCACGCCTTTAATCCTAGCACTTGGGAGGCAGAGGCAGGCGGATCTTTGTGAGTTCAAGGCCAGCCTGGTCTACAGAGTGAGTTCCAGGACAGCTGGGCTACAGGGAGACCCTGTCTCAAAAAGTCAAAAAAAAAAAAAAAAAAAAAAAAAAAGGCCATAGTAACTCATATTCCAGCACTCAAAGATGATGATCATTGAGTTCAAGTCCAGCCTAGGGTACAAAGTGAATTCCAGCCCGAGTTACAGAGTAAGACCCTGTCTCAGAAAGAAAAAAAAAAAAAGCAAGAAAATAAATTTGTGAAGCTCTTAACTTTGTTCAGCAAATGAACATGACTTACTTGATCTTATCTCTAAAAGGGGCACCACTCCTGAGGTAGTCACCTCTGGGAGTATTTGGTTGGCTTCTTTGGGTTTCCCATGGAGCTTCATGGTCTCACTGGAAAACCATTGCCTTGACTGTCAATTCTGTATACATGCAAACAAGTACATGCTTACTAAAAAAAAAGGATACATTCATATCTTCCAGTCCCATGTGTATCCAACAATGGTGTATTTAAATTTCCATACCCCAACTGGCTGTCATGCGAGGAAAACAAAAAGCCACCAAGCTAGTGTCACAGGCTGCACTAATACTCAGCCCACACTGAATGCTTAAAACAGCAGAAAATAGTTATTAACCATATTGGAAGCTAGATGTCCAGGCTCAGGGTGTGTCCAGATATTTTTTTTATGGTCCCCTGTCCTTGGTGTGCAGGTGGCCATCTTTTCTCTGTCCTTACATGGTCATACCTCCATGCCTATTCTAATCCCCTCTTCTTATAAGGATACCAGTCAGTGGGATTAGGGCCCATTTAACAATCTCATTTTAATTTTAGCAGTTATTTAATTTATTTGTTTATGAGTTTACTTATTATTTATCTATTCACTTACTACTTATTTACTTATTTAATGTGTATGAATTTTTGCATGTACGTAAGTGCATCTCTGTCATGCGATGCCCATAGAAGTCAGAAGGGGGAATCAGATCCCCCAGAACAGGTTGTTAGCAGCCATATGGGTGCTGGGACCTGAACCCCAGTCCTTTGCACGAGCAGCTAGTGCTCTTAACCTTTAAGCCCTCTCTCCAGCCTCTATAAGCCTTTTCTCCAAATCTAGGGAGTCAGGACCTCAACATATGAATTCGGTGGGAGGTGGGACTGGAGATGACACAATTGAGCTCTAGACACTGAAGAAGCTGTCCCTGATTCTTTCTTTATCCAGCACTTCTGTGACCTTGGGTGACTGTTTTTTCTCCTAATTTCCATTTCTTCATCATCAACATAGGGGGGTCAGATAGGACACACTGGGCCCTCACTATGTGGAAATTCTACCCCGACCCACACTAGTATCACTGATTTTGTGATCTACCTAAAGGGGTCTTTGGAGGAGGAATCAAGAACACTAATCTATAGTGAGTACTCCAGCACTTGGGAGGCAGAAGCAGGTGGATCTCTGTGAGTTCAAGGCACACCTCATTTACATAGTGAGCTCCAGGCCAGCTAGGACTAAAGGGAGACCCTGTCTCAAAAAGACCAAAAAAATTTTTTCTGAAGGGGGCTAGCCAGATGGCTCAGAGGTTAAGAGCACTGGCTGGTCTTGTAGAGGATGTGGGTTCAGTTCCCAGCACCCACATAGTGGCTAACAACCTTCTGTAACTCCAGTTCCAGGGGATCTGATGCCCTCTCCTGACCTCTGTGGCTTTACACTAATATACATGCAGGCAATACACTCATACATAAACTAAAAATAATAAAGCACTTAAAAATTTGGAGGGTTCAGGGGCTGGGTTGAACACAGACCCAACATTTGCTAGTTAAGAGCTCTGGCACCTACATCCTCAGCCTTCTTTTTCACTTTGAGACAGTCTAAGTTGTTCAAACTGGCCTCGTCTATAACTCAGACTGACCTTGAACTTGTGATCCTTCTGCCTCAGCCTCTGGAGTAGCTGGGATTACAGGACTGTGTACCAGGCCCAGCTTGAGTGCTGATGCGTCTCAGTGTTTCCCAGTAGACTTTATGATCACTGTGTCTTGCCAAGCACTGTTCCACAGTCAGAAAGCAGCAGGGCACAGCCTCAGCTGGAAGTCCTGAGTGAGCAGAGCCCTGTCTGTGCCAGTGTTTCCTCCTGAGGTGGCAGCTCCGACACTCCCTGAAGGAAGGAAGGAAGGAAGGAAGGTGTCTGGTGTTTTTCAATCCACACAAAGGCATTTTCTGTTCAGGGTAATTCTATATCCAGGCACCTTTTAAAGATCAAAGCCAAAATAAACCAACCAGGAAATGGGATTGTCAGTGAGGACAGAAAACTCTTCCCTATTATGAGTGCAAAAGGAGGCTGGCCCATAACAGGGTGGCTGTGGAGCCTGTGTGTGACTTCAGAAGCCCTGGGGTCACACAGCCAGCTCTTAAGTGCTCCCCCTCCTCAAAAATACAAGATAGAGGAGAGTCACTCCTGAGGTGGCAGCTCTGACACTCCTCCCTTTATGAGCCATGTTGAGGCTTTTCTGGGCCCAAGGTAAAGAAGCAAGTTACCGTGTTACGCATGGCGCCCATTGTGTGAGGCTGGCGTCCTTCAGCCATGGACGAGTGGTAATGGAAAGCAGGCACTGAGGTCTCTCACGCTCTTATTTACTTCGGTCACCTTGAAGGGTTGTTCATTTTCTTTTTACTTCTTGAAACTTGTTCTTCAAACCCATGTTCATGTATTCATGCAGGTAACTGAATGTTCCAGATTCTTAATCTTCTTATCAATGAAATCATAATACTGCTATCAAAGAAGGCATTTGGACTGAGAAGGTCTTTGGAGTTTCTGGGGTACTCTGTACATGGAGCCTACTGTGTTACTTACTTTACTAGGACATCCATTGATTCGGGTTCAGCTGTCTCTATGCCCGAATGGTGGGGAGAGTTTCCTGCTGGGAATATTATGTTGAACTATTCTTAAGCTGAGCATGATTATCTTTCTCCCTGAGGTTTTAAAAGTTATAATTGACATATAACAATTATATGTATTCATGGAATACAGTGTGATAATTCAATATATGCATCCAATCTGTAATTGGGGAAATTAGAATTTCTGGCTCCCCAAACATTTATCATTTCTTTGTGTTGGGAACTTTCCAACTCCTTTCTTCTGGTTCTTTATAAAGTACATAACAAATCATTGTGAACCATAGTCGCCCACTGTGCTGGAGAACACTAGAACTCATTCCTCCTTGTAACTGCATGTTGGTCCTTTGTGGTTGGCATGAAGCTCTCTGCACTGGCATGTGCACTCTGTCCTCATGCACCACGAGGTCAGCACTGAGCTTCTCTTTCACACAAGAAACAAGCAGGAGGAATGGAGGCTCACAGGTTCCCTGTCCACAGTCATTCGGGTTTAAGAGGACAATGAAAGGCCCAGGACCAGCACAGACTGCCAGTGTCTCACAGCTTTTTTGCAGAAAGCCTGCGTTCCACCCGCTGCTTCTGGGATATGCTGGAAGTTTCCACACCCCTCTTGGAATCTGAGTACACTTCATTTTATCTGAGTGTGCTGGTTTATAGTCACTGTGCAAATGTATTTGGTTGGAGTGATTGCTTGGCTTTATGGAAGTGCCCTCTCCTCCACATTGTAAAACCATTCATGTATAATCTACTTAAACATGCATTCATGACTGAGATTGATGGTAGCTCAAGGAGGACAGATTACTTGATGTGTTGTTTGGCATATTTTCAGTGTTTGCAAAGGATGAGTATCTCTGGTCATGGGACGTAGTGAATTGACTGAGTCCAGGGTCAGAATTCAGAGGTGCAGAATTTTAATCTGTGTGAAGTTGACCTAGGGACGGCCTCAGAGGCTGTGTTGCTTTTCCTGTGGAATTCTCTTAATCTTAGGTATGCACCTTCGATCTTTATAGCTTCTGCATGGGCCATGAGGTGGGGCAGGCATCTCCTTTTGCAGCAGGCTTTCCTGTCTTCTGTAGTTTCAATGAAATTGTCCTGTCAGCAGGGAATTCTGAGTGGTTTTGCCCTGAGGAGAAGCTATCATGGGGATTTTTTTTTTTTTACCTTGATCTTTCCTGCAGAGGTGGACGGGAACTCCCAAAACATACGTGACCTTGAAACATTTAATTTAGATTCCTGATAGAGTGGTAGTAGCAGAATTAGTGGGCATTAATCTCATTAGCAGGTAAGTGGTGGGGGGGCATCCCCCAATCCTGAAATGTTGGCACCCATCCAAAGAGCTGGTGGGGGGGACTCAGATTATTTTGGAAATGTCCATAGCTGCTGAGAGTGGGGAGGGGAGCAGAGGAGACCTTTGGGCTCAAGTTGGCAAAGCTGCTGAACTCCTCGTGTGATGGACGGGGCTCGGGCTCAGCCAGACCCTGTTTCTAGTGCATCCCGGAAGCCATTCACCACTTAACACCTTCAGCACCTCTCAGTCCTTGTGGAAGAACTGGCTAAAAGCCGCAGAGCTAGGGGGAGGGACTGGGGCAGAGAGGACCCAAGGCTCACAGGGGCTCTGGCCCCATCCTAGTTTATGAAGAGGAAGGACCTGCCTGCTGTCCCCGGCCATGGTGTCTGGGATGGGGGCTAACGCTTCTCTTCCACTTGTCCTTTACAAATGAGTCAGTGACAGCCCCATCTCTCCATCTCTGAGGATGTTCATCCTCTGCCCTTCACACCATCATCTTTATGCTGCTGGGTTCTTACAGGTGTAGATGAGGGTCTAGACAGCACCTGCTGAGATGTCCAGATCCTTGTGTTCTGAAACAAAGAATTAGATAGAAATAAGAATGAGTTTATTTTATTTTATTTATTTCTGTATGTGTATGAATGTACTGTCTGCATGAAGGTCTGTGCACCCGTGTTGTGCAATGCCGCGGAGGTCAGAAGAGGGTCTCGGATTGGAATTGGAGTTACAGATGGTTCTTAGCCGCCATGTGGGTGCTGGGGATCAAACCTGGGTCCTTTGCAAGAGCGGTCGGTGCTCTTAACCGCTAGGCTATCTCTCCAGCCCCAAGAGTGAGCTTTAAGAAAGAGAAAGGCAGCCGGGTGTGGTGGCGCACGCCTTTAATCCTAGCACTTGGGAGGCAGAGGCAGGCGGATCTTTGTGAGTTCAAGGCCAGCCTGGTCTACAGAGTGAGTTCCAGGACAGCTGGGGCTACAGGGAGACCCTGTCTTGAAAAAACAAAAAAAAAAAAAAAAATGATTAAGAAAGAGAAAGGCACTCCAGAGAATGGAAGTGGGCCAGAGAGCTAGGACAGGTCTGAGCTCAAAACCCCTGGGCTTGAGCTCACATCATCAGGAGCCTTATATGCACACAGCACCAGACATCCTCTGCAGCGCTTTTGTTGTAGAGTGCTATCTTTGGAGCAAAAGAGACACTGTCTTCATCAGATCAGCTGTGGCTATTTGCTTGACTCTCACCATCAGGCTTATAAGTGTTGCCACTCCTTTATAGAAAGAAGTGGATGGAGAGGGTCATTGGACCTACACCTGGGATTCCAGCCTTTCCTCCCAGTCATCTGTATGCATTTCTGCCCTAATTGCATGGGGCCTCAGGTGTCTATATACTTAGAGTTAGTAGAGTGTATAGGCTGGAGGAAGTTAATTGAAGAAGTCTCCATCTATGTTGCTATGAGGAAGCCATTAATGCTGGGTGGAGAACAGCTTTGAGTCCCCCCACGCTCCTGCTGGTAACCTCTGTGAGGAAGCACAGTGGACTCTGGTTCTCCTGGGCAACCTTTGGTGGAGTCCTACTTTGGTTTGTGGTTGAGACTTTATAAGGAGGGCGTAGAGGTTGTTTACATCTCCCCAGGGAAGGAATTCTCTCACAGCAGTGTTTTTTGCTCCTGCTGGTTTGTTACTTGTAGTCTCAGGTCAGAGGCACTGCCAGTCTCCCTCTGTCAGCTCATTCTTTCATATGATAACCTTGATGGCTCTCCCGGCATGCTCCCCTACTGCAGGGAGACGCTAGAGCTCATTCTGGGTCACCATGCTGAGAAAGTGCCTCAAACCCAGCACTCCTGACATTAGAGCTCTTCCGCCCCTGAGGACTCTGTCCTAGGTCTGAGGAAGCCCCTGTCCTTGTGCCTCTGTCACCTTCACCAGTGTGCTGAATAGCTTTAGTGTCAACTTGACACACCTGGGTTGAGGGAGCCTCAGTTGGGGAATTGGCTCCATTGGATTGGCCTGTGGCCACATCTGTGGAGTATTGTCTTGATGGTCGAGCAGTGTGGGAGGGCCCAGCCCACAAGAGTGGTGCTACCCTGGGCAGGTTGTTGTGTACCTCATAAGAAGGCGGGCTGGGCATGAGCCAGAGGAGCAAGCCAGTGGACAGCATTCCTCCATGGCCTGTGCTTCAGCTCCTGCCTCCAGGTTCCTGCCCTGAGTTCCTGCCTTGTGCTACCTGAGTGATGAATTGTGAACCAGGAGATGTAAGCTGAATAAACCCTTTCCTCCCCAAGTTGGTGTCGGTCAGAGTGTTTTGTCACAGCAATGGAAGACAAACTAGTACAACCAGGGAAGGCTTCTGAGTAGCAGCCTCAGAACAATCGTGTGGCAGCTTCAGGGGATGGAAAAGTTGTTTGCTGACTGCCGGTCTCAGGTCTTGAAGATACTGAATTCTTTACAGGACAGCATGGGGATCTTTGATACAAAAAAGGACATTAAGGATGAAGTATAGACTAGGATCTATGGCTGTTTAGGTAAACAGCAGGATTTACGGGGGGCCAAAACTGCTGTTCTTTGTACCAAAGACTTACTGTTTTATAAAATGACAGTAGTAGTTCAGATTCGACTTCCTCTTTCCTTCTCTTTCTCCTCCATATCCTTTTCTCCCTCTTCTTCCTCCTTTCCCTCCTCTCCCTCCTCTTCTCTCCCTCCTCTTCCTCTTCTTCCCTTTCTTTGTCCTCCTTTTCTTTAGTACTGGGAACAGAACTCAGGACTTTGCACATGCTAGGTACTCTGCCACTGAGCTATATCCCCAGCTCTGTATTTTCTAGAAATGGAATGGTACAGCATGTGACCCTCTGCCTGGCATAATATTTTCCTGGCTTATTTGTATGCTAGCATACATCAGTCATTCATTTGCTTAGCAGAAAACATTCCCCCATGTGGATATACCATGTGTGGTTTATCCATTTATCAGCTGATGGACATTTGTGTCATTTCTACCTCTTGATGAATGTTCTGCTATGAACATTCTTATACAGTCTTTGGTGGACATGTTCTTCCCATTCTCTGAGGACATAGCTAGCAATTTAGGATTGCTGGACCCAAAGTAACCTTGTTTCATTTTTGAGGAACTTGCCAACTGGCTCCCAAAGTGGTAGCATCATGTTATATTCCTGCCATAAATATATGTGATTCCTCTCTCCACACCTTCCTCCCTCATGTTACTGTCTATCTTAAACACTTTGAAAATTTGTGTGTATGCACACTGGCATGCCATGGTGTGCACATGGTGGTCAGAGGACAACTCATGATTGTTAGTTGGTTCTTTCCTACCATGTGAGTCCCAGGGCTCAAACTCAGGTCATCAGACTTGATGACAAGCACCTTTCCTGCTGAGCCATCTCCCTGGTCCTGTCCATGTTTTGGACTGTAGTCATTCTAGTGGCTGTACAGTGAGGCTCTGAATTGCACCTCCTTAGTGACTAGTGATGCCCAGCATCTTTTGTGTATTTCTCTGCCATTTGTACATCTTAGTTGGAGAAATGTCAACTCAAATCCGTTGTCTGTGGTTTTTTTTTTTTCCAATCACAATTGTAGCCCAGAACATTTTATAAAATCTGGATCCTAGTCCCTTATCAGATAAACAATTTTGTCCTAGTTTGTCTTCCATTGCTGTGACAAAACACTCTGACCAACACCAACTTGGGGAGGAAAGGATTTATTCAGCTTACATCTCCTGGGTCACAGTTCATCACTTAGGGAGCCCAAGACAGGAACTCAGGGCAGGAACCTGGAGGCAGGGGGTCTAGACAGCACCTGCTGAGATGTCCAGATCCTTGTGTTCTGAAACAAAGAATTAGATAGAAATAAAAATGAGTTTATTTTTATTTTATTATTTCTGTATGTGTATGAATTGTATGTCTGCATGCAGGTCTGTGAACCCGTGTTGTTCAATGCCGAGGAGGGTCCGAAGAGGGTCTCGGATTGGAATTGGAGATTACAGATGGTTCTTAGCCGCCATGTGGGTGCTGGGGATCAAACCTGGGTCCTTTGCAAGAGCGGTCGGTGCTCTTAACCGCTAGGCTATCTCTCCAGCCCCAAGAGTGAACCTTTAAGAAGAGAAAGGCAAGCCGGGGGTGTGGTGGCGCACGCCTTTAATCTCGCACTTGGGAGGCAGAGGCAGGGATCTTTGTGAGTTCAAGGCCAGCCTGGTCTACAGCGTGAGTTCCCAGGACAGCTGGGGCTACAGGGAGACCCTGTCTTGAAAAGACAAAAAAAAAAAAAAAAAAAAAAATGATTAAGAAAGAGAAAGCACTCCAGAGAATGGAAGTGGGCCAGAGAGCTAGGACAGGTCTGAGCTCAAAACCCCTGGGCTTGAGCTCACATCATCAGGAGCCTTATATGCACACAGCACCAGACATCCTCTGCAGCGCTTTTGTTGTAGAGTGCTATCTTTGGAGCAAAAGAGACACTGTCTTCATCAGATCACTGGGCTATTGCTTGACTCTCACCATCAGGCTTATAAGTGTTGCCACTCCTTTATAGAAAGAAGTGGATGGAGAGGGTCATTGGACCTACACCTGGGATTCCAGCCTTTCCTCCCAGTCATCTGTATGCATTTCTGCCCTAATTGCATGGGGCCTCAGGTGTTATATATTTAGAGTTAGTAGAGTGTATAGGCTGGAGGACGTTAATTGAAGAAGTCTCCATCTATGTTGCTATGAGGAAGCAACATTAATGCTGGGTGGAGAACAGACCTTTGAGCCCCCCACGCTCCTGCTGGTAACCTCTGTGAGGAAGCACAGTGGACTCTGGTTCTTCCTGGGCAACCTTTGGTGGAGTCCTACTTTGGTTTGTGGTTGAGACTTTATAAGGAGGGCGTAGAGGTTGTTTACATCTCCCCAGGGAAGGAATTCTCTCACAGCAGTGTTTTTTGCTCCTGCTGGTTTGTTACTTGTAGTCTCAGGTCAGAGGCACTGCCAGTCTCCCTCTGTCAGCTCATTCTTTCATATGATAACCTTGATGGCTCTCCCGGCATGCTCCCCTACTGCAGGGAGACGCTAGAGCTCATTCTGGGTCACCATGCTGAGAAAGTGCCTCAAACCCAGCACTCCTGACATTAGAGCTCTTCCGCCCCTGAGGACTCTGTCCTAGGTCTGAGGAAGCCCCTGTCCTTGTGCCTCTGTCACCTTCACCAGTGTGCTGAATAGCTTTAGTGTCAACTTGACACACTTGGGTTGAGGGAGCCTCAGTTGGGGAATTGGCTCCATTGGATTGGCCTGTGGCCACATCTGTGGAGTATTGTCTTGATGGTCGAGCAGTGTGGGAGGGCCCAGCCCACAAGAGTGGTGCTACCCTGGGCAGGTTGTTGTGTCCTCTAGAAAGGCGGGCTGGGTATGAGCCAGAGGAGCAAGCCAGTGGACAGCATTCCTCCATGGCCTGTGCTTCAGCTCCTGCCTCCAGGTTCCTGCCCTGAGTTCCTGCCTTGTGCTACCTGAGTGATGAATTGTGAACCAGGAGATGTAAGCTGAATAAACCCTTTCCTCCCCAAGTTGGTGTCGGTCAGAGTGTTTTGTCACAGCAATGGAAGACAAACTAGTACAACCAGGGAAGGCTTCTGAGTAGCAGCCTCAGAACAATCATGTGGCAGCTTCGGGGGATGGAAAAGTTGTTTGCTGACTGCCGGTCTCAGGTCTTGAAGATACTGAATTCTTTACAGGACAGCATGGGGATCTTTGATACAAAAAAGGACATTAAGGATGAAGTATAGACTAGGATCTATGGCTGTTTAGGTAAACAGCAGGATTTACGGGGGGCCAAAACTGCTGTTCTTTGTACCAAAGACTTACTGTTTTATAAAATGACAGTAGTAGTTCAGATTCGACTTCCTCTTTCCTTCTCTTTCTCCTCCATATCCTTTTCTCCCTCTTCTTCCTCCTTTCCCTCCTCTCCCTCCTCTTCTCTCCCTCCTCTTCCTCTTCTTCCCTTTCTTTGTCCTCCTTTTCTTTAGTACTGGGAACAGAACTCAGGACTTTGCACATGCTAGGTACTCTGCCACTGAGCTATATCCCCAGCTCTGTATTTTCTAGAAATGGAATGGTACAGCATGTGACCCTCTGCCTGGCATAATATTTTCCTGGCTTATTTGTATGCTAGCATACATCAGTCATTCATTTGCTTAGCAGAAAACATTCCCCCATGTGGATATACCATGTGTGGTTTATCCATTTATCAGCTGATGGACATTTGTGTCATTTCTACCTCTTGATGAATGTTCTGCTATGAACATTCTTATACAGTCTTTGGTGGACATGTTCTTCCCATTCTCTGAGGACATAGCTAGCAATTTAGGATTGCTGGACCCAAAGTAACCTTGTTTCATTTTTGAGGAACTTGCCAACTGGCTCCCAAAGTGGTAGCATCATGTTATATTCCTGCCATAAATATATGTGATTCCTCTCTCCACACCTTCCTCCCTCATGTTACTGTCTATCTTAAACACTTTGAAAATTTGTGTGTATGCACACTGGCATGCCATGGTGTGCACATGGTGGTCAGAGGACAACTCATGATTGTTAGTTGGTTCTTTCCTACCATGTGAGTCCCAGGGCTCAAACTCAGGTCATCAGACTTGATGACAAGCACCTTTCCTGCTGAGCCATCTCCCTGGTCCTGTCCATGTTTTGGACTGTAGTCATTCTAGTGGCTGTACAGTGAGGCTCTGAATTGCACCTCCTTAGTGACTAGTGATGCCCAGCATCTTTTGTGTATTTCTCTGCCATTTGTACATCTTAGTTGGAGAAATGTCAACTCAAATCCGTTGTCTGTGGTTTTTTTTTTTTCCAATCACAATTGTAGCCCAGAACATTTTATAAAATCTGGATCCTAGTCCCTTATCAGATAAACAATTTTGTCCTAGTTTGTCTTCCATTGCTGTGACAAAACACTCTGACCAACACCAACTTGGGGAGGAAAGGATTTATTCAGCTTACATCTCCTGGGTCACAGTTCATCACTTAGGGAGCCCAAGACAGGAACTCAGGGCAGGAACCTGGAGGCAGGAGCTGAAGCACAGGCCATGGAGGAATGCTGTTCACTGGCTTGCTTCCCTGGCTCATGCCCAGCCTGCCTTCTTATACCATACACAACCACCTGCCCAGGGTGGCACCACTCATTGTGGGCTGGGCCCTTCCACACTGCCCTACCATCAAGACAATACTCCACAGATGTGGCCACAGGCCAATCCAATGGAGCCAATTCCCCAGTTGAGGCTCCCTCAACCCAGGTGTGTCAAGTTGACACTAAAGCTATCCAGCACAAATTTGTAAATACTTTCTACCATTGTATGGACTATCTTTCAGTTTCTTTAATTTTGATGAAGTTCAATTAATCTACTTTTCCTCCTGCCAGTTGTTATGTACTTGATGTCATGTGTCAGGAACTATCATCTAAGCCAGGATCTTAAAGATTTATGTGTATATGTATATTTCTTTCTAAGAACTTTAAATATTTAGTTCTTAACCCTTGTTTTTTTGGTCTTATTTTGAGACAGGGTCTCCCTTTAGTCCCAGCTGTCCTGGAACTCACTATGTAGACCAGACTGGCCTTGAACTCACAGAGAGAGATCTGCCTGCCTCTCCCTCCTGGATGCTACCCAAGTGCTACGATGAAAAGCTTGTCCTGCTTCATTAGTAGGATTGAAAGGTTATTCCTGGGCGAACTGTCAACCCATGAAAGGAAACAACCAGAACTGATCAGAGTCCAAAACGACATCTCCAGAGAAAGTAGACTGTTTTGCTTCTCGTCCACCTGTGCCCCTTTTCTAAGCCTAGGGAACAATCTGCAGAAGAGGGGGTGTGGTAGAATATAAGGGCTGCGATTGGGGTGAATGGTGAAACTACAGCAATATAGATTGGGCACTTATTTGATCAACATGATTGTACATACAAGCCCCTCCAGCTGGATGGTGGGAGCCTTGGGCTGTGTGGGTTTGGGCATAGCTGCTTGCAAATTGGTTTTACATGAAGGATGCTTGTACTCATAACTTATTACTTATTGTTAAAAAAATGAAAAAAAAAATGAAAGCTTGTCCCACCATGCCTGTTTTTTTTTCGGTATTTTTTTTGTTTGTTGTTTGTGTTTGTTGTTTAAGACAGGGTTTCACTAAGTTCCCTGGCTGGCCTGGAACTTGCTATATAGAATAGGCTGGCCTTGAACTCACAGAGATCCATCTGCCTCTGTCTCCCAAGTACTGGAATTAAGGGCATGAACCACCATACCTGCCCCCCTCCCCTTAGAAAATTTTATCTTTAAACTGTCAGGCTTACCTCTGGGAGACTTCTTCCATGTTCAAGTAATTTTTTATTATATAAAATAAAAACTAAGGAATTAGAGAAATTAGGTTTTACAATAAATTTTGTGATTTGCTTTCTTCATTCAATGTATCAGACACATTCCTCTAGGTGGTTATGCTTCCGTGTCGTGACTTTGATTGGCAGAGCAGAATTTTCATTGTGTGGATATCTGTTATTGCTTAACCAATCCCTCATTATTGTGCACTTAACATGTTCCTGTGAAAAAATAGGGCATAGCAAGGAGTGGATGGCTTCCTTAGAATAAAATTTCAAATATGGAAACGCACATCCCCCTGTTTCCAGCATCCTAATTAAACACATGCACAGAGGGTCCCTGAGCCTGTTCTTGAACAAAGAGGACAGCTAGATAGACAGGTAAATTAATGAGCTTAAAAATAGCCTTTACTTTTTAATTTCTTTTTTATTGTTATTAAATTTTTTCCATAAGTCATACATCATTTCTCAATCAAGTCTAGAGTCACTTCTCTTTCCATGCCCCCCACCCCACCCGAGTCTCTGCACTCTGCCATATATGTCCTGCATCTTTTTCTGAGTCTTTCCAGAGGTTTTTTTTTTTTCCCAATTCTTTTGTTGTTGTTCTCTCCAACTTGTGTTGCTACAGTATATATACATATACATATATATCCATAGTTATATATATATATATACATAAATATATACATACATACATACACATATCACTTGAATTGGAGGATTTTTTTCCTAAAAGATGTCATGTTTTCCTTAAGGAAGTGCTTGAAGGTTCCTTCTTGGCAATCCCAAACAACCATCAATCCTGCACTTTTGCTCCACATGGGGGTCTTTCCCTCCCATGGTCCCCCAAATGAAGTCCAGTAAGCACACGTCCTGTCTTGATCCCCCTGTAGTGGCCTCCATGATACAGCCCAGGTAGTCCAACAATGGCAGTCTATATTCTGACGAGGCTGAAATCCCCTTAGCTGTTTAGTCCACAAGCTGGGTATCTCAGTAGTCCCCATCTGGCATTGAAGGTTTGGAGGATTCTTGGAAAGACACGAGTCTTCAGTCCATATTGGAAAGTACAAAGCTGTGTGTCATGTCTTTGAGGAGTGCCAAAAGTGGTGGCAGCCACAGGATAGATGCACTTGCCAGTAAGAATTGAAAACAGGCTAAACAACAGTACTCTCTCTTTTTTCTTTTTGTCTTTTCACTAAGATCTCAAGTTTTATGTCTGTAGTACAGTTTCTCTGGTCTTGCTAATTATTTATTTCTTGTTATACTTTCCTTTTGGATGCTTAAGGCCACACAGCCCAGATTAACCAAGGTTTTTGTTTTCTCAGGGTCAGTTGAGGATCTGGTCCTCAGGGGTCTCTCAAGGTTTTTTTTGGAGGAGGAGGGTGGGAGCCCCTTGCTCCTTGCAGCTTTTCATTCACCAGTTCCATCTACTGAAGGACAAAATCAGGTCTTGCTAGACCAGTCTTCCTTTTCTGAAGCATGAGCAGACTTTCCGCTTTATAGACTGGACACTGGCTGAAGTCCCATTAGTGGCTCTCCAAGACCTCCCTGAACAGGAAGACTGGTGACCCACATTTGCAGGACATTTCAAGAGATGCCCCCATGCATAATCCCCTAAGGCTTGGTTGACCTCTGAGGGTAAAGAACAAAGTTATCCCTTAGGTCCCTCAAAAATAGCCTTTACTTTTGGACAGGGCCTTCCCTACCCTGTCCAGTAGTCATCTGTTTTCTGGAAGTTATCATGTCACAGCATCAAAGAACTATTCCTTGTTACTAGAGTTATCGTAATTATAACTTTAATTACTTCATGATATTATTTTGATTTGATGTGACTTAATTTTCCTACAAGGTCCAGATGTTGAATACTGATGTTACATTCTATTTTTAACTTATAAAGACCACCAGGGTGAACATAGCTGGTGCTGGTAACTTCTAGTTCCTCTGAATTGTTTCCTCAGGGCAGGTTCTCAGCAGAGGGATTTCCAGGTCAGCTGGTTAGAACATTCTGAGAATGTACACTTACCAGCAGCTTGCAACCCCCCTGGCAATGCCTGAGGGCCTAGAGCCTGGCACTACCTCCCTCCTCACAGACATTTGGAGATGCTTCAGAAAAGATTTCAGGGGAACAGTGGTTGAGTTGGGTAGGGGAGGGTGAAATTAGCTCCTACTTTATTACTATTTTTAATTTTTTAAAAATTTTTATTTATTTCTGTATGTGTATCAATGTACTGTCTGCATGCAAGTTTGTGCACCCGTGTCGTGCAATGCCGCGGAGGTCAGAAGAGGGTGTCGGACTCCCCTGGAACTGGAATTGGAGTTTCAGACGGTTCTCGGCCACCATGTGGGTGCTGGGGATCGAACCCGGGTCCTCTATAAGAGCGGTCGGTGCTCTTAACCACTAGGCCATCTCTCCAGCCCACTATTTTTAATTTTTAAAACTCGCATTAAAGGATGATTCTTTGTTCTTCACAACATCTGCAGATTTTGTATTCATCCCATTCTTTCCCCAGTGATGTTTCTCGGATTATCCTGGTCTACACAGAGAGCTCCAGGCCAGCTAGGACTAGAGGGAGACCCTGTCTCAAAAAAATAAAAAAAAAAAAAAAAAAAAGGCAACTGTGTGAGTCTGTGTTAGAAGAATTCATGTCTACGGGCCTCTGAAATGTGAAATGTTCGGTGTACAGGAAAGTTACAGCATGGCGTCCAAGGTTTTGTTTATTTTTTTCTGTCTTTTGTTTTTGAGACAGGGTCTCCCTGTAGTCTCAGCTGGCCTGGAACTCACTATGTAGACCAAGCTGGCCTTGAACTCACAGGCATCTGCCTGCCTCTACCTCTGGAGTGCTGGAATTAAAGGCATATACCACCATGCCTGACAGCATCAAAGTTTTAAAACAGAGCCGTCCCAACTTCTTCTTGTAAATATTTGACATTTTTGTTGTCTTTGAGGCAAGGTCTTGCTGTGAAGTCCTGGAAGACCTGATGGTCACTCTATAGCTTAAGCCGGTCTTGAGTTTGTAACAATTTTCCTGTCTCAGATGCTAGGATTATAGATATGTGACCTCAGGCCTGGCTCCTGATTTTAGTTTTCTAGCTGTAGAGTTATAGCTGCATTTGGGAAGGGTGGGTTGATCACATAGCCTGTGCCCTTACCCTGGGGACTGTGATAAGAGCCTCTAATGCCCTAGACTGTTCTGTCAGTTACTTTCAATTACCCAGGCCTGAACAGTCATTGTTGTTTTAGGAAATTGCACATATAACTCTCTCCAGACCCTTCCAGAAGGTGGTGTGAAGATGTCTCAAGATCTAGGGGAGATGATTTATCACATGACAGTGGAAAGAGAGAAAGACAGAGAAAGACAGACAGAGAGAGAGAGAGAGAGAGAGAGAGAGAGAGAGAGAGAATAGATGAGTGAGTATAATTGCTACTGCAGGCCATCATTGAAAGAACCTTTCTCTAGAGCTCCGATATATAATTCTTGACACATCCTTGACTTTTTGGTATGCAGATATTAAAGATGCTGCCAAGATTCATATATTCCATTCCACAGCATCTGCTCTGAGCATCCAGAGCTTTCCAACTGTGGTCTTCTGGGTTAGCAAGACTTCTGTGTCCTCTGTGGCTCAGGAATCCACTGGTACCTGCAGCGACTACGACAGCTGAGATTTTTCCTGTGCTCACCTGACCCCTGGCTTTCTGTGAGCCTCCTTCCAGGGCATGAATCCTAATGACCTAGAGGCTACAACTGGCCTACATTTCAAAATCATCTCCTTGAGCAACATGAATCAGGTGGTGATGAGCCATCTGTCCCCACCTCTAATGACTGTTTCTGCAGGGACAAGGAGAGACCTGGAATCTAGTGGTGTCACATCACCCTGCTGTTTGTATGTTCTTTTGCCTCCTCTGAGAGTCAGCATGGCTGACTCAGTGTGGTCCAGCTAGAGGGATGCAGGAGGGACTGTGGGACCTGGGGGGTAACTAGAGGGGTGCAGGAGGGACTGTGGGACCTGGAGGGTAACTAGAGGGGTGCAGGAGGGACTGTGGGACCTGGAGGGTAACTAGAGGGGTGCAGGAGGGACTGTGGGACCTGGAGGGTAACTAGAGGGGTGCAGGAGGGACTGTGGGACCTGGAGGGTAACTAGAGGGGTGCAGGAGGGACTATGGGAGCTGGAGGGTAACTAGAGGGGTGCAGGAGGGACTGTGGGACCTGCAGGGTAACTAGAGGGGTGCAGGAGGGACCGTGGGACCTGGAGGGTAACTAGAGGGGTGCAGGAGGGACCGTGGGAACTGCAGGGTAACTAGAGGGGTACAGGAGGGACCGTGGGACCTGGGGGTAACTAGAGGGGTGCAGGAGGGACCGTGGAGGGGTGCAGGAGGGACCGTGGGACCCGGGGGTAACTAGAGGGGCCTTACCGGGTGACAGGTGACAGACAGGCTCTCTCTCCATGGAGAGGCAGACTTGGAGCTGCATGTGTCGCCTGGGCTCAGATCCCAGCATCTTATGCTAGATGACAGCCCCTGCAGCCCTTCTGTGCCTTGGTTTCCCCTCTATGAACTGGGAAGAACCATGGAGAGGTCCTACATTAGTACAGGCAGAGTGCTCTGACATCCAGAGCATATGCCCACAGGTGGTTCAGCAAGGAGCAGTCCAGGCCTGGCTTTGGGAGGAAGGATCAAGGGGGTGTAGCCATGATTCCTGCTTTTCTCCTTCCAGAGCAATGATGTTGCAGGGTTGCTTGGGTGGGGCTTTGTCTCTTTGATGGCCTGTTGGTCTGCAGGGCCAGGAGAGGAGCGGGGGGCTGATTCTAGGCTGAGCCTGAGTGGAGAAGGGCTGGGTGGGTTGCTCAGGGTGGGTCCCGGGGCGGGCTCCCGGGGCGGGCTCCCAGGGCAGCAGACCTGACTGTCCAGGAGACCTGATCTCTGCTTGGGCTCTGCCACTTTCTCGGCAGCTTCTTCTGCTGAGTGCCCTGTACTCCAGATTCCAAATCTGCAGGATGGGGATGATTTCATACCAGACCATTCTGTGCTGGAGAATGGAGAGGAGGTCACCGAGCACTTAGGGCAGAGTGCTCAGCTGGCATTTATTTTCTTATTTACTTTCAGTTTTAACTTTTTTTGTCTTCTAAACAAGGTCTCACTATGCAGCTCTGGCTGGCCTGGAACTCAGAGGTCCACCTGTCTCTGCCTCCCAAGTGCTGGGGTTAAAGGTGTACACTAGCCTATCTGGCCTAGTTTTAACATTTTTATAGTTAGCATACAAAATAGTGGGTTTCATCACGACATTTTCATACCTGTATATCATCACATGTTGCTTATCTCTCCCCTCACTCCCCATCATTCAACTGGTGTAACCAAGTTTCTGAGTTTAAGGGTGGACTCAATCTTAGAGCAAAGAGAAGAGAAAAGAAAGCCATGTCTCAGGGTGGAAGCCCTGTCTAGAGGTGGAAATAAGGGGGTATAGGCAGTCCTCCAGGTTATACTTAAGTCCCCAGGGTCTGGTGTAAAGCCTTGGTTGGAGCGCTGTCGCCCCCACAGCTGGCTGGACATAGCTGCCAGCCTTGATGTCTTCCCCACCGTAGTCAGCAGGCTTCTGATGGCTGCCGGGGAGACCCAGCTGGTGTCCAGGAGTGGACAAGGGGTGTGATAGCCATCTTGGACCATCAGGACTTGAGGTAGAATGCTGCCTCTTCTTGAGTAGCTGTATCCTGCCTGGCTCTTGCTGGGCGTGGTGGCGCACGCCTTTAATTCTAGCACTTGGGAGGCAGAGGCAGGCGGATCTCTAGGAGTTCAAGGCCAGCCTGGTCTACAGAGCGAGCTCCAGGACATCTGGGACTAAAGGGAGACTCTGTCTCAAAAATACCCCCAAAAAATGTTGCAGAGAAATTGAGACTCCCAGTGCATAGCTCCTGCCCTCATGTCTAGGGAGGTGGCTGTGGCCTGGGGACGTGAAGGCTGGGAGCCTTCAGACTTCAGTGCAAAGTCCCTGTTGGCATCATGAGGGGTCCACTGCAGGTCGGAATCTCAAGATTCACTTTTTTTTTTTTTTTACTTTTTTGAGTCTGTAGCCTAGACTGGCACTGAGTTTATGACACCCCTCCTGCCTCACCTTCTGAGTGCTGCCATTATAGATGTGAGCTGCACAGTCCATTTTTTTTTTTTTTGTCTTTTTGAGACAGGGTTTCCATTGAGTCCCAGCTGGCTTGGAGCTCTATGTAGACAAGGCTGGCTTTGAACTCACAGAGATCTGCATGCCTCTGCTTCCAGAGTGCTGGGATTAAAGGTGTGTGCCACCATGCCCAGCCTAAGATGGTTCTTAGTTGCCATGTGAGTGCTGGGAATGGAACCCAGGTCCTCTGCAAGGGCAGTCAGTGCTCTTAACTGCTGAGCCATCTCTCCAGCCCCCTTGAGATTCACTCTTAAGCCTCATTTCTCTTGTAGCCTTGGAAAGCTTCTGTGTGCCCAGCTCTGGGCTTAGTGGCAGGCCTGTCCCTCCTGTAGGATTGCCTCAAGGTTGGAGGGTTTGTTGTCTTAACCTGGCCTATACTAGTCTTGGTCTGCACTGTTCTAGCTCTGTCATCTGACTGTACCAGGATGCTCTGGCTGCCCTGTAAGGCCCCAGAATGGCTGGATTCCTATCTCCCTGTTTTGTCAGACTGGGTCTTACTGTCCAGCAGGTCACGTTAGTACCTTCCTCATCACACACCTCTACAGCCCTCACACCATCAGGCAGCTGTGAGGATGCATCTAGGGCTCTGGCTTCTAGTTCCAGGCCTGATGCCTGCTTCCCACATATGTGCTTGCACTTCTTCATCTCCATAGATCCCAGCCTATTTTTGCTCAGGGGTCAAGTGTAAGTTCAAGTACAGGAAGAGGTGACAGGACCTGTCTGAGTAGGAATCACTTCTCCTGTGACAAGCTGAGGGTGAGGTTCCGTGCTAGGAGCCCTGGAGTTGTGCTGAAGGAGGAGCATGGCTGCATCTGAGACATCTGGGAAGAGTCCAAGCTCGCCAGTGTCACTGGGCTTGTTGTTCTGTGCGCACGGAGTCGCATTTTCAGGAACCAACCGGGGAGGCTAATGGCTCACAGGGCCCCCTTCACACAGTGACCTTTTCTTTCATGTCTGAACAGGATGACTTCTCAAATGTCAAGAACTCTAATTCGCTCAAAGCAACGTCCCTGTGAGGTGACTTATAGTCAACTAGGAGGTGGAAAGTTCAGGCATTTTTAGTGGTTTGAATAATGATATTAAAAAAGGATCCTAAAACAAATTGCAAAAGGCCCTAGAAAACCCGCACTTTCCCAGATCTGCAACTCCACCAAGCTTCTCCTTCCTCCAGCTCGCTCCAGGCCCCGATACTGAGATGAGCACATTTCAGTCCTCTGCCCTTGGCAGGGGCGTGGCAATAGTGCTTGGGCCACTTTGGTCCCAAATAGATGAGGGAAGTTGCAATTCCCAAGAGTGCTTAGACACTTACTTCCCCAGCCATAAGCCTGTCCACCATCTGCAGGTGTGGTTGTCTTTCACTGTCCCCAGAATCTCATAGTGAGCCATGATGGGGACATGATGTCTGTCATACACCTGGGGTTTGACTTACGTCTTTGCAATTTTCATGCAAAAGTGACTTACCTTTTCTTGGCATCCTGTCTCCTACTCATAAGATGAACAAAGATATATAAGTAAATGTTTCGCCTTGTAGGGTTGTTATAAAGAAGCAACGCCGTGTTAGATAAGGTACATATGAGATAGCTGGCCCTGTTCAGTGCTGCTCGTCATTGTAAGTGCTTTAAAGCATTACAAGGACTCAGTCTCCTCCTAACAACTCCAGTAGTTAGAGCAGTTAGGAGTTGCCATTGTTTTCACTTAAAAATTCTCAGGGATAGGGATATAGCTCAGTTGGTAGAATGCTTGTGTAGCATGCATTGCCCAGCTCGTCTAGCCCTGGGTTCAACCTCCTGCACCACATAATTAGGGGTGGTGGTGCATGCCTGCAGTCTCAGCACTTGGGATGCAGGGGAGGGGGGATTAGAAGTACAAGGTCATCCTTAACGTATTGAATTAGAGGCCAGCCTGGACCATATGAGACCTTGGGAAAAAAGTAAAAGCAAAAAAATTCTCTATCAGCAGTTCTAATAAGATACATTCTCATATCATACTGTTCATTCATATAAACAGTGTAGCCCATCACCTTAAGGAGTGTTATGCTATTAATATGCCTGAAGGCTCTGAAGCTGTTGAAATCTCTGTTTGGACAGGCGTAGATGGAGAATACAGGCTGGGCTGAAGGAGGTCAAGTGGTGCTAGGAGAGAAAGATTCTATTGAAGGCTCAGGAGGGACGAAAGGCCTTAAGCAACGATAGAGACTTAAACAAAAAGGGGATTTGGGGCTGAGTATATAGCTCAGGGGTAGAGTGCTTTTCCAGCATGTCCTAAGCCTTCTGTCCTATCCCCAGCACTGCAAAATGAAATGGAAAGAGGTATGGTTGTATGCTGGCCAAAGTGACTTGGATGAGGAAAGTCTGGGGGTCGAAGGGTCTGCGGGAGTAGGGAAGGTCAGCCAGGAAGGAGGCCTCACTTATGAGTGGGGGTCCACGAGTGGGGTCTTGAATATTGCCTCGGGGATGGTCGGGGAAGCTGGGAAAAGCTGTAGAAGGAACAGAGCAGAGCCAGGGCTTTGTAACGTTCTGAGCTCCACCCTGTAGGGAGTCCCCCTCACCCTCCCTGCTGCTGAGGCCCAGAAGAGGAACCTGCTCGACGCGGCTGTGCTGGCAAGCTAGGACAACCTGTTTCCACAGCCCAGCCCGGAAGTGCTGGTGCAGGTGGCCTGGGAAGAAGGTTCCTCTTTGCCTAAGATGTCTGGAAGGGGAATTCAGCAAGAAGGGCTCCAGTCTGGAGCTCTGACCCCAACTTCCTCATAGGCTCTTAAAGAGGGCTGCCTGTGTAAGCTGGACACCTGCTTCCCCCAGGACACCCAGCACAGGATGACACATTCCCATCTGGGGACCCTTGTGCCTGGCTGACTGAGGATCTGCAAATTGCCACGGCCCTTCCTCATCTTTCCATCAGCTGCAGCCATGTTTGTGCCCCAGGCTGACACCAGGCCCCTTCCTGCTTTTCCCAGCAGCGTGGGGAGCATGGTTCTGGGTCCTGCCTGAGCTGGGGACTTTTCTGCTCTTGTCCCTGTCGCCTCCCAAGTAACACACTTCTTTTTTTTTTATTTTTTAAAATTATTTCTGTATGTGTATGAATGTACTGTCTGCATGCGAGTTTGTGCACCCGTGTCGTGCAATGCCACGGAGGTCAGAAGAGGGTGTCGGACTCCCCAGGAACTGGAGTTCTCCTGGAATTGGAGTTTCAGACGGTTCTCGGCTGCCATGTGGGTGCTGGGGATCGAACCCGGGTCCTCTGTAAGAGCGATCGGCGCTCTTAACCGCTAGGCCATCTCTCCAGCCCCGCAAGTAACACACTTCTAGGAGGGCCCTGGGGTAACCTGGGGCTTAAAGGGTCAGTGTGTCTGTCTAAGATGTTTATCTCGTCAGAGCAGGCCAAGGGCAGAGCCTAAACCCTTCAGGCTGGTCCGCCTGCCCGTGGGTTCTCCTCTGCAGGAAACTGAAGGCCTCAGAGGCTTCTCTTCCCTTAGGCCCTGGGCTCAGCCTACTCCCGCCTCAGTGATGGTGACCTTTGTATATTCTCAGGGCAATCCCCTTCCATGCTGGGTGTGACCTCAAGCTCACTTTACTTGTGCTGTCTTCTATTCCTGCAGAAGTCCAGGGTACCAGCGCTGGAGTGTAACAGCAGTCCTGGCCCAGCGTCTCTGAGCAGCTGTGCTCGTGCACCTGGCCTTGTTCTCAGAGCAGAGCATTGCAAACCACCAGTATGTGTGATGGGCACTGGCTTGTTCTGCATCTCAGTGCTGTGAAGCACAGATCAGGTTTATTCAGTCTCTCAGTACTCAGCATCCTGGGAAATGGTCCCAAGTTACAGGAAGAGAGAAGAGAAGAACCAGGCTCTTAGAGAGCAGCGTGCTTAGTTTCCCTCAGGAAGCCTGAAAATGGCTCTCACCTGTGCCCCTGTGATCCTGTGCAGGGACTGTACCAGATCTCCCAGTCCCTTCCTGGATGCCTGCAATACAATTTACATTGCAGGTGGCTAGTCCCAGAGCAGGAAGGTGCTGCATTAGGAGCCTTCCACTGGCTTGAGTGACCCAGCTGCAGCCTGCCAGCCCCTACTTGGTGGAGCCATCATCACTTCTGCCTCTCCCACCCTCAGAGGTGAACCTAATGGAGGTCACAAAGACCCCACAAGAGACTGTAGGGGACTTCCGAAGGAACTCTGGGAATGCAGCCTTCGTTGAGAGTAATATAATAGAGTTGCTGGGCTAGCCCCTTATAGCTGCCTGTGACTGCCTCAGACCCCTGTCCACTACTCTATGCCTGCTACTGTGCCTTTGGCGCAGCCGCCTCTTAGAACTAGACTTGGCTTATAAGCCAAGCTTCCCAATAGGGAAGCACTACGGAAGTTAGAGGGGAGACAGATCGTTTGATGCTTAGGGCAGCTGTCTATTTTCTGGTTTAGGGGTTCATATACCTAAGGAGGCTGAGTGTCAGGGGATTAATTTGGACTCAGAAAGAGTGAGCAGGTTTGGGCCTCCTTTGCTGAAGGTGGAGCTCTTCTTCAAAAGCAAGAAAACAGACATTTAAAGAAACCAAAATGGCGAGTCAGACCTGCAGCCCAGGATTCCTCTGTAGGCCCGTGGGAGAAGCCAGAGCTCTGAGAAGTTCAGAGATCTGCTAGAGGTCACCCAACCAGGTGCGGAACTTTCTGCAGGGTTCTAGTCACCTAATGGCTACAGCAGGAAGGGAGCCTGAGCTTGGCGCACAGCCCTGCAGAACTCCCAGCGGGCTCGAGCCTGTGGGCCCCGCTGACCCACATGACACACTCCTTGAGTTTCTGAGTCAGCCCTGGGGCCCAGTGCTCTAGATTGGTGATGCTTTCTGGCTGCTGAGGCATGCCAGGCCTTTCTTCCCTCCTTGTCCCTTTCCACCGTGCTTCTGGCCTTGGTGTTATCCAAACTTCCTGTCAGGCTGTCCTCAACACAGAGGGCAATCTGATAAAATAGTTTCATAGGATTATGGCTTGAAAGGTGCCTTAGGGCCATTCCTTCTAAGGAGGTGGCCACGGCTGGGGAGCAGTCCTGGAGAAGTGAACAGGCTCTGTCACACACAAACTGGTTGATCCTAGTTTCTGCACCGGGTGCACCGAAGCCGGCAGTTCTCATGTTCTCCCTAGGTCCTGCATAACATTCAAGGTCAAGGCCTATGGGTTTTTAAGTTTTAGGCACTTTTTTTTTTTTTTAATAGGATCTCTTTGTTGCCCTGATTGGCGTTGAATTCCGAGGCTCAGGAGATCCTCTGGTCTTAGCCTCCCAAGTAGCTAAGTCTGTAGTGTGGGTTATTGTATCTGGCTTGCAACTTTTGATCTAGTCCCTAGATCAGTGCCAGCTGTGCTGGCTGCCGGGGAAGCACATGACCGCTGACAGACAGCCACCTTTTCAGTGTAGGTGCTGGGTATCAGCCTATGCCCAGGAACTCAGTCCTCGTGGCCCCCTCTGCTAAGGAGATGATGGGTTCCCGGGGTGGCCCCTTAGCAGCCTCGTCCCTGTTCTCTTCGCTTCTGGGTCACGGAGGATCACCCCAACTATAGAACTGTCCATCAGAATTTCCAGATGGATCCATCCATCACAGCAGTCCATACCCTGCTGGTCTCTGTGTCTTCCCTGGACTTGGCTTCCCAGTGGCCCTTTTCTTCCCTTCCAAGGGGAAGCCAGGCCGTCAAGCTGAGTGACCTCAGAGCAGCTCTGAGCTTCTTCCCTCTGGAGTCAGATTCTTTTTTGCATTTCGCCTGCTGCTTCAAGTCACGCTGTTTGGAGACACCAGCAGAGCCCCCTCCCCACCCCCCACAGAGCTGCCCCTTTGTGACCTGCAAGCTTGTCCTTCATGAAAGCATGTAAGAATGTTCTTGTGTGACCAATTCTCAGACTTGAAGGGCAGAGAGGGTCATGGGGCCTCTACTCAGGGTCAGAGTGATATTTGACATGGTTACTACGGGCTTTTCCTAGGCAGCTTTGTGGAAAATGTCTGATTTTCTCATTGTCACAGAACCAAATAAACCAAAACTGTTTCATAACACATACCACCAATGTCATATTTTGTCTTGTGGAAAATGTTTGACATTGCCTCTAGGGGATAAACGAGGCCATGGGTTGGAGGTGGGACCGGTGTCTGCCTGTTATAATGATGTGATCATGAAGGCCTGCTCCTCCCCCACCTGTCTATGGCTGGGATGCCAAGGCTCATTGGAAGTCAGAGCAATTTAAAAAAATCCTCCTTTGCTGGATTGCAGTTTGGCCTTCCAAGTGTGGACAATCGATCCAGGGGTTCATTTATTTATCCACATCCAAAATTTATTAAGTCCCTCTTCTGTGCTGGGTATGACCCTAGGTAGCTTGTGAGGAATGGGCCCAGGAGCCTGGCACCATGGCACTGTGGGACCGTCGGTTTGGATGCAATTCTACTGTTGACCATGTCACCATAAGCAAATCAGTTTTTCTGGATCTCAGCTTTTTTTTTTTTTTTTTTCAAAGCAAAGATAGGAATTCTTACATGTGGAAGAGGAGGTGATAGGTGCTCAGTCAAAACAGCTGTGGTTATTGTTACTTCCTATCTGTCTGCTGTCCTTTCTCTTCACACTAGGAAAATTGAAAAGGTCTCTGAACAGCTCTTTCTCTAACCATTGGCTGTCTTGAATCTTTGAGTCCTTGGAAGAGGCTAGAGGAACTGCCCCGTCAGCTGTAGGGATGCCAGGCTGCAGACTGCACAGAGACCAGCGTCAAGGCTGTACCACATCCTGCTCTAAATTTTGTCTCTGTATATTTCATAACTGGGCCACTTTGTTGGACAGCCTGAATCGTTAATGACCTTGAGAAGCAATCCCAGCTCTGACTTATAGGATCCTGTTCTTTGAAGTCATCCACTTTGTGGGTCTGCTCTCTCTTCTCGGGCACGCCTCCTTCCAGCTTTGATGGTGCCACTGTAACAACAGGGTTTGCAATTATGAATTCTTCTGCACAGCAAGGTGCAGTTTTAATATACAGAAAATATAATTGCTATCTTGAGTAATCATTTTCCGAAGGCTGAAAGTGTAACCTTTAATTAATATTTCATCTGCAGCCGGGGCGGGTTACTTGAATAGGACCTAAAAATATTGCTGTCCTTGTGTGTGGAGAGCGAGACACAGAGCCAGCGTCTGCTACGCCATTGTTCCCAGTTGCTTCTAAAATTAAAAGTGGTTAACCCCTTAACCTGTAATCACATGGGCCAAGGCTCCTGGAGGTACAGGGCTGGGAAAGAGGTGTGAGTCTAGGGCATAGTTTTAAGCTGCCACCTGCCTGTGACAGCAGAGCCATTGCACCTGCTGGAGATGTGACTATGGAGCAAAAGGGCTGGAGGGCTGGTGAGTCGCTGATCCAAGGCAGCCTCCTGGGTCTGTCCTGCAGGCCCTGTGATTTCAGGACACCTGAGGTTTCAAACCACACTCTGGAAAAGGCTAAGGGTATCTCCAGAGTGGCCTCAGAAACCTGGAGAAGGAAGGAGGGCAGTTGGAGCTGACAAGGAGGCATGCTGTGGAAGTCTGATTAGGGTGTGGAGAAATGAATCTTTGCAGCTCCTGTGGACCACTGTCATGGTGAGCAACTTCTTCCCAGCTTGAGGATTCTGGCTGGTTTGGCTGCCAGGGCGAGGAGCCAGGTCCTTAGTGATATAGGCTTTCCTCCATATAGCTTTACTTATCAATATGTCGTTTTATACATAGTAGCTCATTCTGATCTCAGTGACATCTCCTGAGACCTGTGGTGATGTGTAGACACCAGTCTCTCCCGTCTTCCAGAAGGTGAACTCCAAATGTACTTACTTGGCTCTGCTTCTCCTCACTGATCCTCCCTACAGCCATGGGGGAGGAACAGGTTCCTGTGAGCTGGAGCTGAGGACACAGCCAAGTGTGGCTGAGGTCACCGATCTGCCAATTCACAGGGCAGCCAGTGGCTTGGGAGGTGAAGATGGTGGGGGTCATGGGACTATGTGTACTGGTCAGTGTTTGGTGACCACTAGGAGCAGATGCGTGAGGTGCACTGAATTGTGTACCCTTGAACTCCTCAATGTCCCCTTTGATCCACCCTAAGCCTGAGCTCTAACCTAGGATACACACTTGGAAAGAGGCTCTCTTAACTTCATAAACTCTATGGGGATCATTTAAAAGAGTCCTGAGGTGACTGTTTCTGTGTTCTTTGCTTTAAAAAAAAAATCTTACGAAAATCACTGGCTGGTATGTTCATTGCTATTGATCACAAAGGAGGTTGTCATAGTTGTCAATGATCTTATCAAGACATTGGCTGCAGCCATGGGGTCATCAAGAACTGTTTCTTCACAGACAAAGGCTTGAGGTCTGTAACCTGCCACCTCCTGCTCTATCTAGCCGCATGTCCCAGGGACCAGTGTGGGGAGGCGTGTTCTGTGAGGGAGGTGTGCTCTGTGCCACTGTACAATGACGAAGGACAGAACACCTAGATGGCCTTTGTGTAATTCCACATGGACTATCTTACTTGCTGTCATGGCTGTCCTGCTGAAGACCACCATACCTACCCTTTCCAACTCACATACCAGGAACCCATGAGAGAGGAAACACTCAGCTCAGATGGCTGGTCCTGTAGCCCAGAGGGGAGCCGGCCAGGTCCCATCTTCCTAAGGGAGCTGGCCCCAGAGAGAAGGGGTCTGACCTTGCTTCAGGATACATCCACCTTTGGCCTCATCCTGACATGTCTCCCTGGCTCCATTTCTCCTAGCTCTAGCATAGTTCTCAAAGTCTCTTGTAGGAGGCCTTGGAGGGTCATTTAGGGTATTTCCCTTCCACTCTCTCACTTTCCAAGCATTCCAGAATAATACTGGGCCACAGCAAGTTTTTTCCTTAGTCATATCTGAGGAGTCTCCGTCAGCAACTGGTGCTTTTCAGATTTTGAATCATTGCAGATATGATGCTTGAATGCAGTAGAGAGAGGTTGATGTTCATGGAATCTGGTTCATAGAACACATGCATGTGTCTGCATACCTGTGCATGTGATGTTTGAGAAAGTTAAGAGAACATACAAAGGACGTCTCCCTGCTGGGGACTTCAGTGTGACACAGCAGGACACAGGGGTGTGGGGAAGTTATTGCTCTGTTATTAGAAAAGTGCAAGCAGCCTCTGCACAGATGTGGGAGCCAGTCGTGTGGCTGATGGGAGGGAGCCCGCTCTATGTTCTGTGGTAGTCTCACTCTGGAGGTAGATGCCACAGAAGTGGTATACCGTGATAGGGTTTTCCATGGAGGGCTTGATGGTGATTTCATTGTTTGGCTCCTTTGGGACAAGCTGCCTGTCACCTGGGATGCTTCTAAACAAGAGGACAGAGGTTACTTGAGCTGCCCTGGGGTAGTGGGGAATGTGGGGGTCCTACTGCAGAGGAGTCACTGGCATTGGTTCAAAAGTAAATGTTTTATTGGTGTGGAGGGAAGGCTTGGTGGGCAGAGAGGTAGTGATGACTCCAGACTTGGACCGAAGGGCATTGCTTCAGAATTGCTCCAAAGGTCATGTTGAACGGCAGTGTTTTTTACATTGGCAGCAGGTCAGGTTCAGAGAAGTAAAGTGGCCTGTCTTAGGTCATGTAACAAGTTCACGACTGGGTTGGGGCTTAGGGCCTTTGTGGGTGGGGAGGCTCTGAAGTCCATGCACCTCCAGGAGAGTAGGGTAGAGACGAGGGCTGCGGCTGGGCTCTTTCCCTGGCCCTGAGACCCTCCTTCTCCCCCTTACCATTTCACTTTCTTTTCCTTCCATTTCTCCCTACTGTGTACAGTGCTCTCTGTTCTGAACACCCTGTGTCAGAGCTAGGAACTCCTAGGAGCCTGTGTAATGCCTGAGTAAACATTCTTCCTGGAACCATTGGGTGTTCTTATGTGTATGTGTGTACCTATTATACACATGGATTGGTGTGTGTGGTGTGAATGTATGTTGTGCACATATCTGTGGGATGTATACACATGTGTATATGCACAGATGCATTGATGTATGGTATGTATGCATATGCATGCATGCTTGAATGCATGTGTGTATGTACCCAAGAAGAGACAAAGGAAACCCAATTGCAGAACTGTTTGACCCAGATGTGGGGCTGCCCCAGGCTGTCCCATCCCTCATTTTCTGCTGGGTACCATTGAAAGACCTGTGACCCCCTTCTGGTACATCCAGGAGCTTGAGGGCGAAGGGAGGCACACTCTGAGAAATAATAAACCACTGTTTTCTTGCTGGCTGTTTGCCCTTATTAATTCAGGTAGCAATTACCCATTTGGAATATTTGGAGACTAATTATTTTGTGCTGCGGAGAAGGCAGGATGAAGAATGTGTCGCTCTGACCTGATCTACTTTCTTAGTTCCCTGGGGAGGGCTGGGGGAGGCCAGAGGACAGAAGGGGACCAATGGAGCACTGGAGAGAAATGAGCTCAGAGCCCAGGACACTCTGTAGCTGCTGGGGTCTCAGCTGCGCATCTCTGCTTTGGTTTGGCCTTTGCCTTCATGTCCCAGGCTACTTCCTCTGTGGGTGCAGCTCCTGGCAGTCTGCCCAAGGATGTAGGGTGAGGTCAAAGCCCTAGTTGGAGCTGCCCTCTGAATGTCACCTATTTGGGGAGTGGTGTCCCTGGCATCCTCAGGTGATCAAAACCTGGACTTCAGGGGCAGGATGCTTATGATGGGGGTGCCCAGGAAGACCCCAAGAGGATGGGAAAGATGGGGACACTGCTCAGGGGACAGGCTGGAAAAGACCTGCAGATGACTAACTGAGCTTAGTTGTGAACCCAATTGGATATGGGTTCTTTTCTGTCACATGTCAAAAACTGGGGTTTATCTGCTTTCTAAGCTCCAGAGCGTTGTTGATAGCATTAAAATAGCAAAGGTACCTCTCATGAAAGGATGTAACAGGCAGGGGTACAGGATTGTCAGTCTAGGCTAGCAATCTGTTTTGGAGAATATCCTTGCCTTTATCGTGGAGGGGTATGCCCAGGGACTCAGGCCCTGTAGCCTACAGGCCCATCTGTGGAAGGCTATCTCCGTGTACTACCTCCAGAGAGGTACAGACTTTCTACCCAGCCTGATGTTGGCGTGAGTCTACAAATGTGCCTGAATCAGGCATTTTTCCTACAGATGAGCTGGGTTCTGGAGCTTTCTGGGTATGGGCCAGGCTGGCCACCACAGTAGCATCTTCTGCATTGACAGCAGTCTTCGGCCAGCTTGGGCTGGCAATAGTACCTGCTGTTGCTGTGGGCTGGGCCCTTGTTACTCAGCACGTGGCTGTCTGTCTACACAGCTGGGGCCAGCTCTGCTGAGATGGGAGTTTGACTGTGGTCATTTGCACACAGTTGTGTCTGCCCTGCCTTACTTCTTGTAATTCAAGGTCTTGCCTTCTGCATGCTTGGGGTTTCCCCAGGGCCAAGGCTTGTGCCCAGCCCTAGAGGAGAGTCAGAAGCTGGTCACATGGTGTGGCTGGCTTCTCTCTGAATCTGCAGCTGTAGTTTCTATGCAGAAAGGCTTGGATGGGGTCCTAACTTGGGACAGCCGTGTGTCTTGTTCTTCCACTTCCCTGTGTCCTTGTGCAAGGTCTTGGGCCATACCTTTTAGAAACTGTGATGTCTTTGCCTGGAGTGGTGGTGGGGTCTATCTCTATATATTTGATGCTAAGGATCCCAGAGAGGTGAACTGGGGTTGAGGAGAGGATTTGAGTGTGGTGAACTTGTGGTCTGCAATATGGACAAGCGGCCTTGGGTCTCCCTTTAAGTCCCAGGCATCTGTGATAGAGTGCTACTTTTACTCCTCTAGAATCAAGAGAGGCCCCCCTAGTGTGGCAGAGTGGCAGGTTATGAGAAGGACTCCATGGGAACGGCAGGGCAGTATGGCTTTGAGCTGAGGTCAAGGGCACCCTAGGTATTTTCTAAGGCATCCCAAGGACAGGTTTCAATAATGCCATCACAGAATGCCCATGATGGGATGGGAGTGGCTTTGAGGTCTGGGTTAGTTGTGCTGTAGGTGGGCTGCAGCTCCTCCGGGCTACCCCTAACAGCAGCCGGGAGTTGGTGTGTGCAAAGCCTCACATACATCTCTCCAGCTGTCTCAGGAGATGCAAAAACACCAGGTGCAGGCTGTCGGTTAGTTTCCATTTACATTACCTGGGGCTTTTCTGTCCAGCCTGCCCTCCCCCAACCAATAGGGAGGACATTACACCCAAACCAGTGGGTGGAGGCTCTTTCCAGGGGCTAACACCTTTGGCATGCCAGTTCTTGGCATGCCTGATGCTTCTGCAGGAGACCTAGTACCCCTTTGGGAACTCTAACCTACAAGGGCTGAGCCATAGACTGTGGTGGGACTAGGAGTCCTGGGTCCAAAGCCAATGATTGCATGACCTGAGTGGCCTTGGGAAAGTCAAGCCACCTCCTCCTTCTCATTTGAACATGAGGGCAGAAATACTTCTTGGGTCTGGGGCTAGGGACCAAAAAACATAAGGAGATGAAGAGTCTGGGATACTGCTTGCTGTGTTGTAGTTAAGATTAGTCTTAAATGGGACATTTATATCACATTGCTATCCTTTCCTCCTCAAGATCCAGGGAATATCACAGAAGCGAGGCTGGAAAGAATTTAAGGGCTGGAGGCTGGGGAAGGCAGGCATGAAAGCACTTCCATCCAGATGAGACAGTGCTGCCGAGCATACAGCTGCCATGGATGCCTGTGTAAGACTGCACCCTCCAGCTTCCCACCACAGTAGAGGAGCTGTCCAGGAGGCCCAACCCTTCCTGAGGGGCAAATGACTGTCAATGGTTGCTGGAGGAGTGATGTCATTTTCTGTGGGAAGAAGGGGTTCAGAGGGAAAGGATAATGAAGGGTGAGTCTAATCACAATACATTGTATATATGTATGAAACAATAAAAAATATCAGCGGGGAGAAAACAATTAGAGTAGCACAGCACAGCTCAGGGCAGGCTTCCTGCTCCTGGTGCTTCGGCCCACCCACCCGAGATGCATCTCATTGAGCTGGCAAACGTTCTTGCAGCACAGAAATCATACCGCTCATCCTCTTAACCAATGAGGAAATGGAGGCACTTTGAGCCAAATGCCCCGGCAGTGGTAGGAGTGCAGATGGGAACCATGTCTGCCTTCTTCTCTGCTTGTGCCTGGCCCACCAACTGCCTGAGCCATGGTTAGACACTCAGACAGGCTCCCCAGAGGAGGTGACAGGTAGGCAGAGACTCGCAGTGTGGGTCCTGTTAGGATTAGAAGAAAGGTGGGCCTGGTAGAGTCAAGATCAGAGGTGTAAAATGCCTAGCCTGAGGCAGAAGCTGCCAAGCTCAAGCTGGCCAGGGTCCTGTGGGACTTTTCTTTGTCACAGGCTGTGTGCTTGAGTGAGTGAGGTCTCAGAGGAAAGAAATCAAGACGGTCTGTTTGCTCATCAAACATTTACTTACCCTGTTTGCAGCTCTGCGAAGGCTACCATGGGGCTATGGATGGTGCTGCCTGCCTAGCCATTCAAGGTTCCCAGCTGGCCCCAGGCCGGGGTGGTGAGACTTTGACAGTGCCCTGGGGCACAGAGCAGGGAGGGACGACATGGAACACAGGACCTCAGCAAAGGTTGGAAAGGAGAGTTTGTGCGGCTGAGGCTCCAGATGGTACAGGTGCTCCCTGGGGAGGCGAGGAAGGCTGTGCATGGACCTTCAGGGAAGCAAGTGTCTGTCGCCATGGGCAGCTGCTGTTTCAGGGCAGAAGGACAAGTGTCCACTTGGAGACTGCACTGTTGACTTCTTCATGTAGTTCTGAAGTTCCCAAGGAAATGCCGTTTCCTGGTCTCACCCAAGCAGAGAGAGATTCAGTGGGGCCCTGGGAATGCATACCTTAGTTTTGTGGGATTGTTTTGGACATCCAGAAAACTCTGCTGTGGTTGCTCTAAAAGTGATTCTAGCTACTGAAGTTGGAAACTCTTTGAAGTCCATGCCCAGGTTGCATCCCTGGTACCAGGAGGCATGTCCTCAAACTACTCATTCTCTCCTAGTCCTGCTTCAAGCCACGAGGCCCATAGAAGAGATGTGTAGGAGTCTCAGACTGGGCCTTGGCTGTCTGCTCTGTCAGGGGATGACTCACAGCTCTTAGCTCATGTACCTTCATTTAATTTCAATTTCATTGTATCTCTCCTTCCTGGAGAAAGAAATTGAGAGAGGGATTGTTTTTATTATCATTATTAATATTTGTTATTATTATTTACTACTGAGACAGGATCTCACTAGGTAGCCCTGGCTGGCTTAGAACTCACAGAGACCCACCTGCATCTGCTTTCTGACTACTGGGATTAAAGATACACCTGGAAGGATGGATTCTAAAAGTGTAAAAACATATCAATTAGCATAAACTAATTGAGGTGACAAAAGCTATCAAAACAAAGGAAACACAAAAGGAGAGACAGGAGTGTTGGATTCCCTGACTGTTACTTCACGGAAACTTCTAATTTCTTGTTTACATCTGTACAATGGACATGTGAAGGACCAGGGTCTATGCTGCTATTGGCCCTCATATCTGCTGAATCCAAAGCATGTTTGATTTGTTGAGTGACATATACTTCTGAGCTGGAGATGTGGCTCAGTTTGGAGAGTGTCTGCTAGCCGCAGCCCATCTACAGAACTGTGTAAACCAGGTGCAAGATACATTCCTGGAATCCCAGCACTTGGAAGATAAAAGTAGGACGATCTGGAGTTCAAGGTCATCCTTGGCTACATAGTAAGTCTGAGATTAGCTATATGAGACCCTGTCTTAAGGAGAAAGAAAGAAAGAAAGAAAGAAAGAAAGAAAGAAAGAAAGAAAGAAAGAAAGAAAGAAAGAAAGAAAGGAAAGAAAGGAAGAAAGAAGAGAGAGAAAGAAGGAAAGAAACAAAGAAGGAGGGAAGGAAGGAAATAAAAAGAAAGAAGAAAAGAAAAAAGTTCTTCTGAGCAGGTGCCAAGATCACTGTCTGGTGATGGGAAGAGTTTTGTACCAACTTCCTGGTGAGGCTCCTGGCAGTAAGTTTCCATGCCTGTTGAGTGTAAACTGCCATGGTGGCCTGCAGAGCCTGCCCTGAGTACCTTGCAGCTAGCCACTGGAACATTTGGCCTCTGCACCTGATCTGAGGTTCCCAAGGCCTGTAAGCCTCCATGGCCCAACTCAGCTTTTGGGTGGCTGGTCCAAGCTCAGGGCTCTCTCAGGAGCTAAACGGTACTGACAGGCTGCCGACTTTTAGGGTGTGGGGTGGAAGAGGAAGCAATTATAGTTTGCTCTGCATGTTGGAACAAACTAGTGGACTGAGGAGGTGGGACAATGCCCAGGGGTATGAACTGTCCCTGGTCAGTCATCCCTACATGTATTCTGCACTTCACCCTGCAGGTCAGGTCTGTTCTCCATATTGCACAGAGTTCATACCTGCATGCAGCCTGCTCTCTTCCACCTGCAGGACAGGTCTGTACACAGTGTTCTCCACATTGCATGCCATTCATTCCTCATGCAACTTGTTCTCCACTCCAAAGGTCAGTCCTACGGTGTCTGTGTTCCTGGGGGGAATCAATCACCTAAGGATGGAATGGAACTCTGTGCTCTTATGTCATGAAAGGAAAACAAGTAAAACCCTATCTGCCAGGAAAACAGAAGTCACACCTTTCTGGGGGGTTGGGGGTGAGTCCACTCTGGGCTCTAGTCTGTCTCAAATGCATATTAGGGAGCTAGTCTTGAGATGTGTGGCCATTAAAGTCAAGTTTGGGGAATATTACTGCAGTTGACTCTTTTGCTGTGATCCTTCTTGTCCCTGACTTTGAACTTCCCTAGGAACTATTCAAATGCAGCACCTGGGTGTTTTGCTTGTGTGTTTGTTTTTTTAGGTCTTGACTTTCTTTTTTTTAATTTTTTTATTATTATTTATTTATGTGTATGAATGTACTGTCTGCATGCAGGTCTGTGCACCTGTGTCATGCAATGCCACGGAGGTCAGAAGAGTGTGTCGGATTCCCTTGGAACTGGAGTTAAAGACGGCTCTCAGCTGCCTTGTGGGTGCTGGGGATCGAACCTGGGTCCTCTGCATCTCTCCAGCCCAGGTCTTGACTTTCTTTAAATAGTAATTATTCAGAATATTCTGTGGGATGCTCTTTGAAAGTAGCAGCAGCATTTGGCGTTATCTATCTATCTATCTATCTATCTATCTATCTATCTATTTGTATTTTTGAGACAGGGTCTCCCTTTAGTCCCAGCTGGCCTGGAGCTTGCTCTGTAGACCAGGGTGGCCTTGAACTCACAGAGATCTGCCTGCCTCTGCCTCCTGAGTGCTGGGATTAAAGGTGTGTGCCACCATGCCTGGCACTGAAGATGGTTCTTAGCTGCCATTTGGGTGCTGGGAATTGAACCCTGGTCCTCTGTAAGAGCAGTCGGTGGCACTCTTAACTGCTGAGCCATCTCTCCAGGCCTGGCATTTGCTATCTTAAACTAATGTGTTAAGCATTGAGTCCTGAGCTCTTCAAACAACTCTGAAATCTTGAGTTCGCAGCTGATCAAGCTTTTCTGATTGGTACTGGCCTGGCCAGACATGTTCTGCAGTGTCATCTCTCCTCTTTCTCCTTCCACCATGCCTTCCCCACAGCCCTTAGGACATGCAGGAACTTAGCAAAGGTGTCATAAGATGGTGAGTCTAGTTGTACATCCAAAACAAGCATTCTTCTTCACCTATCCAGTGCAGAGCGACTTTGGTCTGATGTTGCCCAAACACCCAGAGAGATAGCTATCATCATGTATGTTGAAAGGACATAGGTCATGATGTACAGCACCCAGAAAGGCTTTTAGGGGCTAGATGACAGAGGCAGAGCTGGGTTGTTGTTTTTTTTATGTGCATGCAGGGCCTTCGTTGGAAGAGAGGTAGGCAGCATCAGAAAAGCTGCCTCAGGTGGCTGTAGGCAGGGTATACCTGTGGGGGTTAGGCTGGAGGCAAGAGCATGGGAGCAGCTATATGGGGTGCAGGAACCCCAGATCTGACACTGTAGAGGCTCTTCTGTGGGTAGGAGTGGATACTGAGTGGAGCCGTTATTGGGCAGGGTGGCTAGTAGGCAGGCCAGCTAGTTGCGGCCTCCAGAGAACTGGTAAGTTCCTCCCCACTTTCGTCCCTCAGTCCCTCTCTCCTCTCCCCCCTTCCCTCCTTCCTTCCCCTTCTCCTGTCTCTCTTTGTACCTCTCTCAAAATGTTATCTGCAGATTGTGGGTGTTTGGCTCATTTGAGGTTGGGGGTGGAGGGTTAAATATAAATCCTGTGGACTTTCTGAATCAGAGTCTTTGGATGAAAACCTGTGGGATATAGTTCCAATAGTGTTTATTCACATTAGGGAGTGACAGTTACTTTGGATGGGCTCTGGTAGTGTTTATGAACACTGGAGACTGAAGGCCACCCTTTGGCAGCAGAGCGCAGGTTCTTCTGTGTGGAGCTACACTGCTGGTCCCAGTTCAGCCTCTGCTCTAGCCTGCCTGCTAAGCTCTAGTACTCTGCTATGTAATGTCATTTACTCCAATGTGTGATGTCTCTCACCCTGTGTTAGTCAGGGTTCTGCAGAGGGGCAACCACTAAAGTGTGTGTGTGTGTGTGTGTGTGTGTGTGTGTGTGTGTGTGTATCATGGAGACTAGTATGTAGATCAGGGCAGGGCTGAGGCTGCATGCCAAGATGGAGGTCCTCCTGTTCAGGGAGTTTGGACTGAGGCTGCTCTGTCTTGGCCTTCAGCTGACTGGATGAGGTCCACCCTTAGAACAGGGCAACCTACTATATTCAGACTACTCAGTTAAATGTAAATCTTATCCAAAAACATCCTTACAAAACATCCAGAATAATGTCTGACCAAATATCTGGGTACCTCGTTCGAGCCAAGTTGCTACATTAAATTGATCTTACAATTTAAAGTGATATCTTTCCACCATTAATAAGCATGTCTAGTCTTGCAAGGCTGACATATATAAAGTGGGATTCTAGATTCTGATGGCTACAGAAAGGCATGAACCTTTACGAGCCTTTATGAGCAAGTCTGAGTTCTCTGTCAGTTAATCAGTTGGTATGGAGTCTCCTTCTTAGACAAGAGTAAACTATATATAATTTTATAAATGTATATTCATTCTATCTTCCTTGATGTAAAGCTTCATTTTAAAAATTAAATTCTTCTCTCCCTCCCTCTTTTCCTTCCATCTTCCTTTTCGGGCTTCTAGCATATTTTCTTAGGTAATAGAGAATTTTAAAAAAATGAAGACATTTCTGTTATAAGCAATTAGTTTAGAATCTGAGAAGGGCCCTGGGCTCAGAGGCCTCTAATCGAGGTTTGCAGCCACAGCTCCCCTTTCCTCTCTCAGCTTTCCTCAGCATACCAGGTACGAACCTAACCTGTAGCCTCTAACAGCCCCAAGAAACACCTTATCTTTCTGCCGCATAGCTATTTTACTCAGAAGCGCCTGGTCTTTTCCTCTTGAAGTCAGGGCTCAGGACCAGCAGCTGTGGTATCCTACACAGCCCAGCCCCTTCCCCAGATGTGAGTCAAATCTGCCTCTGTATGAGGTAGGCCTTCAGTGTATGTCTACACTATTCAGTCAGAAGCTGCTTCCAAAATCCCAACCCTCCTGCATGGACACAGAACACTTCCCATGCAGGATTCAGGAGGAATTGACAGCCTGCCCACCGGGCTTCCTGCTTAAAGTAATATTGATGAGAGATTAAAATCTTTCCTGAGTCAGTCAGGGAGGCCCTGGAGTGATGCTTCTGGGGCTCAGTGCGAAAGAGCAAATACAGGTGAGGTGCGAGCTGCCAAGGGAGTTGTTAAGACCAGTTCCTATTGGTGTCTTTACCAGTTTCTGTGGGCAGATTATGGGCTTTCTCTCCATAAGCCAAAGATGACGAAAACAATCTTTCTGGGCAGCTTCTCAGCAAGGGCTAGCTTGGCATGATCTGGGTGTGGCTGTGTCCTTGGGATAAGTGGTGGGCTGCAGAGGAGGGAGCTGAAACTGGAGAGGGTCTGCTCCCCATGGCCCCATGTACCACCTGCTGCACTGGGCTGTCTTGGGGATTAGTAAGATCATATATGCAAATAACCCCAGCAGAAGCTATTATCATTAAAAAATATATAATTGGTCTGTGTAACTGCCCTCTGGGAAGAAGCTACACACAAGCTTTGGATCAGGTTTATCTAGCACCTGAGTCTGACCCAGAGCCGGGGGGGGGGCAGGTGGAGAGGGGCAATGTTGACTCCGATATATGTTTAGGAGTTCACATTTTTTTCCTTTAATTTTATATTACTCTAAAATATCACTATATACCTTCTGCCCATGTACATTAATTACCATGTCTAAAAGTAAGTGGTAAGTTAACTCTTGGGCTCATTAAGAGATTCACATTATAACACCACAGTTGCTTTCAGATAGAAAGAAATATAACAATAATGTTGCTCAGCTTGCCTTTCAATTGAGGGATTTGGTACTAGCATCCACAAATGAGGGATGCCATTTCCCATTTGTTTTGTTTGGGGGGACTGTGTTACTTCACTTAGCATAATGGTTTCAAATTCCATCCATTTACCTGCAAAGTTCATGATATAATCTTTCTTTACCGCTGCATAGAACTCCATTGTGTAGATGTACCACATTTTTGTTATTCACTTGTCAGTTGAGGGGCATTTGGGTTGCTTCCAGTTCTTCACTATTGTGAAGAGGTCTGTAGTAAACATATATGTGCATGTATCTTTGCAGTAGGATGAGTCTCGTGGGTATATACCCAGGAGTGGTATGGCTGGGTTAGGTGGTAGGCTCATTTTGAGTTTTTTAAGGGTTTTCCACACTGCTTTCCACAGTGGTTGTATGAGTTTACATTCCCACCAGCAGTGGATGAATTTTCTTTTTTCCCCACAACCTCTCCAGCATTTGGTATCTTTTGTTTTCTTGATCTTGCCAGTCTTATCGGAGTGAGATGATATCTTAGAGTGGTTTTAATTTGCATTTCTTTAATTATTAATGATGTTGAACACTTTTTTCTTTTCTTTTTTTTTTTTGGTCTTTTCGAGACAGGGTCTCCCTGTAGCCCCAGCTGTCCTGGAACTCACTCTGTAGACCAGGCTGGCCTTGAACTCACAAAGATCCGCCTGCCTCTGCCTCCCAAGTGCTAGGACTAAAGGTGTGTGCCACCACGCCCGGCAATGTTGAACACTTTTTAAGACGTTTCTCAGCTATCTTTACTTCCCCATTGGTAAAGTCTCTGTTCAGCTCTTTACTCCATCTTTTGAGTAGGTCATTTGTTCTTTGTTTTTTGAGTAGTTTATATATTCTGGAAGTTAATACTCTGTCATATGTATCACTGGTGAAGGTTTCCTCCCACTCTGTAGGTTTTCTCTTCACTTCCCTGATTATTTCTTTCACTATACAGAAGCTTTTGAGTTTAATGAGGTCCCACTTGTCAATTGTTGACCTTATTTCCTGCATAGCTGCTGTCTGATTTAGAAAGTCTTTTCCTATGCCTATCTCTAGTAGGTTGCTGCTAGCTTTTTCTATCACCTTCGGAGTTTCACATTGAGGTCTTTGATCCACTTGGAGTTGATTTTTGTACAGGGTGAGAGGTAGGGGTTTAATTTTGTTCTTCTACATATGGTGATCCAGTTTTGCCAGCACCATTTGCTGAAGATGCTATCTTTTCTCCAATGAGCTTTTTTGGCCCCTTTGTTGAATATGAGGTGGCTGAAGTTGTATGAGCTCAAGATTTCTATGAAAAGGTAGTCTCACTTTGAGGTATGGCAGCCATGAAGGTTGTCATGGTGACAGGTTGTCTAGTTGGAAGCCCCTGCAACAGGTAAGATGGCTTGCCTACAATTTATGGCTATGGAAAGTCAGCCTCCAGAATATTTTACTGATGTATCTTCCTCCTTTGTGGCTCATGCTTCCAAAGCTTGTTTTAGGCTATGTCTTCATGGGTAGTTGGGCAAAGACAGGAAGCTACTGTGTGTATTCAGGACAGACTCTATGTTAGCACCCAGACATCTCAAGAACTGAAGATCTAAAACCTTGAGTCCACAAGTCACCATGAGCATTGAGTTAGCTGCTCTGGGGTCCTCTGAGAAGGTTTCAGTAGCCTGAATATTTCATGGCAGGGAAGGGTACTATCTTACTTAGCTGTAATTGTCAACTTGACAAGGCCCAGAGTCACCTGAGAGGAAAGCCTCCATTGAAGAAGTATGTAGATCATGTTGGCCCATGGGCATATCTGTGGGGGATCATCTTTATTATTAGTTGATGCAGGAGGGTCCAGCCCACTGTGGGCAGCACCATCCCTAGGTAGGTAGTCCTGGGGTACATAAGAAAGCTAGCAAATCATGAAACAGCGAACAAGTCAGTAAGCCTTATTCCTCCTTGGTTCCGGCCTCCAGGGTCCTGCCCAAGTTCCTGCCCTGATTTCCCTCAATAATGAATTGTGACCTGGAAGTATGAGCCAAATAAATTCTTTTTTTTCCTGTAAGTTGCTTTTGGTTATAGTATTTGTCACAGCAACAGAAAAGTAACTAGAAAGTGTCCTCACTAGGAGCAGACTCTGTTAATGGCTGGGAGTTTATCTCCTCGAATAAGTCTTCATTAAGTACCTACTGAGTCCATTGAAGGTCATATGCTAGGAGAGGATAGAAGATGGTTTGGTACGAGTGCAAGAAGACTGAAGAGAGGAGGGTGTGTGGAGAACATGCTGGAAACAGCCATGGATGTCCATGAGAGCCCCTAGGAGATCTATGGCCACACATAGGAACCCGTGGTGTAACAGTGATGTGCCCAGACACAAACCAACAGACTCCATGATGTGTTCAGTTCTGGAGGATGTGAGGGGACATGGGGGAGATGGCTAGCATGGGGAGCTCTTTTCTTGGATTCAAATGCTCCTTCCTCTGTGTCTTGATTCTTTGCACTTAGTTCTTTACAGGGAGAAAGAGCCCTGCAGAGAGGAAGGCTGCAGAGCTCTGTGCCTGTCTGTCCTGAGCAAGGTGTTGCACCAGCCTGCATCCACCTTCCCCAACCGTCAAGTAGATAGAATGAGATCCTGTATAGGACGCCTGGTCACACCCAGGGGTAACTTACCACAGAAGGCATTGCAAACTATAGCTATGACTCAATTCCATGGGATCTGAAAGTTGAAACCAAAACATAAATTCTGTCCCCAGAACCCAAGATTGATATGTTCATAGCATACAATTTTGGAGAAAGATACACACACACACACACACACACACACACACACACATATGGAGAGAGGAGAGAGAGAGAAAGAGAGAGAGAGAAGAGAGAGAGAAAGAGAGAGAGAGAGAGAATTTTGTGATACCACCTGAATGTAAACACAGCTCATGTACTGTGTGTGTGTTTGTGTGGATGTATACATGTATGCTTGTGGTGGCCAGATGTTGATGCTGAGTGTCTTCCTCAGTCATTTTCAACATCATCATTATTATTAGTATTAGTATTGGTTTTTGAGACAGGATCTCCCTGTAGCCCCAGCTTGCCTGGAACTTATGTTGCAGACCATGCTGGCCTTGATCTCATGGAGATCTGCCTGCCTCTGCCTCCTCCATGCTAGTATTAAAGGTATGCTCCACCATGCCTGGCTTTTTAAAGATTTATTATCTTTACTCACGTATCTCTCTCTCTCTCTCTCTCTCTCTCTCTCTCTCTCTCTCTCTCTGTGTGTGTGTGTGTGTGTGTGTGTGTGTGTGTGTGTGTGTGTGTATACCCATGGAGGCCAGAAAAGGGTGTTAGATTCCCTGGAATTATAAGATGTTGTGAGCTGCCCAATGTGGGTGCTGGGAACTGAGCTGCAGTCCTCTGGAAGAACAGCAAGTGCTCTTTTGGGCCATCTCTCCAACTACGAACCTTGTTTTTGAGACAGGATCTCTCACTGAACCTAGAGCTTTTTGATTTGGCTGGACTGCCTGGCCAGCAAGCCCCAGGGATCCCCTGTCTTTGCCCTGCTAGCACTGGGATTACAGGAGCCTGCCACCATGCCCAGCTTTTCAGAGGGGTTCTGGGGGAATCTAACTCAGCTCTTTATGAACTGAGCCATCTCCCAAGTTTCACGGCTCATATTCTGTAGTGTGAACTACTACTCTTTTTCGTATGCCTAGACATCCATCTGTAGTTTCTATTTCCTCTGGCCAACATTGGATCATATTCTATGTATGGCTTTAAAAACATTCCTTTCCTCATTTAGCAGTATCTTATAAGCACATTTCCTGTTAGCTTGCCTTCTGATCCAGCATGGTTACAGCTCCTGTGACCTCATCCTGTGTGCACCCACACTTTGCATAGCAGTGTCAGTGCCCAGCGGGTTTCTTCCACACTTCTGGATCCAGTAGTGCTGCTGTGGTTCCCCGTGTGTCTGCCCTCTGAGCTGGGCAGTTATAAGGACCCATGTGAACAAGGTGATGCCCAGCCTGTATTGGCTGTCCATTGAGCTGTTATTGAGTCCTGAGAGTTTATTTGCTTTAAAATTTATTTTATGTGCATAAGTGTTATGCCTGCATGTATTTAAGTGCACCCATGTCATGCAATGCCCATGGATGTCAGAAGTGGGCATTGGATTCTCTTGGAACTGGAGGCATGAATGGTGGTTAGTTACCTGCTATGTGGGTGCTGGGATTGTAACCTAGGTCTTCTGAAAGAACAGCCAGTGCCCTTAACCATTGAACCATCCCTCCAGCCTGTGTCCAGAGAGTTTAATGGGTCTAAGCTGGGGATGGTCTTTGTCACTGTCCAGTGGACTTTCTTTTTGGGTACCAGCCTGGACCCATCTGAGCCAAGCCATGTCTATTCTATCCATACAGCATGCTGTGTGAGTCTGCTTCTCGTCCAACCCCAGCACAGAGCCGCTCTTGTTCTTCCAGTGAGGCCACTGAGTTCCTGGTCACAGAACTCAGTACAAGGACCACCTAGTAAGTGGAGGCTGTCCCTGGAGAAGCCCTGTGCTGAGGACACAGTTCTTGTCCCCATTCTGGACTCTTCCTGTGAATCTGTAAGGCATACATGGATGGCTTGCAGTGGGAACTGTCAATAACAGGGTACCTGTTAGGACTAGGGCCCTGTCCACCCCAGAGTTGGGCTGTCTGCTACACTGAAGTCACATGCTTGCCAGCTGAACTGTGTTTGGCAGGAGAGATAAAATTGAGTGGTTTACAATGAACAGCAACTCACCTCAAAATTCTGAAAGCTGGAAAATCCAAGGTTAGGGAGGCTATACCTGCTAAGAACTTTATGCTGTCATAATGTGATGGAGGGCACAGGGCACTGAATAGGTAAGAGTGCAAGAGAAAAGGGTGAGAGTGGTGGAGAGAGAGGGAGAGACAGAGAGAGATAGAGAGAGACTTAATCTCACTCAGTAGCAACACTAATCCTTCAAATCATTTCATGCTCTTGACCTACAGAATTCTTTTTTTTTTTTGGTCTTTTTGAGACAGGGTCTCCCTGTAGCTCTGGCTGTCCTGGAACTCACTATGTAGACCAGGCTGGCCTTGAACTCACAAAGATCCACCTGCCTCTGCCTCCCGAGTGCTAAGATTGAAGGCATGCGCCACCATGCCGACCTACAGAATTCTTAAAGGTTCTTCTTCTCAACACTGTTATATTGAGGATCTAGTTTGCAACATAGGAACACTGGGAACACATTCAGTTCATAGCAGTCCATGTGAGGTTACACCAATAGTTTATAACCCACAGATAGTTCTGGACCCAGCAGGCCACTGAGCACATGACTCACTGAGCCCGGACCTACTTGATTTAGATGACAGTGCTATTTAAGTTCACATCACAAGTTACTTGTGGCTAGAAGGAAAATTCTTATAGTTCTATGGCTGGACTGGCTCTGTAGGCTTAGTTGAATCCAAAATCACTTGAAAAAACTCACATTAGCCATACGCACAGTACTGATGTCTATACCAGATTCCAACTTACTATCATAATAATAATCTCTAGTATGCTATTCTTCTTTCATATTGCTGAAGTTTATTGAGATTACAAAACTGTACATGTTTACTGTGTATCATTTGACAAGTTTGGAGGTACGTATATATGTGAGAAATCCTCACCACAATTTGTGCCACAGACATTTCCATAATCTCCTAATATTTTCTCCTGTATATTATATTTGTGATGGTTAATATTGATTGTGAACTTGACGGGATCTAGAATTGCCTAGGAGACAAGCTTCAGGGTGTGTCTGTGAGGCAGGTTCTAGACAGGGTTAGCTGAGCCGCAAAGACCTCATTTCATGGACTAGGGTCCTGGACTGAATAAAAAGGAGAATATGAATCATTCATTTCTCCTCGTTTCCTGACGGCAGACATGATGTGACCACCTGCTTCTTGTTCCTTCTCCTATGCTCTCCTCACCTCGCGGTGGGCCATCCCTCAAACTAAGGATAGGATATGATAGGACCCCTTTGTTGTTTGTTCCTGTATTCTCCAGGTCACCTGGCCTGGGAGCTTCCAGAGACTCTCCTCTCTCCACCCAGACTTAGGTCTTTATGGTTTTGTGGCAAGTGCTTTACTAACTGAGCCATATTCCCAGGCTGATTGCCTTCTGGGACCATCAGTTTGAATAGTCAATTTGACACAAAATCAGGAGCAGCTGAGAAGAGAGTACCAGGGAAGGATTATTTAGACTGGGTTGGCCTGTGGGCGTTTCTGTGGGTGACTGTATTGACTTTGTTAGTTGAGGTGGGCAGACCCTCCGCAGGTGGCACCATCCCCTGGTTTGCATCCTGGACTGTATAAGAGTGGAGATAGTGAGCTGAGTAATGGGCATGTGTGCATTCAAATTTCCCTGCACCCTGGCTGTGGATGTGATGTAACTAGGAGTTTCAAGTTCCTGCTACCTTGAATTCCCTGCCATGATAGATCATACATACTTTCTCCCCCCAAGTTAGTTTTGTCAAGATATTTTATCAGAGCAACAGAAATGAGACAAGGGCATCTTTCTAAAGGATGGCACATGTACTGTACATATTGCATTTTCATTACCCAATCCCCAGCTGATGAACACTGAGGATGTTTTTATAACCTTCATATTGTGGATAATTCTCTAGCGAATGTGGAAGTGTAGATAGCTCTGACTTAGAATTCCCTGGATAGATACCTGGAAATGAATTTGTTGGATTTTATGGCAATTTTGTCTTAAAGCTTTAACAAATGTATTTTTATTTTATGTATATGAGTATTTCCTTTTAATGTATTTAACATGTGCATGCAGTGCCTATGGAGGCCAGAAGATGGTGTTGGATCCCCTGGAACTGGAGCTTTAGATGGTTGTTAGCCACCATGTGTGTACTGGGAATCCAACCCAGGTGCTCTGGAAGAACAGCAAATATTCTTAACCACTGAACCATCTTTCCAGCCCCTGTTTTAAAATTTTCGAGGATGCTTCCTCAACAGTCCCAGTGTGGAGCTGAAGGCCTGGAGGATTCTTGAAGAACCACTGGTCTTCAGTTCACATTGGAAGACCAAAGAAATATAGTTGTGGTGTTAAGGAAGGTCTGCCCAGCAGAAGCAGTGGAAGTAGCATCGAGAGCAGACTCTTTCAGCAGAGGTGATGGCAAGCAGGCACGAAGTTTTATCCTGAACCTCCTTACATCTAGGCCACCACCAGAAGGTGCCACCCACATTCAGGGTGGGCCTTCTCACTTCAATTAGCTTCATCAAAAAAATCTCTCACAAGGATGGCCGGAGGTTAACCCAGTCTAGATAATCTCTCACACAAATGCCCAGAGACTTGTTTCCTAGGGATTCTAGAACCTGTCAATTTGACATTCGTTGTCAACTATCACACTTGTCTTGGGTTAGACCTCTCTAGGTTTGTATTTGGTGTCTTTTGGGCTTTATGGGTCTGAATATCATTTTCTGCTTGGTAGTGCCTAAGAAGTCCCCGTGCCCCCCTCTTTCCTTTTTGCTCCTCTGATTAGATCATTTAAAAATTACCTGTCTTTAGTTCACTGATTATTCATTCTGCTTGACCTCATCTTCTTTTGATGCCATTCTGATCCTGCAGAGTTGAACTGGCTGAAATTCATGGGCTATATGTGAGGTCATGTTTCTGTGGGAGTTTTCAGGGTACCATCTGCAGAGACACATGGAGACCAGCTTTTGAGACTTGTGAGAGGGCCATCTGGTTGGTGGGGTCCATAGATAGGCTGGCTGGGTAGGGTCCACACATAAGCCAGTCAGATTAGCTGGTGGGGCCTCCAAGTTGGTTGTGAAAATCTGCCTGCCAGCTGTTGTAGCTGCCCCCTTTTTTTATTCTTACTTGACCCCAGGTAATCAAGTCATGGAAATTCCCTCAATGTTTTGAGTGTGGTGTGGGACAAGTAGACCTCCTGCACCATGTCCTGAAAGGCTGGGGAAGTTGGATGCCTGTTTTACTTTTACTTTCTGTAAATGTGATGAGTTGGAATCTGAGGATGTCTCAGTGCTTGGAGGTGACAGCTGGAGGAGGCTTGACTCAGGGAAGGTGAAACTTTCTTACTCCTTTCAATGTGGCTACTCTTTCTTGTATTTTATGCTAGGTTAACTGAATTGTCAATTCTTTCTTTTATGTCATCTTTCATATTTTTTGGAGAGGTTTATGCTAAACTTCTCACCTGTAGATCTTAAAAACTTTTTTTTCTATATGACTGTCCCTTGTGTTGGTGGCTTTAATTATCAACTTGACACAACCTAGAATTACCTGGGAAGAAAGCCTCTGGTAGGTATTGTCTACATCAGATTGGCCTATGATCATGTCTCATGTCTGTGGGGGACTGTCCTGATTGCCTGGGATGACCCACCATAAATGTGGGTAGTACCTCTGGAAGTGGCTCAGATAAATGGATGCCACAGAAGGGAAGCTTCTTGCAATTTTGTTCACTTGGCCTTCATTCTCACTAGTGAGTTAATCTGCCCTGCTGCTGCTGCTGCTGCTGCTGCTGATTCCTTCACTGATATTAGAACCAGATTCTTTGGGCTTCCTATGTGGACTAAAGACCAGTGACTCTCCAGGATTCTTCCAGGCTTTCAGCACCAAATTGGGACTGTTCAGGCATTTAGCTTCATGGAATGAGCAACTACTGGGTTTCCAGGCTCAGGAAGGAGGGAGCCATTGTTGGACTACCCAGACTGTACTGTCTGTAAGGTGTTTAATAAATCTTCTTTTAATATATACCCATTCCATCACTTTTGTTCTTCTACAGAACATTGACCAACACAGTATCCATGAGTTGGTTTTAGTATCTCTCATTGATCCCAAGATCCATGGGTGCTCAAGTCCCTTCTATAAATTAGCATAGTTATTTGCATATAACTTATATGTATAGACTTAACAATTTCTATATTACTTATAACACCCCATCAATGTATCTCCTATATAGATGATTGTTATCCATTACTTAGGGCATGATGACAAAACTGTGTCCCTACGAATTTTGAGTGGATTGCAAGTCTAACTGGACAGTACATGTCAGTAAGAACGTCACCTTCAATCTATCCTTAGTTGCGTCTGCAAAAATAGAATCCATAGATAGGGAGGGTTAACTATTTTATTATTAAAAAGAATAACTTTTCCAGGTGAGGTGATACACCTTTAATCTCAGCACTCAGGGGGCAGAGGTAGGTGGATCTCTATGAGCTCAGGCCAGCTGAGTCTGCAAGTCTCAAAGACTTACCTTTATATAATTTTTATGGCATAAAATAAGGATCATCATTAAAAATAATTTGTAAGAAGGCAGGTGTGGTGCCACACACCTTTAATCCTAGCACTTGGGAGGCAGAGGCAGGCAGATCTTTGTGAGTTCAAGGCCAGCCTGGTCTACAGAGTGAGTTCCAGGACAGTTGGAGCTACAGGGAGACCCTGTCTCAAAACGACAAAAAAATAATAATAATTTACAAGGGGCTAGAGAGACGGCTTAGTGGTTAAAAGCACTAGCTATTTTTACAGAAAACCTAGGTTCAAATCCCAGCACCCACATGGTGTCTGACAACTGTCCTTAACTTCAGTTCCAGGGGATCCTGTGTCTTCTTCTATCCTCTGTAGGTACTGCCTGACACAGGTGTACTTACACATGTAGGCATAATACTCATATCTATAAAACAAATAATAAATAAAAATTTGCTATTTGCAGAAGGGTTATTTTTGCCTTACAGATTGGAAATATTTCTTGTTCTTCTTATCTGTTGATGAATAACATGAAGTTCCAGAGTTAACAGCATAGAACTTTTGTATTTTTTAAAGTTTATTTTATTTTTAATTATGTGAATGTGTACATGTGAGTATAGGTTCCTGAGGAGGCCAGAGGCAAAGGTGGAATTATAAGTGGTTGTGAGCCTCCTGACATGGGTGCTGAGAACTGAACTTGGGTCCTCTATAAGAGCTTTATGAGCTCTTAACTGCAGAGCCATCATCTCTTTTGCCCTCAATTTTGTACTATTTTCATGAAATATATAGACTGGGAATTTGAGTAGAATGGGATAGATTGTCACTAGCCCATCATAGCTGGCATCAGGTGGGAATATTTGAATGTCTGAGATGACATGAGCAGTCATAGGTTGGAATGGCTGATATGTTTGAGTGCCTGGGCTGGGAAGACTCAAAAATTGAGCTCTGTGGGAGGGCCGTCGCCGAGGGCCCACACCTGGCCTCTTTGTGGCTTGTAGTGTTTCACAATTCGGAGACCTCAGGGTGGGCTGACATGTTGAAGAAAGCTCAGGACACCAAGAGTGAATGCTCCAACAGAGCAAGGAGAAAAGCAAATTACGTGACCTTTTATGATGTCATCTCAGAAGTCACATGGTATCACTTTTGCTGCTCGCCACACACCCACCTAAAGAGTGGATGGCATTGTGGCCAGTGTTTTATTTTTTTAAATATGTTTTTATTGATGATTTGTATATTTCATACGTTATCTTTCAGTCCAATTTAGACACATTCCCTTCTCCCTGCCCCCACCCCACCCCACTTCATGCCTTCTGCCATACATGTCTTGCATCTTTCTCTCAGTCTTTCCAAAGTTTTTCACTGCAGAGGCTTGCTGTTTTGGAAGAATTTAAGTGTGACAGTCAGCTCTTTGACCCAGTCTTTTTTTTCTTTTTTTTAAGCCAATTTTTATTGAAGCTTTGTGCATTTCGTACAAAATTTCCAATCAAGTCTAGACATATTCTCCATTCCTTGCCACCCCCCGACCAGAGCTCATGCATTCTGCCAAACATGTTTTTCATAGTCTCTTAAAATTTTCGATGCAAAAGTTTACTGTTTTGAGCAGAAGTTCATCATTTCAGTCAGTTCTTTGACCCAGTCTTTGTTGTTGTTTCTTCCAATCTGCATCACTCCAAAATATGCATATATGCATGCCATATATATCTTTTAGCATATTTAGCTTATTATTTCTGCTTTTTTTTTCTTTTTTTTATTAGGCTGAAAGATGTCACATTTGAAGTCTCCTCCTTGGCAAGCCCAAACAACCATCAGTCCTGCCCTTGTGCTCCACATTGGGGTCTTCCCTTCCCATGGTCACCAAATGAGGTCCAATAAGCACCACATCCTGGCGTGATCCTCTTGTACTGGTCTCCATATACAGCCCGGGTAGTCCAAGAATGGCACTCAATACTCTGAAGAGGCTGAAACCCCAGTAGTAGCTCAGTCCACAAGTTGGATGTCTCAGCAGTCCCCATCTGGCACTTAAGGTTTGGAGGATTCTTGGAGAGACATGAGTCTTCAGTCCATATTGGAAGGTTGCAAAGCTGTGTCTCATGTCTTTGAAGGATGGCAAAAGCAGTGGCAGCCTCAGGGTAGCTGTACTTGCCAGTAAGGTAAAACAACTATGCTCTTTTTTGTCTTTTTACTAAGATCTCAAGTTTTATACCTGAAATACAATTTCTCTGGCCTTACTAATTATTTATTTCTGGTTATACTTTCCTTTTGGATGCTTAAGGCCACACTGTTAGCCCAGGCTAACCAAGGTTTTTGTTTTCTCGAGGTCAGTTGAGGATCTGGTCCTCAGGTTTTGGGGGAGGGGGGAGGGAGCCCCTGGCTCCTTTTGGATTTTCAATCACCAGTTCCATCCACTCGAGGATAAAGTCAGGTCTTGCTAGACCAAGCTTCCCTTTTTGAAGCATGAGCAGACTTTCCTCTTTATAGACTGGACACTGGCTGTGAAGTCCCACTAGTGGATCTCTAAGACCTCCCTGCATAGGAAGACTGGTGACTCACATTTGCAGAACATTTCAAGAGATGCCCCCATGTGTAGTCCCCTGGGACTTAGTTGACCTCTGAGGGCAAGGAACAAAGTTATCCCTTAAGTCCCTCAGCCAAATTGGTATGGGCCTAAATATGGTCGTTAAGCATTCAGAAAGGCTAAGTTACACCAGCCTGATACTTTTAACTACTGTATAATATTTTAGAAAAGGCTTGGACAAAAGCTCAAGCAGCCTTGTATAAGAAATACTAAGAAGCACTCCCATAAGATAGATAGTGTGGTCAGACACAATGTCATGACAAACTAGAACTGGAACCAACCCAATTGTCCCCCAACTGATGAGAAGATGGAGAAAATATGGTACACAATGCAGTTCTATGCAGCAGTAAATAAAGATGACATCATGAACTTTGCAGATAAATGGATGATACTATGTTAAGTGAAGTATCACAGTCCCAGAAAAACAAACGACGAATGGTATCCCTCATCTGTGGATGCTAGCATGAAGTACCTAGTTGTAAGGCAAACTGAGCAACATTAATGTTATATTCCTCATGATCTGAAAACAACTGTGCTCTTTTATTGTGAATCCCTTAACAGGTTCTGGAATTAAGCTACCATTTATTTTCAGATGTAGGTAGTTTTGGTATATTGGTGGAGGGTATGTATGCACAAAATCAAAAGAATGAGGGGGAAAAACTAGTTTGTCATGACATTGTGTCTAACCACAGTATCTATCTTGTGGGAGTGGCCAGTGTTTTAAACAGCTTCTCTCTCCCTTATTGCCTATTTATTACATTTCTGTGGTGGTTTGAATGAGAATGTCTCCCATAGGCTCCAAATATTTGGACATTTTGTCCCCAGTTGATGGCGCTGTTTGGGGAGGTTTAGGAGGTGTGGCCTTGCCGGAGGAAGCACGTCACTGGAGGTGGACTTTAAGAGTTCCTAAGCTTTGTCAGAGTTCCTGTCAGGCTCTGCTTCCTGGTCTGGCCGCCTCTGAGGCCATGATTCCTCTGTGGACGCTCATCTCCCTGGAGCTGTAATCCAAATAAACTCTTCCTTCTGTAACTGGCAACAGAAGAGTAACTGACACAGAAGGACCAATTTCTATCCTAGTTACTTTCTAGTGCTGTGATAAAAACAGTGGGGAAAAGCAACTTGGTAAGGAAAGGATTCATTTCACCTTCAGCTTCCAGTTCATCATGGAGGGAAGCCAACACAGGCGCTCAAGGCAGGAACTGAATACACAGACCATGAGGGAACACTGCTTACTGGCCTGTGCTAGACCGCTTTCTTATACAACACAGGGATGGCACTGCCATGGTGAGTAGCACTCAACGATCAAGAAAATGCCCAAAAGACATGGCCAATCCAATGGAGACAGTTCTCCATCTGAGATTCCTTCTACCCAGATATGTCATTCGACAACTGATGCTTTCTAGCACAATTTCCTTTTGTAACGGGACCAGTTTCTAGGCTCTAAGGTACTTTGCTGGTCCATTTGCCCACTATTGCGCCAATATCTATCTGCTTTAATCTCCACAGATTTAAATATCTTTTCGCATATGGTAGGGTAAGGCTTCCTAGATAGGGGTTATTTAAAACAATTAGTTAGAAAATAGCATATCTATTTTTATCTTTAAAAATTTTTTTTTAATTTTATTTATTTTTGTATGTGTATGAATGTACTGTCTGCATGCAGGTCTGTGCACCCATGTCATGCGATGCCACAGAGGTCAGAAAAGGGTCTCGGATTCCCCTGGAACTGGAGTTCTCCTGGAATTGGAATTACAGTCAGTTCTTAGCTGCCATGTGTGCTGGGGATCGAACCTGAGTCCTCTGCAAGAGCAGTCGGTGCTCTTAACTGCTAGGCTATCTCTCCAGCCCTTTTGTTTGTCTTTTTTGAGGCAGCATCTCCCTGTAGCCCCAGCTGTCCTAGAACTTACTATGCACACCAGGCTGGTCTTAAAATCAAAGAGATCTGCCTGTCTCTGCCTCTCAAGTGCTGGGATTAAAGGCATGCACCACCACACTGGTGAAAATAGTATATCTTTAAATTTTATGTGATTAGAGTTTCAAAAAGTTCCATGGAAATTCTTTCATTCTTTTGATTGCTTTGGTTGGGATTGCATTGAATTTATAGGTTAACTTGGATGGAAAATGCTGGAGTCTTTCTATTCAGGAATAGAGTTCTCTCTCTCTCTCTCTCTCTCTCTCTCTCTCTCTCTCATCTCTCTCTCTCTCCCTCTCTCTCTCTCTCTCTCCCTCCTCTCTCTCTCTCCTGCTGAGGGTAGAAACCAGTGTCAGGCCCAATGAAATGCTTGACAAATGCTCTACCACTGAGCAACACACAACCAGTGCCTCAAACAAGATCTTTTAAGTAGCAAAAGTTTGATAATTTTTCTATTATGGGCCTTGAGTTTTTTTGTTAGTTTTTAAGAGTATAATATTTTTTATTCTTTGAGTTTATATATTTTTATCATGTTCATTCCCTATGTCTCCCCTAACTCCTCCCAGATCCACTCCAACATCCCCAACTCTTCCCAACTTTGTCAATTTTTAAGAAATAACCCACAGAGTCCAATTTGTGTTGCCTGTATACTCCTGGCTAGGGGGCCATCCACTGGATCATAGCTGACCTTAGAGACAGGGCATACCCTTAGAGAAAACTGACTTTCTCTCCCAGAAGCCATCAACTGTCAATTGCCCCTCAGGGGGTTATCCTGAGCCCTCCTCTCCCCCATTCTAGAATGTTGACTAGCTTGATCTTCTGTGGGCAACCACAGGTGGTGTGAGTTACTGAATTCAGTGGTTCTGTCATGTCTAGGGACACTAGAATTTTTCCTATAGATTTTAAAGATATTGCTGAATGAGAGCTTTAAAAATGTTTTCTAGCTGGGCGTGGTGGCACATGCCTTAAATCCCAGCATAAAAAAGTGAGCATCACATTTGTTCTGGTTTTCCTTTTAGGAAGACTAAAATAAAAGATGAATTTAAGAATAAAAATCGCCAGGCATGGTGGTGCCCACCTTTAATCCCAGCACTCGGGAGGCAGAGGCAGGCAGATCTCTGTGAGTTCAAGGCCAGCCTGGTCTACAGAGCAAGCTCCAGGCCAGCTGGGACTAAAGGAAGACCCTGTCTCAAAAATACCAAAAAAAAAAAAAGTTTTCTAATTATTACTGATGTATAGTTAAGCTTTTACTCTCCTACAGAACTACAAATAGAACTTTTTCTTTTTAAGATTGTTATTTTTTTTTGCGGTTCTCAGCCTCAGCCTTTAACGGCTGCGCTATCCCTTTTGGGGCTGGAGAGATAGCCTAGCGGTTAAGAGCACCGACGCTCTTGCAGAGGACCTGGGTTCGATCCCCAGCACCCACATGGCGGCTAAGAACCGTCTGTAACTCCAATTCCAGGAGAACTCCAGTTCCAGGGGAATCCGAGACCCTCTTCTGACCTCTGCGGCATTGCACGACACGGGTGCACAGACCTGCATGCAGACAATACATTCATACACATACAAAAAAAAAAGATTATTATTTTTATTTTATGTGTATGAGTGTATTGCTTGGATGGAGGTAGATGTACTTGTGTGGTGCAATGCCTGAGGAAGTCTGAAGAGGATGTCAGATACCCTGGAACCGGAGTTACAGATGGCTGTTAACTGCCATGTAGATACTGGGAATAGAACCAGGTCCTCTGCAAGAGCAGACAGTGCTCTTAACTGTTGAGCCATCTCTCCAGCCCTGGAACTTTTTCATAGTTATGAGATTATGGTTAAATTATTTCTTTATACATTTTTGGCAGGAAGTCTTAGCTGTAAATTTGATTGGTTTGTATGTACATATATATATATATATATGTGAGTGTGTAAAAATCCATGTATGTATACACACATGGGTGTATATGTGTTTGCATATATTATACATGCATGTGTGTATATATACGTGTGTGTGTATTTATGTGTCTATATGTATGTGTGTGAGGGTGCATATGAGTGTGTGCTTGTCCATTAAAGTTAGAAGTTTTTTTAGGTGAACACACATGCTGTGTTCTGCTGCTATTTCATCACTGTATTTACATTTAGAAGAAATTTTGGAAGCTGTGTCCTCACTTCTCACCTTCTTATAGGGCAAGGATGCCCATGCAAAGACATTCATGGCACAGCCATGGGCTTTACCATGTTGGAGGCAGGGCTGTAGAACTCAGCTTCCCTGACCCCTGCATGATCTGTTTGTCTCATCTGGCTGGATTCTCAGCCCCACAAACTTTGCTACAATTTGCTCTCTAATGGTCATCGGCAGGAGCTGGCAAGTGCTTCGGTTGCTTCGTGCAGAGGAGGTAGCCTCTAGAGTCTGGAGTGCACCCAGCTCTGGTGACTTACCACTAATCCCTCTGGTTAAGCCGTGTGAAGGGAGCGGGGGATATTTCTAGTTTCAGGTTTCTTAGGTGGTAACTGGGAAGTTCCTGGCACATGCTGAGTTCCACAGCTACTCACATCCCCTTCTTTCTCTTCTCTGCCCCCTCTTACCTCCAAACCATGCTCTCTCCTCCTCTTCATCCTCCTTTGATAAATGTGACCTCTATTCCTGATTCACCTACATTGGTCCTCTTTGTTCCCCACCTTAAAAATAGCAGGAAGCAATGTTGACACAGCTCTCTTGTGAAAGAATCTGAGTTGGAGCAAGGGTCATTGCAAGTTGAAGGTCAGAGCATCACTGGTGACAAAGTCTGGGGTGGGCAGAGGCATTTAAAAGAACCTAAACAGAGCCAAGGTAACTGCCCCCTGGAAAGGCCTCACGGAGGAGAGGTGTGGTTGTCTGGCAGTTCCCCGTGGTGCCTGGCCACTTGGTTTTCCCTTTGCATGCATGGTTTGTGCTCTGGCCCTGGGAGTTACTTGCGGCCTGTTTTTTACTTGCGCTTCCCTGTGAGTCACCTGTGTCAGCCCCGTCACTCTTTCCCAAAGTTCCTCTGAGGGACTGAGGTTGAAATGGTCAAGAGCTGCCTCTCTTCCCTGCTGTCCTTTTCTTGTGATGCCTGTTTTGAGAATACTGTATCTTATTACTCAGAGACTCTGCAATGTGTCTTTACCTGGGAAGAGTCAATCCCTTCCAGCCTCTTTGTAAGGAGAGCAAGAGCCCACTGTGTGGTACACACTGGCATGTCCCTGGCTGCCTGGGAAGTCTGGCAGAGCTCCACGTTGGGTCACAGACATTAGTCTCCCTGTGGTGTGAGCTTTCCCACAGCACCCACAAGGGTGGGGTGTCAGGGCTGAGAGCACAGCTGGAGCTGTGACTGGGAACCTGTGAGGGTTTGCTGGGCACTATGCCTAGCTCGCACGACGTTGTGGAAGGTAGCAGCTGTGGACCATCTGGGGCAGCTGCAGTGGAAGCGCAGATACCAGGGGGGCCCCCACCTCTGTTTTCTTTCAGCCTTTCAGTCTCTTGCAATGGCCTCTTCCTCATGCCTGTCCCTGCTACTGGGGAGGATGGAGCTAGGGGCAACTGCTTGCTTACGTTTTTCTGGGTTCCTGGGTACAGTGTCCCCTGGGACAGGAGCCATGTGCTCCCTGGGTGAGTGAAGCCAGCCAGTCATGGGGGAAATAAGGCTCTATAGAGATGAGTACACCAGGAAATAGCCTCAGTAAGGCCTGCCTGTAATAGAGCTTCACTGTCAAGAGCTTCCTTGGTTCTAACACTGAAACATAGGCCCGCGTTACTGTCCCAGTCCTTACCTGAGGACATTGAGGCTCAGAGTTGTTCAGAGGTAAGAAAGCCAGGAACCCTATTGGCTCTGGGATCTGACTTTACCCACACTGCTATTCCGCAGTGCCTCAAACACAGATAACAGTAGGATAGTCCTTGGGATGAAGCTCAGTCGGGAGCCCTAAGTTCTACCCCCACATGGTTTCATGTGTGCCCCTTAGTCTCAGTACTCAGGAGCCAAGAGTTTGAGATCAACAAGGGCTACATAGTGAGTTCCAGGATGGCCTAGGATGAGAAACAAGACATTTATTTATTTATTTATTTATTTATTTATTTATTTATTTATTTTTATTGGTCTTTTTGAGACAGGGTCTCCCTGTAGCCCCAGCTGTCCTGGAGCTCACTCTGTAGACCAGGCTGGCCTTGAACTCACAAAGATCCGCCTGCCTCTGCCTCCCAAGTGCTAGGATTAAAGGCATGTGCCACCACGCCTGGCTAGAAACAAGACTTTTAAACAACAACAAAACAATGAAAGAAGCATCCTGTTAGATTTTTAGAAATCATTAAATGAAAAGGAAGAAAGTGATAAAAATGGTTTCACTGAGTTGGCGAGATAGCTGAGTGGGTATGGGTGACTGCCAACAATCTTGACTACCTGAGTTCAACTTCAGACAGTGGAAGGGGAGAACCAACTTCTACGAGTTGTCCTCTGACCTCCACATATAGGCTGTGGCATGCACACACCCACACTCATGTACACAAATCGAATAAATGTAATAAAAAGAAAAAAAAAGTGGTCTCACTGATCTGGAGTCCATGAAAGGCAGTGATATTTCTTTTAAAATCACAGTCGAAGCATGGGCTGCACTAACAGAAGTGTTAGTGCATCATAAAGAACCTGGCTTTTCTGGGACCAAGGGGAACAGCTCCTGAGCATGGATTCAGTTTTACTTAGTCAGATATCATGGGTCCTCCACTGGGGTCCAGGTTCCTGTGTCTAGACCTTTCTATGCTATGCTGGTGTTGGTGCTCCAGGCTGGGTGGATCACTGAGAGCTATTCCACAGTGCAATTTAGCTGTTATGGAACCTGGGGTGTGTATGTGGGGGGGGGTCGCAGCTTATGCCTGAAGCAAGGTTCAACCATCCATCCTCAGTAAACCAATTAAAGGAGGCAAACTAATAGTGGACAACAAAGAGAGGAGATTGAGTCCATGTGACCACATGGGGAAAAGGAGCAACAAGATCAGTGAACAGCCCCCTGCCCCCCAATCTACCTTCCTAGACCTGAAATGAGATAGACACGTAAGCAGCCAAGGTGTGGTCCTGCCCACACTGACTTGTCCTTAACTCATCCAGTACCAACCTGTAAGGTGGTCTGACAAGTTGTTACAACTGTGTGAAATCTGTTTCTGGGAGACAACTTCTCTCTCTGAAGGGGGCCTTTTCTCTCTCAGTATGAGATTTCCTGGAAATTCCCATTTCTTTGGGGGTCTGTTGTTTCAATAATCTTACAGTCGGATCAAGACACATGCATCTCTTGAATATGTTCATTAAAATTTTTTGATTGAGTTATTTTGTTATATGTATGTTTTACCTGCATGTATGTAAGTGCATCTGTGTTGTACAGTACACAGAGAGGCCAGAAGAAGGCGATGGATCTCCTGGGACTTTCATTGTTAGTGTCCTTGTAGGTGCTGGGAACCAAAGGTGGTCTTCTGCAAGAGCAGCCAATGCTCTTAGCCACTGAGCCATCTCTCCAGCCCCAGAATACCTTCATTTTCACCAGACTGGTTACAGGGCTAGACTGCCATCTGCACGTTCTGGCCTGTGTTCCAGCAGTTGAAGTCGTCCTGGCCTTCATCCGCCTCGTGTGCTGTGTGATGCACCGTCTTCTAGGAAAATACCCCGCCACATATCTTTGTTTCCTGTTGCTGTGAGGGTTCTGCAGGGAAATTCATACAGTGTTGCTTTATTACGTTTCAGGTTCAGGAAGTCTAAGAGCATGGTGCGTGCATCCTCTCCACCTCTGGTGAGACCCTTTATGTTGTAGTAGAGCAGGTTGGAGGCCATCACGTGGTGAAGCAGGACAAGCCTGACAGAGCGAGCCTGCTTTTTGACAAAGCCATTCTCCAGATAACATTAATCTACTGTGAATCTATTCACAAGGGCAGGATCCTGAGAAACCAATCACCTGTGGAGGATCTAGCCTCTCAATTACCATTAATGCATGACTTTTAGAGATTTTTTAAAACACATTGTTACTGGAGTTGTTAGGGTCAAAGTCTCAAGGAGGCAGCCCCAAGGAGTCAGGCTTGGCCATGTGACCTCAACAGGCCAATCAAGGAAACAATTAACAGGACTAAAAAGGAAAGGAGATTCAATGTAGCCACTTTGGAAAGAGGGAAACAGATGTCCAGTGGATTCCCCTCCTCCCGCCAAATCCATCTTCAGAGCCCCAACACCCAGTTTAAGTTTGAATAGAGGGCAAGAGATCCGGGGAGCTAAACAGTCCTGGTCAAGACAAGATGTGTGTGTGGCTCCACTTCCCTGACCACTGATGTCTAGATCCCAGTCTCTCTTGTAAGGTGGTCTGACGACTTGTCAGAACTGGGTGAAATCACTTCTGGGAGAGAAGCTCTTCCTCTGGCTGGTATCAGGCTTTAGTTTTGTCTTTTCCTCAGTGAGGAAAGTGAGACTTAGGGAAATCCCAATTTGGGGATCCCTTTTCTCAGTGTCTGATAGCCAAAAGGAGAGACACGAGTGTCTCTTTAGAATAGCTGGATGATTATGACATGAAGTTTGGGGACCACATTCAAACTGTGGTGACTTTTCATGGCTGGTGTGGTGGATGCTGGATTTCTGCCTTACTGGTAGGCTGTGTAAGAAGTTGGCCTCTTACTTTTACCCAGTCATCCAGTGAGTCTGCTTGGGTGAGATGTGATTTTCTGGGAGCCATTTGCTGGGCTTCATCTATGGAAATCCTTTCTTGTGCTGATGGGTAACACTCAGAACTTTCCAACAGTTGGCAGGCAGCCTTTTAGAACTGAGCTGGATGTTTTTGCAAGGAGTGTCCTATGGACATACGAGGTCCAGAAGTAAACTACTGTCCTAGAAACAATAGGACATGTTGTAACCCCTTGTGGTTCTCTGCTTGGTCCTGGTGGTATGAGACACAGCAGGTAACAGTTGGTGCCAGCCTAGGAGTCAAACAAGCACTGTTCTCACAGTCAGTCAATGCGCACTGCATATTTGTGGTCACACAAGCATGATGAAGTATGACTATTTCCCTTCAGAATGTTCCTGATGAAAAGAAAGTTATTTGAAATATTTTATTTATTATTTTAATTTTATGTGTATGAGCATATTGCTTGTATGTAAGTGAATTCATGTGCTGCAATGCCCACAGAGGTTAGAAGAGGGAATTGGATCCCCTGAAATTGGAGTTATGGATGCTTGTTATCTGCTATATGCATCTTCTGAAAGAGTAGTCAGTGCTCTTAACTGTTGACCATCTCTTCAGCCATAAGAAACAATTATTTTAGATTGCTACCCTGAGTAGAGTCCAGTCTGTGTGTCTTAGAGACGGAATTCTGCAAGAAGCCACTGTGTACAGGAAGGACTGTTGTCTTGGGACTAAGTTCCAACATCTCAAGTGTTGGGATCTCCAGATATGAGCTGAGTAGTCCTTTCCTGGGACACTGTTTTTATTCATAAAAGAAGCCAGGTTTTCCAGATCTGTTATTTGGTCATCCTTTTCCTTTCTTTTCTTTCTCTCTCCCTCCCTTTCTCCCTCCTTCCCTTCCTCCCTCCCTCCCTCCCTCCCTCCCTCTCTTTCTTCCTCTTCCCTTCTTCTCTTCCTTTCTCTCTCTCCCTTCTAAGGCCTTGTGTGTTCTAGGCAAGGTCATTACCTCTGAGCTAGATCCCTAGCCTCCTTTTTTTTTTTTTTTTTTTTATTTACTTTTTTAATTTTACTTTTTTAGATTTTATTTGTAAATAGTGTACATGTGTTTCTATGTGGAGTATGTACAATGCGCTGTGCAGGTATCTGCAGAGGCCAGAAGAAGGCATCAGATTCCCTGGAACTGGAGTTATAGGGAGTTGTGTGCCTCTAGCATGGGTCTGTACTGAACTCAGCTCTTTCTGTTAGAGCAGCACATTCACCAGTTGATGCCATCTCTCTAGCCCCTACTTTTGTATTTTGATAAAGGGTCTAATTAAATCACTCAGGCTGGCTTTAACTTACAATCTTCCTGCCTTAGCCTTCCAGGTAGCCAGAGCTTTAGGGCTGTATCACTAGGCCTAGTTTAGCCATTTTCTGGAAGAAAACCAGTTAACAGTGTCTGCTGCCAATCATAAAATGGAAGCTTTCAGACAAAAATTAGACTTTCAGAAGACCCTTATTCACTTCTGTAAGCTTGACAGATGGTTAGCACTCAGACACTTTCCTGATAGCCCAGTGGCTGTATTAGTGCTGTGATAAGTAATGAAATACGTCAACATTCCATAGAGCTGCTTAACTTGACAAATCAATATTTGCCTAATGACTAATATGCACAATGTGGCAAAATCATGAATGGATAAAACCAATCTATTCATGATGCATAGTGGCTAATGGATTTTAATGTCACCATGTATAAAAAAATTAGATCAGGGTTGTGGCTCAGCTTGAAAAATGCTTGCCTAGTATGCATGAGGCCTTGAGTTTCATCTCCAGCACTGCAAAACCTGGGTACGGTGCACACCTGTAGTCCCAGCACTTGGTGGCGGGGGCAGGAGGATCAAAAGTGCAGGGTCATCTTTGGCTACATAGAGTTTGAGGCTAGGGTAGGCTATATTAGGGTCTGTCTCAACAAGAACAAATTAATGGACAGGGTTTCAAATTCCTCACTGTAGTTTGTAAGAAACTCCCACTCCTGCATTTCAGCATATCCTTAAAGAAGAAAACCCACGTCAGGTGTGGTGGTACACACCTTTAATCCTAGCACTTGGGAGGCAGAGGCAGGTGGATCTTTGTGAGTTCAAGGCCAGCCTGGTCTACAGAGTGAGTTCCAGGACAGCTGGGGCTACAGGGAGACCCTGTCTCGAAAAGACCAAAAAAAACCAAAACAAAACAAAAAAAAAACCCCACAAGTATCTAAGAAGGCTATTGTAAGTCTATTCTCTCTCAACTCTGTATTCGTTTGAGGCTGAATTTTTCTCATATACCTCAACTAAGCAGCAAAATGCTGCAGCCTGTGGAGAGCTGTCTGCTCCCAAGTCACAGGTTAAGGGGCTCTAAACACCCATAAGCACTTGTCACCCTCCTCAATGCTGCTTTGTGAAATACAATTATTTTGGAGATATGAAACTTATTTTAACATGGATTTAATTATTGTTGTTTATTATTAGTCCATTTATTTTAGTGGTGCTGGAGATTGAACTTAAGATCTTGATGAGTGATCTACCACTGAGCTACATCCTCATTCACTCCTCCTGCTTTTATCTTATTTTGACTTATATATATATTTTTTTTAAATTTAATTTATTTATTTCATTTTTATGTGTATGAATGTACTGTCTGCATGTAGGTTTGTGCACCCGTGTCATGCAATGCCGCAGAGGTCAGAAGAGGGCATCAGGTTCCCCTGGAACTGGAGTTAAAGACGGTTCTCAGCCACCATGTGGGTGCTGGGGATCGAACCCTGGTCCTGTGCAAGAGCAGTCAGTGCTCTTAACTGCTAGGCCATCTCTCCAGCCCTGACTTATATATTTTTATTGTATGTGTTTGAATGTTTTACTTGCGTGTACATAAGTGTGTCATACACATGCAATGCCCGCAGAATCTGGAAGGGGGTGTCAGACCCCTTGGAATTGGAGTTACAGCTCATTATTAGCAGCCATATAGGTGCTGGGAACCCAACCCAGGTCCTCCACAAGAACAGAAAGTACTCAACCACTGAGCTGTTTCTTCAGCTCCACTTCCTGCTTTTAAAAATATTTTAAAATTTTAAAACAATTTTGAAACAAAGGTAAGTTGGTAAGGCTGGCCTTGAACTTGTAAACTTGTGATCTCCTGTGTCAGCATCCTAGGTATCTGTGATTAGAGACCTTGCCACCAGGTCTAGCTCTAGTTATTGCTTTTGGTTTTGTTTTTTGAGCAGAGTCACATGCATTCCAGACTGATTTGGAACTTACTGTGTGACTGGGGATGATTTTGAACATCTGCTCCTCCTTCCTCTATCCCTTGTATGCTGGGATTATAGCTTTGCGCCACCATACCTGGTTTATGTAGAGCTGGGGACTGACCCCACGGTTTCATGCATTCTAAGCAAGCACTCTACCACTGGGGAACCAGTCCCCTATTCCCCTAATGATTATTACTTTCACCCGAATGGCTATGTATTTTCTTCTCCACAAACATCATAAAATAACCCACAGGATTAAGAGTCCTCTAGGTTGCCCAACGCTTTGTCAAGTAGTCCTGAGACCAAAAGCACGTGGGGAGAGGCTGCCGGCCTCAGTTTAGACATGTAGGGGACTTCCAGAAAGGCACCTGGCTGCCTAGGACTTTCCAGGAGCCAAGGCAACCCCATCTGCTGCTAGCTTTGAGCTTTCCCAGGCCTGACTTCTGCCTTTTCTGTAAACAGCCTGGGTCTGGTGGGATATGACTCAGGGACCACTGGACTTGTTTTCTTTTCGGCAAGCTACATGAAAGGAAAGTGTAATGCGGGCATTGGTATTTATTTCTGAATAATATGTGAAAGAGAACAGAGTAGCAGAATATAAAGTTCAAAAGCATCCAGGCAGTGAGAAGTATGGGAGCTATGTAGTGGGGACTGACAGGCAGGGAGCTCACCAGGGAGGCGAGGGCCTAGACTGGTGTCAGAAGGCACTGTGCATGCTGATAGGATCATCACAGGCCTGCTTAGCCTGCTCACCTTGCCTGCACCTGTATTTGATATCACGCCATGTCTCCACCGAATGTGGGCAAGGCACTCAGCTGCAAACTTTGACGGCATCGGTAGCACTCCCAGCAAGCATGGAACATTATGGTTCTCTGCACATTCTCTGCATTTACTTGAGTTTCTGACTGTGGTTGGCAAATGGAGAGATACGTTGTGCCTGGTATGAGGGACGAGTGAGAATGGACCCGGGGAGAAGAGTGGGCACACGGGGCTAAAGAGAAGCTGGTGTGTAAAGGGAAGGACACTGAGAGCTCCTCAGAGGAGGAGGTAGAAGACCAAAGTGCAGGGTGATGCAGTGAGCATCTGGGTTAAGGGTGGTACAAGTGCAGAGTGGGGACAGCCTCTCCCATTAGTTTGCTTGCTATGCTGAGGCTTTTAACTTAAATGACCCCATTGAGCACACCCTGTGCTGGACAGCTGGCATGTTCTGAAGAGGTTTATAGAAAAGATGAGGCATGAACTTGACACTGAAGGATAGGCCAGGATCCAGGTGAGAAAGGAGCAGGAAAAACATTCAAAGTTAGGGGACAGAGTGGATGAAGACATAGAAAAAGGAAGGCACTTGGCATGCAGATCAGCTATATAGAAGTGAAGAAGTCTTGGGGTGAGGCTGGGGCTGCAAGGTAGAATACCAGTTTCCCGTATGGGTCTTGCTCTTTGGCCATGGGATCATCTTTGAGTAGCTCCTTGGCTGTCTGAACCTATACTATCAGAGGGGGGGCACTCTGAAGTGACCCCAGGAAGTGACTAAAGGGGGACAGAATAGTCGAGAACTTTGGCTGTATCCTTTACTCCCTGCTGCAGGTAAGAAAGGGAAAGTTGAACCAGGAGACTCTTCAGAGAAGTGAGGGACAGACTGAATTGCAAGGGGAGGGAGCTGGGGATGGTGCTAAGCCTCCAGTCAATGCCAGAGCAGTGCAAATATGCTGTTTCTTTACATAGCTGAAAGTATGAATGGCCTTTAAGATACATGGGTATTAAAAAACATGCAATCATAGTAGAACACATCTGTAATCCTAGCACTTAGGAGGCCGGGACAAGTGAGTCACTGTAAATCTGATGTCAGACAGGACTATATAGCAAGCACCTATATCCAAAGAACAAAAACATAACATAAAAACAGAAAGAAAGCATGCAAATTCTTTGGAACTTAGCACATAGGAAGAGCAAAGAGAAAAACTATCTGAGGCTGGGGGTCAAAGTTAACCCACTTTGAGGACATTATTATGAGAACACATAATTGGAGGCTGGGGAGATATTTCAGTGGGTAAAATGCTTGCCTTGCAAGCATAAAGACCCAAGTTCAAATCCCAGTACCCACTAAAAAGCCAGGTACGGTTGCACATGTTTGTAATCCCAGCACTGGGGCATAGGTGGCAAGGAGATCCCAGAGGCCCACTGCCCAGCCAGCCTAGCTTAATAGTCATTTGCATGGTGAAGAATTCAGGTCTCCAGTGAACAGCTATGTAAGTGAGCTGGGAACTAAATGTTCCCCCATGTAATGTGAGATGACTACGTCTTGATCACAGCTGATGAGTGCCCCAGGGATCAGATGGTTACTCCCAGAACTATAAGATCATACATATTCCTGACCCACAGAACTATAAGATCATACATATTTTATTGTATTAGGCTACTAAGTTTGGGGAAACTTGTTATACAGCTACAGATAACTGATACCTGGAAGCTGTCTTGGTGTTTCAGAGCATTGACCTTGAAGCTGGACTGCATGGCTTCAAATCACGGCTTTGCCATTTCAATCCATACAACCTCAAGCAAGTTGTTTAATTCTCAGTGCCTCAGCTCTTTCTTCTGTGAAGTAGGAATAATACTAACACTTCTGCCATGGGGCAATTGTGCAGATTCAAGAAGACAGTCCCTGTAAGGAGTTCAGGATCCTGTAGCACTCAGTATTAGCTGTCACCGTCATCACTGTCCGTCCTACCCTAACGCAAATCCCACCACAGTTTCTCTTTCCCATTCCAACCCTCGCCGGCCTCCCACTCTGCACTTTCTACCTTTATCTCCATGCAAAACTCTGACTTGCTCTGAGACATAGACTTTTCTCTTCAAGTCTGTATGGTGGCCGGAAGGCCCTGTAGAGCCCTGGACATGGACTAACGGGTGGAACTAAATAAGGAAGCTGGTGACAAGAGACAACATCTTCTGTGAGCTTGTCAAAGCTCAGCCATGGAGAAATTGTTGGATGCTGTGTAGCCAGGGCCTACCATTCTCCTGACGTAGTGCAGTACCATCTTGTCAAGTTGGATGGAGGAACTGGACAGGGTCCCAGTGAGGGTAAGAAAAATCACATAGCTTATGACAGGGAGCCTGGATGTCAATTCTGGGGCAAGCAATATGACACATGTGAGGGCTGGCCATGTGCTTGTTGACTAGGTGGAATGTGAAGCCCAATTCTCCTTGCGTGGTCCTGAAGTGCCTCGCATTTGGATGATGCAACAGAGGCTCAGTAGTGTGATGGGGAAAGGGATCTGGAAGCCAGAGGAAGGGGTTTCAGTGAGGAACCCAAGCACTGTCCCAGTATATCTGGAAGCCAGAGGAAGGGGTTTCAGTGAGGAATCCAAGCACCGTCCCAGTATATCTGGAAGGCAGAGGAAGGGGTTTCAGTGAGGAATCCAAGCACCGTCCCAGTATATCTGGAAGCCAGAGGAAGGGGTTTCAGTGAGGAACCCAAGCACTGTCCCAGTATATCTGGAAGCCAGAGGAAGGGGTTTCAGTGAGCAATCCAAGCACTGTCCCAGTATATCTGGAGCCAGAGGAAGGGTTTCAGTGAGGAACCCAAGCATCATCCCAGTATATCTGGAAGGCAGAGGAAGGGGTTTCAGTGAGGAACCCAAGCACTGTCCCAGTATATCTGGAGCCAGAAGAAGGGGTTTCAGTGAGGTATCCAAGCACCGTCCCAGTATATCTGGAAGGCAGAGGAAGGTTTCAATGAGGAATCCAAGCACCGTCCCAGTATATCTGGAAGGCAGAGGAAGGGGTTTCAGTGAGGAATCCAAGCACCGTCCCAGTATATCTGGTGGCACCACAGCTCTCACTGCTCACCCAAACCCGGCTCCTGATTTCTAGCCTGCTTCTCACTGGACAGCAGCTCCCTGGGCAGCCCTGCAAAAACATTGGCAGGAAGGGAGAACAGGAATGCTAATCACCAGAGAGAGATGTCAGCAGCTCCACCTCCTGTCACATGGCCAAGGGAGAAAACAGCATCATCTCCTGTGCCTTGGGATGCTGGAGGAAGGGGAAGTGACAGAGGGGCTGGCATTGGGTCCTGTCCAATTGGGCTCTGGGCAGATACCACATCTTTGGGGTCTTGGGTTTTGAAGGCCCTAACTAGAAAATTTCTTATAGTACCCACCATGCAGTCAGAATAGCTTGCTTAGTAGCCCATAGGTAGGAGCTGCCCGTTTATCTACCAGCATACATTTCCTGAGCATCTACCATGTACGAAGACTCCACAGGGCACTGAGGGACTGCACAAATCAAGACAGGCTCCTTGGCCTATGGTTCCCAGCCTCTGGGGCAACAGGTGGTCTGGAGTCCTAAGATGAAGGGAAGTGACTGAGGGCACTGGATTCTTGTCTCAATAACTAGGAGTGTCCCCAGCAATTAGTGGGTACAAATCAAAGATTCTCTGCAGTTCACACACAGTATCTCATGACAAAGAATAACCTTGTTCGAAATGCCAGTCAACTATGCTTATGGGAATTACTGGCCCAATGGGAGAGTGAGGTTAATTTGCCACACACAGAAAAAATGAGTAGTTATAAACAATATCAAGTACTGGAAGAAGCTCAGTGGAACCATGAAGAGTCTAGGTGGCATGCCATGCTCTCTCCCTTTGATTCCAGCTGGGCCTACAGCCTACTGCATGATGCAACCACTTTCTAGGAAAGTTTTCTTAGTCCTCTCTGGAAAAGTCCTCACAGATGCACCCAGAAGTGTGTGTTACTAATCATCTAGGCATATCTCAATCCAGTCAAATTGACAGTCAAGATTAACCATCACAGATACCCATGTAATAAAGCAGATACATTCCTTTTCTTCTCTTTCTGCAGAGGTCTAGAGAGGCTCTGTATCCAATGCCACATAGGTAAACAGCTGGTATCTACCTAGGCACAGTTAGCTAGCACCACACCGGGGCATTTGTATCTTAACCTTAGATATATCCCTGTGTCTTGATACTCTCTCATTGCCGTGAACAAACATCTGACAAGAGACAGCTTAAGGGAGGAAGGACTTATGGTTGTTCACATTTTAAAAAATATTATTTTTGTTTTCTGTGTATGAGTGTATTATTGCCTGCTTGTGTCTAAGTACACCCATGTCATGCGATGCCCACAGAAGTCAGAAGAGGGCATTGGATCCCCTGGAACTGGAGTTATGGATGGTTATTAGTCACTATGTGGGTGCTGGGAAATGAACCCGGGTCCTCTGCAAGAGCAGCCAGTGCTCTTAAGAGCTGAGCCGTCTCTCCAGCCCTCTCCCATTCACATTTTGAGGGCAAAGTCCATCATGGTGGGGGAGGCATGTGGGCAGGACCACATGGCTGCTTGGTCACATCTCTGTGGACCAGGAAGCAAGACAGATAGAAAATTGGACAGGACTGTAACCCTCAGATCCTGCTCACTAGTGACCTACTTCCTCCAGGAACCCCACTTCCTGAAGGTTCCATACTCCCAACAGTGCTGAATCTGTAACTCCGCAGCCCTTCTGCTCTGCTGCCTGCCAGTGGGGTCTGGTCACTGCCTCTTCAATGTCTCCTGACCACAGAGTAAGCCTCTTGTGGGGAGGGCCATCTGTTCACACGTCCACTGGGCCCGAGTGAGACCTTAGTACTCACGGCAGATTACTGTGCTTAGTGCCTCTCAAATCTTCCTCCGGTGGTGAAACTGGCTGATGTTGGAGGGTTTAGACAATAGAAATCGGTCTAAGCTACAAATCAGAGCGATTTTGACTCCCTTTTCCGACCTCTCCCATCCTCCCAGAGCTCTAAGAACACTAAGGCTTGCTCAGTGGAAACCTCTGCCTCAGACAAGCCTCCTGTCCTGGTTGAACAGCACAATGCTTCAGCTCCCTTAAAGCATCCTTGCCCCTTCCCTGTTAAAGTCTTCTGTCCTTCAAAGGCCATGGTGGCCTAGGTTCTCATGTGCTGAGCTTTGGGGGCCTGGGCAGCAGAAGGGAAGTCAGGGCCACCTTTGGGGGGCTCGCTGTGAGTGGAGCTAGCTGAGCTGGTTTTTCCACCAGCTGCTGCAGCCATCGGGCTGATTCTTCCCTTATATAGCAGCAACCCAGAGGGGCAGTGCAGGACCCAGCCTCTGAGAGCTGACTTAAGTATGAATAAAGGCATTATGTAAAGTAAGCGGGAAGGCGAAGGGCTCTCTCCTGCCTTAGAGAGGCAGACTCATGTTCCCTGGGCAGAGCATCTGCATGTGCCGGGGATCTCCCGTGGCCAGTCTCTACATTTGCTCCATTTGATAGATAAGGAAACTGAGGTGCAAAGAGGAAGTCATTGCCCCAAAACATATATGCAAGGGGCGGATGTGAGAGTTTCTCTGGGGCAGCCTACAAAGACCCTAGGCCTGGCTTTTCCATTCCTCCCGGTCCAAAAACAGAGATTAACCCTGAACCAACGTTGATTTCTGACGTTTTGTGGCTGTCCACATCTTCCTGACTTCCTGGACAAAGAAGGGATTTCCCCAGCTGCCAGCGAGGGAGCGGTGGGGTGGTGGGAGCTGCTGCCCTCCCTGTGTGCAGCCTCCAAGTTGTGTGTGGGCCAGTGGTTTCCCCGAGGCTCACTAAAGCAGTTGGGAGGGTCATGAGTCCACGGGATTCCTATGGGCTCTGCTCGGGCCATGCAAACCACCTGCCAAAGCAAAGTCAAGTATGGTGTGGTTACCAAGGCTTCTCTTGGCCATAGTTGATACCTAGGGCCCTGTTCCTGCTTACTGGCCCATGATGCCTGCACCCATGTGGACAACTAGCCCACATATTTCCCCATTCAGCTGATGGTGAGCACTGTGCTATTTTAAGCCCACATGGAAGTATGTCTTTTTTTTTTTTTTTTTCATAAGGACCATCTGCGACCAGCCCCAGCCCAGATGATACAGTTGGAGCCTGCCCACAGTATCCTCTCCCGCCTTCAGACAGTTCCAGGAATCAGACTGAGTCAGAACCAGCTGAAGCTGGTCTTGCTAACCTAAGTGATAGCCTAGGGGCCTGGTGCGGGGGACCACCTGCTCTCCGGGCAGGTGCTCTCCGATATGTCTCCACCTTGAGCCTCTGGGATACTCGGGCCTGTGCTTCCAGATGTGCCCCTTTCCCTTTTAAGGGGCTGTAGTTAGTCACAAGTTCTGGTGCATTGGCTCCTTGTCAGGGTGGCTTGTCACAAAATGTGTCCCAGTGAAACTGGTTGGCTCACAGCTTGGTCGTATCCCTGCAACCCCTAGAACTCCTGGGGGTGTAGAGTGAATACCTCCAGGAAAGGGGCTGCTAGGGGTAGAGTCATCCAACCGGGGCCAACGGGAAGATGGCTACAAACACTAGCAGCTCAGCCTGTCACCCTGCCAGGGATCTGGGTATAGCTTGCCACCTTAGTCCCCCTTTCTTGGCACCTACTGACTCACTGTGAAGAAATCATGTCACGCAGAGCACAGGGAGGAGACTGCAGTCCCACTCGGTCTCTGCAATCTGTCTCTTCCAGGTCATGCCATGCAGGGCTGTATACACATAATCCTTGGCCTCAGTTTGCTCCTATGTAAAATGGGGATTATCTGACCCACCCCCTGGGATGTCTGTGCACATTACAGGGACCATGTGTGGGAAGGCTCCACTCTACTGGGCAGCTATCACTTTTGGTATCTTTCTGAACTACAAAGGTGCCCCTGAATCTGCTGAGAGGTTATGATAGTATCTGGAAGGTCAGAGTCAGTTGTCCTGAGAAAACAAAGCTCTGGTCACCAGCACAAGTTACCCCCTGAGACTTGGCCCTCTCCTGTCTTAAGGCAGGTCATTTTTGTTGCAGAGACTCTTGTTAGAGAATTCATTGGGTGATGTAGTTTGATTCTGCTAGTGTGTACCCTTGCCTAGCTATGGTATCATCTCTAAATCATTGTAGCTCCTGCCTTTGTCTGTGACTTTGGGAACCTGAGGTTGGGGGAGGAGGGTGGGAGGGAATTCTGGAGGCCGTGACCTGGCTTGATGCTTCTCGGCCTTTTCTGAGGTCTTCTCCAGCGGCTGTGGGTGTCTGGCACTGGAGCCCGACCCCACTGAGAAGTCACTGCATCAGGCCTCACTACAGTGGGTCCCCGAGTCCTAATGGGGACTAAGCCTTCTTGGCCTTGAGTCCTGCCAGCTTGGCTTCCTGGCCTGGAGTCTATCTGCTGCTCCTGTAGGGCCCTGCAGTTTATCTGTGGTCAGTTTTCTCACCCATTTCCTGCCAGCTGCTACTGGTTTTTCAGTCAGCTCTGAGAGCTACAGTAAGTGGGAAAGGGTATAGGCCTGGTGATTCACAAGCTGTGGCAGGCGGGACGTGGAGACTGGGGCGTACTCTCTGACGAGCACAGTGGGGTGCTATCACCCAGCCTGGTCCCTTAGGCCTCTGTGAGTGACACAGAAGTGACTATGGGACACCCACTCATATTGCACCAAATGCTGATGATGGGTGCATGTGCATCTGTGGGCAGTGTGTGTGTGTGTGTGTAGGGATTTTTTTTTTAATGCACTTAAGCCAAAATAAGTGGTTTCGTGTTTTGAGAAGCGTGAGCATGGCCCCATTTATGGGGAGCCCTGAACTCTCTCTGAGGTATAATGGGGTAACTTTGCCATGCCTCTGATTAGGCTACAGTATCACATTGAACACTTTGTTTCTTGGCATTTCCAAAATTGATAAGAAGGAAATCCCCCCACTGCAGCAAATGAGTTCTCTTTTTATGCTGTGAAATAGCATTTCAGAGTTGTCCACATATTGACAACCACTGGCCATGGGTGTCTCCCCATCCACAGTCTTCTCTGCAGGGGTGGGGCCCTAGTGCTCCTCGGACTCAGTGTTAGGTTAGTTTTTTTTAAATTTTTTTAAATTTATTTCTGTATGTGTATCAATGCACTGTCTGCATGCAGGTTTGTGCACCCGTGTTGTGCAATGCCGCGGAGGTCAGAAGAGGGTCTCGTATTCCCCTGGAACTGGAGTTCTCCTGGAATTGGAGTTTCAGACAGCTCTCGGCCGCCATGTGGGTGCTGGGGATCGAACCCGGGTCCTCTGTAAGAGTGGTCGGCACTCTTAACTGCTAGGCCATCTCTCCAGCCCCTAGGTTAGTTTTAACTGTTAAATCGATGCAACCTAGGATCATGGGAGAAGAGAGCCTAAATGAATTATCAGGTCGGAATGGCCTGTGCGCGTATGGGAGATTGCCTTGATTGTTAACTGATGTAGGAAGACCCTGCCCATTGTGGGTGGCGTCAATCCCTAGGCAGCCGGTCCTGAGAGAGCTGGTATGAGAGAGGAGAAAGCTAGTAGAGAACAAGCAAGAAGGCATACAAGGATGCATTTATTTTCTGTCTGCTCTTGACTGTAGGTGTGATGTGACTAGCTGTTAGAGTTCCTGCCTTGACATCCCCCAAATGATGGACTGTAACTTGGAATTGTGAGCCAGATAACCCTTTCCTCCCCCCATGCTTCTTCAAGCTCAGGATATTTTGTCACAGAAACAGGTGTGGAGCTAGAACACAAAGGTTCTGAGAGTAGCTTTAGTAGGTTTGGGGTCCTCCCAGCTCTGACACTGGAGAGGCAGTAGCTTGAACTTGATCCTGAACTTCCCCAAGTCTCAGTGTTCTCATCTGATAATGGGCTTAAGGATGCCAACATTCATGGGTGTAATAGCTCAGAGATAATAAATTAAAAGGGCTTAGCAGGGCTTTGGACACTCAATAAACAAAGATAATTATAAGTACTGCATTGGGGAGCAGTAGAGATGCATTGAAAGATATGTAGTGGATGAGGGAGATACACAAAACACTTTATTTACATCTGAAAAATCCTTGGATATTTAGGTCTGTTGAGGTTCTTTATTGCATACAAGTACTATTAATATTTTATAGAATTGTCATGCTTTTTTAACGTCACTATACAAACATACAAATTTATTAATTTCCTAGTTCTAATCTGTGAAAGAAGATACATCAATTCAGATATTGCCGTGGTAGATTTCTATAAGTAGAATTCTTTATATTTTTCCCTCTTGAAAAGTCACAAGGCCCAGAATACAAGATCATTGTCTTTCGGTGAATGTACCTTCAGGATGGCTGATAAACACCCCCAGGTAAATGAAAAGGGTCTGGCCGTGGATGTGTATGATGGAGAGCTTGTGTTTCTGGAGTGCTGAGGGGCCAAATCCTGCTTCTTATGGAGCATTTTTCTTTCTTTTTTTCTTTCTTTCTTTTTTTTCTTTTTAGTTGTAGTTTTTACAATAGTTTATGATTCAACTAAAGATACATCCTGTATCCAAGGAAGGGACTGCTAGCAACAGAAATATACCATGCCTTTCTGAGCAGCAGGTTCTAAGGGTGGCCATACTTCAGCATAAGTGGCTTGGACCAGAACAGCCAGCAAGCTCTGAAAGTAATATCCATGCCCATGCAGCAAGTAAGGCCTCTTTCAGTTTGAGTACTTGTACTTATTAGATGTGTGTTGTTTCTTGACAATCTTACCTATTTTATTTTCAAGCTTTATATATGCAAAACAGCAGAGAAATACTCTCCAAAGTTGGTGTGAGGATGAAAAAAGATTACATATTTAAAGTACCTGGCATAAAGCCTGATACTTAAGAAGCATGTGGCACCATGCCCCTCTTCATTGCACCTGTAATCCATTCTCTTTGCAGAGTAGAAACACTGCGTGCGCATATTCATGCCTTCTCTTCAAAGACATGACTGTTAGAGGTCACTTTTTTTTTTTCTGATGTAAATGCAAAGAGTCTTTAATTCAAGCTGAGCTTGGACTGCCACCCTCCTGACAGCAGGCTGGGAGAAGCTGTCCCGAAGCTGGGGGTGGGGGTCTTTTAAAGGAAAAACTGCAAACGGGGAATTTTCCAGTTTTGGCATTTTGTTATTGATTCATATGGATTGAGGAAGCAGGATTTTTAGACTGATAGGTCGGGGCCACCTGGTGGCTTTGGTGGCGTCATGGGGGGGGCGGGATTTTACTCACTGAGTACATCCTGGTGGAAGAGCAAACATGTTTAAGTGTCGGTCTTTCCCTGTTAGTTATTTTCTTTTTTTTTTCATGGTTTCTTTTTTTTTTTCCCCTATTACTTTCTTGCCTGTAAACTGGCATACCTGCAAGAAGAGAGGCGATAAGGCCCTGCTGTCAAAGACCTGATGTAAGCATGGGAAAGATGTATTGAGACCGCACTTGCAAGTGTACAGTTGGTCTCTGGAATACCAGAGAGTGCTACCAAAGGCCACTAAACCAATAAAGCAAATATAGGTCTCCTTGAGTCAAGCAAGACTCCTCCGTCAGCACCAGCTATACATACCTCACCTGCCTGGAAATACAGTGCAGCAGTGGCAGCCATATGCTTGTATATCCCAAATCTAATTGGCTATTGGCTCTCTCCTTGGAGGAATAACCCACGGCTGATGCCACAAGCTTACATCCTCTAATGGTTAGGAGATGTTATAAGCCACAGTAAGACCCTGTCATATTTAACGAGAAAAAAAAATGTAATTCATGGATTAACATACCATACAAACATCTGTGTCTATACCAAAGTAACCTACCATAACAATTAGTACTGTTTAAATACCTATATATCTAATTGCTTGTGCTTCATTTAGTTAGGGACTGAAAGGTTATTCCTGGACAAACTGTCAGCCCATGAAAGGAAACAGCCAGAATTGACCAGAGTCCAAAAACGACAGCTCCAGAGAAAGTAGACTGTTTTGCTTCTCGTCCACCTGTGCCCCTTTTCTAAGCCTAGGGAATAATCTGCGGAAGAGAGGGCATGGTAGAATGTAAGGGCTGCGATTGGGTGAATGGTGAAACTACAGCAATATAGACTGGACACTATTTGATCAACTTGATTGAACATACAAGCCCCTCAGCTGGATGGTGGAGCCTTGGGCTGTGTGGGTTTGGGCACAACTGCTTGCCAAATTGGTTTTACATGAAGGATGCTTGTACTATAAATTATTACTTATTGTTAAAAATGAAAAAAAAAGTAATATGGAGCATTTTTCTAAGCTGAACTAGGGTATGCTGTATTCAAACATGGAGCCACTTGGCAGAAAGAACACTGATCACAGGAAGGTGAGCCTTGGGAGATGCTGCCAGAATGTCTATACCAGGCTCTGCCTTATATTTAGCTTCCATTTAAATGTAGCCTTGGAGCCGGGCGTGGTGGTGCACGCCTTTAATCCTAGCACTTGGAGGCAGAGGCAGGTGGATCTTTGTGAGTTCAAGGCCAGCCTTGATCTACAGAGTGAGTTCCAGGACAGCTGGGGCTACAGGGAGACCCCTGTCTCTCGAAAAGACCAAAAATAAAAATAAATAAATAAATAAATAAATAAATAAATAAATAAATGTAGCCTTGGACTGGACATCCTTCGTTCATCCCACACATGGCTCTTGTGTGAGATTTCCGTGTACCTGTTTGCTGAGTGCTCTGTCCTGTGGGAGAGAGACCCCCAGCCAGCAGCGGTGAACAGGTGTGGCTATTGCGGGCTGGAGTCTCCATTCTCAGGTTTTGTAGCGTCAGTCCCAGAGCTACCAAGTAGGTTTCTTTCTAGTGCCATGTTTTACACAACTCCTCACTGAGCAATTCCTCTGTGCTGGCTTTGGAAGGGGTGTGTGCCCGGCCCTGGAAACACCCAGAAACCCATGTGTAGAGTTCATGCAGGCCACCCAGGTGAATTTGCAGGAAACTTATATAGCTGTCACTCATATCAGACTGGTATGGGCCAGGTGGGAAGGGTGGTATTCCTGGTGCAGGCACTAACGTTCTGTTCTATGTGTGGCAGACTGCCTCTGCCTTGGCTCTGCACCTTTACAGAATCTAGATTTTCTGGTTCCACAAAAGCCCTTGGGCCGCTTCACTGTCCAGGACATGATATGCCTACTATGCCCATATTCCAGATGGTACCTTCCAATTTCCTGCCTAGGGTTTTCTGAGAAGTCTCCTGGTGGTATCTGCCAATGTGCTCACCTAGTTTTTTTTTTTTTTTTGTGTGTGTGTGTGTGTGTGTGTGTGTGTGTGCCACAGTACATATAACTTTAGTTGTCATTTCTCAGGTTCTGATCATGTCTTTTTTTTTTTTTTTTTTTTTTATATAAATCTCTCACTGGCCTGGAACTCGGTAATTAGGTTAGGCTCTCTGGACATGAGCCACAGAGATCTGCCCTTGTCTCTACCTCCCAAGCACTGAGATTCTTTTTTTTTAAACATTTCTTTTTTAAATTTTTATTTATTTTCATATGTGTATGAATGTACTGTCTGCATGCAGGTTTGTGCACCCGTGTCATGCAATGCCTCAGAGGTCAGAAGAGGGTGTCGGATTCCCCTGGAACTGGAGTTATATAGATGGTTCTTAGCCGCCATGTGGGTGCTGGGGATCGAACCTGGGTCCTCTGCAAGAGGCAGTTGGCGCTCTTAACCACTAGCCATCTCTCCAGCCCCGTTTTCTTTCTTTTTTTTTTTTATTGGGCTTTTGTGCATTTCATACAACCTTTCCCAATCAAATTTAAACCCTTTCCCATCCATGCTCCTGCTCCTGCCAGAGCGTGTGCATTCTGCCATACATGTTAAGTCCTGTCTTGCATCTTTTTTCTTACTCTTTTTTAAAAGTTTTGATGTTTACTGTTTTGGTCATTTTTTTTTTTTTTTTTTTTGTTGTTTTTTTCCCCCTTAATTTTATATTAGTCCAAAATATGCATATACCTGTATTCCACACATATACCAAAATGACAGATATATAAGGATTTGACCATCTCTGTGTCTTCTATAGCTCTGACTGCATCTGCATAGCCTTTAGAGCCCTCTTTTTGTGAGTTGGATTTTGTAACTGCCCTATACCCAAGTCCAATTTCTGTCACCTGCCTCCCATTCCAGAATGTTCTTTTTTAAATTTTTATTTATTTTCATATGTGTATGAATGTACTGTCTGCATGCAGGTTTGTGCACCCGTGTCATGCAGTGCCTCAGAGGTCAGAAGAGGGTGTCGGATTCCCCTGGAACTGGAGTTATAGATGGTTCTTAGCCGCCATGTGGGTGCTGGGGATCGAACCTGGGTCCTCTGCAAGAGCAGTTGGCGCTCTTAACCACTAGGCCATCTCTCCAGCCCCGTTTCTTTCTTTTTTTTTTTTTTATTGGGCTTTTGTGCATTTCATACAACCTTTCCCAATCAAATTTATACCCGTTTTCCCATCCATGCCTCCTGCTCCTGCCAGAGCGTGTGCATTCTGCCATACATGTTAAGTCCTGTCTTGCATCTTTTTTCTTACTCTTTTTTTAAACGTTTTTGATGTTTACTGTTTTGGTCAGATCTTTGAACAAGTCTTTTGTTGTTTTTGTCCCCCTTAATTTTATATTAGTCCAAAATATGCATATACCTGTATTCCACACATATACCAAAATGACAGAGTATATAAGGATTTGACCATCTCTGTGTCTTCTATAGCTCTGACTGCATCTGCATAGCCTTTAGAGCCCTCTTTTTGTGAGTTGGATTTTGTAACTGCCCTATACCCAAGTCCAATTTCTGTCACCTGCCTCCCATTCCAGAATGCTGTGTGCTGGGAGCAGTGCAGAAGAGCTGGAAGTGGCCCAGCCCTGGGGCTGCTCTGGATGCTGCCTTTTCTGCATGCTCTTCCACTTTGGTTGATGTGGCAAACTCATTTTCATTCCTCAGAACCCTGCTCCATGATAGTGCCTACAGGTTGCCTTCTCCAGTTCTTTTTAGTCTCTTCAGCATAGGCCATTTCCTTCCTCTATAGGCTGTATCAAGGTATGTGGATGCCTGAGGCCTGTTCCTGGACACAGCTGGGTTCTTCCTACTTGGGAGAGTGGGAACAAATCTTTCTCTACTTTTCTCACTACCTGTTCTTCCACAAGAAAGTCTGACTTCCTATTCTAGAAACCCTTCAGGACGCAGGCTGATGGTAGGAAGGTTGTCGCAGAGCCTCGAGACACAGAGATGCCCTTTCCGGCTTAAAGCAGTTTGGAGACAAGTGAGAAGGATGCCAGGAAAGGCTCAGCAAGCCCCCCTTTGAACAGAAGCCTGGGGGATCCTGTTTGTGGAGGGTGTTGGGGAGAGATAGAGTCCCGGAGGATACTCTAGGCAAGCAGAGAGAGCCATAGGAACTTGGAAATGAAGGATGACATGGGGGTCTGGGATCACTCAGGAGACTGAGAGACCATCGAAGGTCAGAGATGGCACCAGGGTCTGGGTGCCCCAGGAGGTAATGGATGACATAAAGTTCTGGGGCTCCTCAGGAGGACAGGGATCACACAAGGGTCTAGGATTACTCAGAGAAGTCAGGGATGACATAGGAGCCTGGAATCTCCCAAGGAGGTCAGAGATTACATGGGGGAATGCCCAGAAAGGTCATGCTTTGACCTGAACTTTGTCCCTGGTGATGACCCATGACAGTCTTCTGTTTCCTTCTCTATTAGAACAAGGTCACAGGCATGTGCCTGCCCAGAAGGATCTGGGGACAAATGCAAAGATTTGGACACTATGTCTTGTGTGTTTTCATCATTTGGCTTGGACCATCTTGGCCGGAAGGTACCCGGAGGATGTTTCTGGAAGGGGAGGTTGCTGAGAGGCCAGGAGGAGCTGAGGTGGCCATGGACTCCTATGTCTCAGATGTCCCTGGGGCTAGCAAGTGGGACTGTGGGCAGCCATTCTCTCTACAATCCCATAAACAGGTCTAGAGAAGGCGAGTTCCGGCCCAGAGACACACCTTTAGCTCTCATCAGCCTGATGCCTGCTCCTTTCTTGTGGATGACCCAAGGCACTCTGAATTCTAGGACTTTCTCTTAGTCAGTGGGACCGATTTCACTGTGAGGTCCTAGGTGTGAGTGCTTGGTGGAGGCCACAGTTGCCCAGGAACTGCAGAATAACTTGGACTGGCTCTTGGGATCCAGCCGGACAGGTCCTAGTGTCTCTGCCTGAGATTCTTAGTCTTTGCAAAAAGCCAAATTGGGGTGTTCAAAACCAGACAGCTTCCTGTGCAGGGTGGGAAGGGGCTGGGAATGGTAAAGGGGGCTCCAAGTCCCCTCCTCAGAGATTCTGGGACGGGAGAACCAATCTCCACTCATCTCAGCCTAGGTACCTTGGGAGGCCTCTCTCTGACCACTGGTCTGACCTGGGTGGCCCTGGCTGCTGGGTCAGGTGAGTGCTGGGGTGACCTGGGCAGAACTGATCACACTCTACAAAGTCTCCTTGTACCAATTCCCCCTCAGCTTGTTCCACTTTCAAAATTAGCTAATGAGGAAATTAATTTTGTCACCCAGACGCATTCAGTAAAAGCATGTCAGGGAAAGACAATTAACCTCTGCACTGATAAATCTCTCCAAAATTAATGAAGCTTGTTTGTAGATGCTGAGAGATGAGGTCTCCCAAGTCCAAGCTTCCTCCAGGTTGTGAAGGAGAGGTCGAAGGTAGAAAGGAAGGAGATGGGGGTGGGAGGGAGAGAGAGAGAGAGAGAGAGAGAGAGAGAGAGAGAGAGAGAGAGAGAGAGAGACTGAGTTGAGAAGAGAGGGAGGGATAGAGAGGAAGTCTTCTAGGGGTAGAGGAGGGAGGGAGGGAGGGAAGGAGAGAGAGATAGAGAGATTGAACACACACTTACTTTATTTATGCTAGCCACTAGCAGACCTGACAAAAACAGAGAATGAAAATTTAAGATGCTTTTTAAAATTTTTTTTATTTATTTCTGTATGTGTACGAATGTACTGTCTGCATGTAGGTTTGTGCACCCATGTCGTGCAATGCCTCGGAGGTCAGAAGAGGGTCTTGGTTTCCCCTGGAACTGCAGTTCTTCTGGAATTGGAGTTACAGACGGTTCTTAGCCGCCATGCGGGTGCTGGGGATCGAACCCAGGTCCTCTGCAAAAGCAGTTGGTGCTCTTAACCGCTAGGCTATCTCTCCAGTCCCCTTAAGATGCTTTTAAGATGTAGGCTTTTCAATCTTACCTTGATGAAGTTATTCTAAGCTTAATCATCCTTTTTTCCTAGGGCCTTGGGAGATGGGTCTGCAGATAAAGTACTTTCCCATGAAAGGATGAGGAACTGAGTTTAATTACTAGCACTCATATAAAAAACCAAAGTGTGGTGGCAGGTGTCCACAATCCCAGGGTTGGAGGAGGCAGAATTGGGAGGCTCCCTGGGGCCTGCTGGCCAGCCAGTCTACTTGAATTGGTGAGCTCCTGCTTCAGTGAGAGACCGTGTCTCAAAAAGTAACGTGGGGAGTGACATTGACCTCTGGCCTCTACATGCACAAGTGCATATCTGCACATCCTCAGTCCCTATACCCTCTACATGCACAGGCACGTATCTACACATCCCTAATCCCTATACCCTCTACATGCACAAGCACATATCTGTACATCTCCAGTCCCTATCCCCTCTACATGCACAAGCACATATCTGCACATCCCCTGTCCCTATACCCTCTACATGCACAAGCACATATCTGCACATCCCCAGTCCCTATACCCTCTACATGCACAAGCACATATCTGTACATCCCCAGTCCCTATCCCCTCTACATGCACAAGCACGTATCTGCACATCCCCAGTCCCTATCCCCTCTACATGCACAAGCACGTATCTGCACATCCCCAGTCCCTATCCCTTCTACATGCACAAGCACGTATCTGCACATTCCATGTCCCTATACCCTCTACATGCACAAGCACATATCTACACATCCCTAGTCCCTATACCCTCTACATGCACAAGCATATATCTGCACATCCCACATCCTTATACCCTCTACATGCACAAGCACGTATCTGCACATCCTCAGTCCCTATACCCTCTACATGCACAAGCACGTATCTGCACATCCTCAGTCCCTATACCCTCTACATGCACAAGCACGTATCTGCACATCCTCAGTCCCTACACCCTCTACATGCACAAGCACATATCTGCAATCCTCAGTCCCTACACCCTCTACATGCACAAGCACATATCTGCACATCCCACATCCCTATACCCTCTACATGCACAAGCACATATCTACACATCCTCAGTCCCTATCCCCTCTACATGTACAAGCACATATCTGCACATCCTCAATCCCTATACCCTCTACATGTACAAGCACTGATATACACATCCCTAGTCCCTATACCCTCCACATGCACAAGCACTTATCTGTACATCCCCAGTCCCTATACCCTCTACATATACAAGCACATATCTACACATCCTCAGGCCCTATCCCCTCTACATGTACAAGCACATATCTGCACATCCTTAATCCCTATACCCTCTACATGTACAAGCACTGATATACATGTCCCTAGTCCCTATACCCTCTACATGCACAAGCATGTATCTGCACATCCCCAGTCCCTATACCCTCCACATGCACAAGCACATATCTACACATCCCCAGTCCCTATCCCCTCTACATGCACAAGCAGGTATCTATACATCCCCAGTCCCTATGTCCTCTACATGCACAAGCACGTATCTGTACATTACACATCCCTATACCCTCTCCCATTGTACAATGGACTCCATGGCTCTCTGATCACTCAAAATTTTTGCTCAGAATTCTAACCCGGAGGACCTTGTCAGTCAAAGACCATTGCAGGGGACAAGTGGGACAATAGCATCCTTGAAGAGATTGTTTTTTTTCTCAGGTGGGCCCTCTTTTCCAAGGCTGAACCTGGGTGGACAGGGCAGGAAACAGACAGAAGAAACAAGTTCTGGGCCACTGTCAAATGAAGCTGGAATGGAGGACATCAGCAGGGCATGGATGCACAGCGAGGATTCTGCTCTCTGACCCTCAGGAGCATCAGCACCTACCAGAGAGCAGTGACTTAGGAAGCAGGTCTAAAGGACCCTTTTACTAAGACTCTAACTTTGGAAATGCCAGGTTGATAATCTATGTCCTCTATAGCTTGGGCCTGGATCCTCCTCCCCACATGCTGACAGTCAGGACTCATCTGTAAAATCTGCTTGGCAAACTTTGTCCCTAGGACAGCTGAGCCATTAGCTTAAGGGGTTGGTTTGCTCTTCCCTGCTAATATGGATTCCTTTACTAATTCCTCCACCTCTGTGAGGTATAAACAGGGGCAGAAGGACCCACTGACTCCTGCAATAGTACCAGTTCCAGGAAGTAGGCATCAGGACTCAGAGTTGGTTGGAGAGTCATATTTGACCAACAAATTAGAGGCAAAAAAGGAAATAGAGAAAAACTCTCAGATGCCCGTGCTGTACTTTTCTCCAGAAAAATGCAAGGGTGATGACAGTGGCCAGCCAGCTGCTGAGGAAGAACAGGAGTTTTCACATCCAGGACCTAAGACAGCTGAAGTTAAGCCTGGGCCATTGTGTTGTCAGTTTGGCTAGGGGGGCTGTTTGTGGAAGAGTCAATGGAGGGGGCTAAGAAAATGCCAGCTGGTCTACTCACAGACACTGCTGACACACTGTGAGCATAGAGGAGAGAGGAGATACTAGGTATCTGGAGTCTGATGACCAGAGTCTCACTATCTAATCTTCCTAGACAAAATGACATGTGTGAAGATTGCAGGGATTGATAGACATCACCTATCTTGAGTTCAGTTAGGCCGTTGCTCTCTCTGTATGACAAACTTCCTGCATCCCCAAGCCAGAAAATAGAAGAGATTTTTCCAGCTCTCTGGAGTCCAAGCTGTCTAAACTAGAGCCTCAAGTACCCACCCAGAGAGAAGGAAGGATCTCAGAATGATACCCCAGAGTCCCTGGTACTTGGTAAGATCATAACACCCAGGGCAGAGGATGAGGAACTTGTCCATTTTTCAGAGGACACCCAAGGTGGTGGGAAGGAGGCTCAGCCAGGAGAGATGATCTGAATTCAGATTGCCTGGGAAACCACAGAAGGAATCAGAGATGGAACCCAGTGAGGGGCCCAGGGCACAGCAGAGCTAGAGGAACTGGGCTCTGTGGCTCTGGTGCCTTGCTTGTACCTGGCACTGAGCTCTATTTTAGATCTCTTCCCATCTCCCAAAGGTAGCAGTGGACCTGGTACCAGGCAAGCTCAGACCCAGAGACAACCTCAACAGTAACAGCAAGTTCCCTTTACCCTGTGTGTGTAGCTCACCTCCCAGGCTGCAGCCCCATAGATGAGTGAAGAACTGGAAGCTTGGAAGGAAGAGGAGAGTTTGGGGGATGGTAAGACCAGGATGAGGACTAGCCTTGAATGGATGCTTAGAGAGGGGCATTTCCAGGGCGGTGTTTACCAGGTGCATCTTCTCTGCGTTATGGGCAAAGATCAGTCCATAGCATCTGAGTCAGGAGATCTAAATATCTAGGGTTCAACATGCAAACCAGTTCCTAGTGAGTGCTGATATCAATCTATTGGGGGTCTGCCAGTGCTGCCTTAGAGCTATGATCCATCTTGCAGGATACATGGTGTCTAGAGGAGAAAATCCTGGAGCCCCACAAGCTGGGTGAGAATCCAGTCTAGGCCCTGAGTCAGTCCAGTTTCTCTATCTGTCTCAGTTTCTCTATCTGTCTATATTGACAGAGTTTCTCCTTCACCAGAGAGAATAATGTGGTTTATTTTTAAAGTGTTTTTAGTTCAAAAAGTACTGTCCAAGTGATGCCCCGCCCCAAACACACACATGCATGAGACTCTGGGCCTGGAGGAGCCTCAGGATGCTCCTGGGAGCAACCTGTTCTTCCCAGAGCCCATTGAGTCTCCCTGGCCTTTCCCATGCTAGAGAAGAGGCTACTTGGGCTACTTGGGTTACTTGGGTTACTTGGGTCTCTTCTCTCTCCATTATCTCCCTTCTTCCCATCTTTCTCACACTGTGTGGACATGGATGAGGGAGGAAAACCAAGGCCTGATATAGAAAGGCAGAGAATCAGTCAGCAATGCAGAGGTCCTGGTCCAAAAACATCTCCTCTGTTCCTTTCCCAGTGTGACTCATTCCCAGTGGACCCCTGCTGTGCAGCACTGCCTGGTCCTCGGGTGCCTGCTCGGAGGGTGCTTGCTCTCTCACTGGAAGTGGACTCGCCTGTGTGGGGTTTTTCCCTAGCTGCCGTCTTGGTTGAGTCTATGAGCCACCCTGCTACTGGAAGGGTTAATCAGCAGTCAACAGGCAGAAGGGTGGTGATGGGGGAAAAGTGGGGAAGTGGCAAAAGTTGAAGAAATCTCTCAGGACCTTGCAGCTGGGGCTCTACTTCCCAATTCTCTTGCTGAAATGGTATGCTAGGGCCCTTGGCCTGTGGCTCCCCTTCCACCCCCTCCAGAGAAGCACAGGTTCCCCTTCAGACCCCTTTTCCCCACCCCCTGACTCAGCTCCTTCTGCAATCTGCAAGTCTCACTGGGGGTGGCTGTGGGCTGAGTCTGGTGAGGGGTCGATTGCATTTCTCAGGCACCTCAAATGCTTCCTACTTAGAGACCAAGGCTTTGTGAGGTCAAGTGACAAATGACAAGCTTGAGTTTTACAGTCAGAGGTAGATGGGGCCCTAGATGAGCATTTTCCCCTAAGCCTTGCTACTCACCTAGGGTTGGAGGGGCGGATATGGAGAGTCCCACTTGGGAAGGGCTTACTGATACACCATGGTGCTTAGATTCTGTGTACGGGTGGTAGACAACAGCAAAGACCTTTTCCTGGGGAGGACAGAAGTGGCTCCCAGGAGGCTCAGCCCTCTCCGTCGGCACAGCAGCTGCAGAGACCTCAACTCTAGCAGAGGAGGCCTCCCCTTGGGTCCCCTCTTTGCTCCTCTTTCTCAGGCTTTGACTCAAGACTTCACTCTACTGGCCTAGGACTTCATTCTGGGTCCCTTGGTCAGCTCCACTTATTTCTCCAGCTTAGGTACAACCACTTGAGGCTTGTGTTTATAGTTTTCTTTCCAGATAGGTAGTGCCCAGAGGGAAGCCCCCTCAGTGGATAGAAAGGAAGGCTATGGTTCACACTCTGACTTGAAGCCCCTTCCAGAGAACTCCCTTCCTATACTCCCTATTGTGAGTGTTCTCTGTGAATGAGGGAGTCGATTCTGAGAAGCTGGCAGAGACTTTGAGTATAACCACTTATTATTTATTTATTGTGGTACTAGGGATTGAACCCAGGGCCTTGGACATGCTAGGTGAGTACTTTACTATTGAACTACAGCCCCTGTCCTTTTTTATCCTTTTGTTTTGACACAGGACTCATTAAGTTGCCCAGTCTGGGTTTGAGCTCACTCTGTACTACAAGTTAGCCTTGTACTTTTGATTCTCTTTCCCTAGCCTTCTGAGTAGCTCAGATTACAGGTCTGAGCTATCATGCCTACTGGCGTATTACTTTATTATAAATATATTTGATACTTTAGAGAAAAAGTACAATAATAACAGCTAGCTCACTTATGGGACCCAAATGTGCACCTCAGTCACAGACTCAGCTTGGATGGTGTCCTATCACCCCATCACAAACATTAGCATCCCTTTTGACAGTTGAGGACCTTGAGATTTGAACTCTTGTCATTTTGAAGTGTGAGTCTTAGCCTTAATGGCTTCACTATCTCTCCAGCCCCAGGTGAGGACACTGGGATGCAGACAAGTCCAAACACTTGTTGGAAGAAATGAGAAGGGGCTGAGGTGGGCTATAAATTCAGGGCTCTGAGACCTACACTTGCCTGTGAGGCTCTTTAAGTTCAAATCTGATGAGTTCCCTCCTTCATGAGAACACTATGGGTGGTCAAGGATGAAGCTGAACATCAGTTTAAAGTTCTGCTTCATGCTAAGGCTAGAGGAGCCAGCTGTTTACCTTGGAGTTTATGGGTGAATAAATCACCACTCACCCATTCGTGTGATGCAAGGGTGAGGTGAGACAGAAAAAACGGACTGCTGTTGAGTGGCTCTGGGCCAGGTCCAACTCCAGTGTGGTTAGGTTTTAGCCATGGGAACTTGGGCCAAGTTCACTGTGTCTAGGTTTCCAGTCTGTTCACTTGTAAAAAAGATGTAATAGTGATTCTCAGCAGTTATATTGTTTTCCAAAGGCTGCTGTTGAAGTACCACAGAATGGCTTAAACCATTGGAATTCATTGCCTTGCAGTTCCAGAGCCTGAAAATCCAAGTTATGAGTAATTCAGGAAGAATTTGCCTCTGCCTTAGCTTCAGGTTGCTGGCCTGGCCTGATGTTTCCTCACTCGTAGAAACATCAGCCTGGTCTCTGTTCAAGCATCTATGCTTTTGGGGTGACAGGACAGAATATCACAAAGTGGCCTGTTCTGATCTGGAGTGCTAGATCCTTTAGACAAAGGATATGCCCTGTGAGCAAACATCATCTATTTTCCGGACCTCTGAGAGAGTGGGGGGAGGGGCAGGTAAATTCCCCGGATTGTCTCTTCAGCTGACTCTAGTCTGTGATATAACTTAGTTCTGGTCAATCGGGCTGCTAAGCAGGGACGCAGATTTGAGAATACCAGCACTGTGGTCATTTCTGAGCGTCCTTTGTGAGAGGAATGAGCGGGCTGGTGACAGTGCTGCCCCTGCTGCCCTCTTCCAAGCTTTCTTTGTAGTGGCGCACGCCTTTAATCCTAGCACTCGGGAGGCAGAGGCAGGCAGATCTTTGTGAGTTCAAGGCCAGCCTGGTCTACAGAGTGAGTTCCAGGACAGCTGGGACTACAGGGAGACCCTGTCTCGAAAAGACAAAAAAAAAAAAAAAAAAAGAAAGTTCATTTGAGTTGACAAACCATAATTGTACATATTTATGGGGATAGCATGTAATATTCTGAGGTATAGTTACATTTTAAGACAATTAGCTCAAACTGATTAACAAATTCATTATCTCATATTCTTACATTTTACCCACAATGATGACTGTAATAACTAACGATTCATGGCATACTTCAAAACTGCTAACAGAGCAGACTCGAAACCTCAGCTTGGCTTTCCATAGTCAGGCATAAACATGGCTCCAACTTCTCTGCAGTGGCAAACACGCTCAGACATTTTGTATGAATCTGAATATTTGGGTGCATGGCTCAATCCTTGAAGTGGTTCCACTGCCGAGTTCAATGGCAGTTTCTTTCTCAGCTGTAAGTGGAGATGCTTAAATGTTCAGCCATGTGCTGATGAAATGCTACTCTGTAATGCATTTCAGTAATCAACCAGACAAGGATGAGATGGTGTTTAGGGTAGGCTATGGTAGTGTCTGCACTCGTGTGTCCCTGTAACTCAAATTACAGGAGCAGAGCCCTGGTTTCAGTAGTTTAATCACTATTGGTACAATCTTAACAACTTACCAGACACTGTGTAGCATCCTTTTGTGAGGCATGCTGTTCCATGTTCCAGAGAAGAATTTGTCTTCCAAAAGGATTAAGTACCCTTAGTATCTGTTGGTCTAATGTCTGTGGTTCTCTAAGTGAGTATTTTATGGTTTGATTTTACATTATCATTTGTAAAATACTAATTCACCCAAGTTATGCAGATCTTCCAAATGTTGATACATTTTACTGTACTGCATCCAGAAACCATATTTATTAACATTATTGTCAATCTCATTAGAAAAGTCTTGGAAAGAACTCAGTCAAGCACATGGTGATGGATATAAGTTTTCTAAAATTCAGATTTTCAATTGAAATGGCAGATTTAATCATTGACAGTTGTTTTCCTTAAACTAACAGGCTCACTTTGTAATTTTCAAGGAAATTATCGCCAAATACTCAAGTCTGAAGAACCATAGTGTTAGATATTGAGTAAAAATGGCATTGCATGGAAGACTTGGAATGAACTTTGCACCCGACCCAGCCATACCACTCCTGGGCATGTACCCTCAAGACTCACCCCACCGCAGAGATACATGCATAGCTCTCTTCACAATAGCAAGGAGCTGGAACCAACCCAAATGCCCCTCAACTGATGAATAGATAGAGAAAATGTGGTACATCTACACAATGGAGTTCTATGCAGCAGTAAAGAAAGATGACATCGGGGCTGGAGAGGTGGCCTAGCGGTTGAGAGCGCTGACCGCTCTTACAGAGGACCCGGGTTCGATCCCCAGCACCCACATGGCGGCTGAGAACCGTCTGAAATTCCAACTCCAGGAGAACTCCAGTTCCAGGGGAATCCGACACCCTCTTCTGACCTCCGCGGCATTGCACGACACGGGTGCACAAACCTACATGCAGACAGTACACTCATACACATACAAAAATAAATAAAATTAAATTAAAAATTACTATTTATTCATTTATTCTTTCATTCATTTTTTATTTAATTTTTATTTACTTATTTCTTTATTTTTCTTGTTTCTTTATTGTTAGGTTGTTATTTTATTTTTTATTGAAGAATACTAAATGAAAATAATAAATAAAAAGGAATAAATTAAAATGTCTTGTGTTAGCTATATATTTGTTTATTTATGTATGGTGTTTTTTTCTATTGTTGTTTTTGTATTATCCAGGGTTGTGGGTGGAAGGAAGAACAAGGCCTATGCTTTAGTTCAGTTGGAAAGAAGAGTGCTGTGGTGTGGATTTTTTATTTTTATTTTTTTAGCCATATTACCCAGGTTGGGAGATATTTAAATGGTCCTAGGTTTGTTTCCTTTGCACAGAATTGGGAGCCAAATATTTTTCCAATGTGACCCAAAGGAGGCAGCCCTCTTGAAGTAGGCAGGGAAAAGGGGAGTATGCCTGGGAGATGGGATGGAGGCTGAGCATCTACAAAATCAGTCCTGACAAGCAGAGTAGGAAGCAGAATAGACAGGGTCAATCCTTGAGACCAAGGCGCATAGGTTNCGACTGCTTTCTTTCTGACAACATCTCATGTCAGAGAAAACTAGAAGGGCTCAGATGCCCTTTCCATTTTATGACGCAGACGATTAAAAATATAATCGAGGCTGGCAAGATGGCTCAGTGATTAAGAGCACCGGCTGCTTTGTAGAGGACTAGATTCCCAGCATCCATAGGGCAGCTAACGACTATCTCTGACTCCAGTTTCAGGGGATCCAATGACCTCTTCTGGCCTTTGTGGGGACTGTATGACACAAGTGTACTTACATACATGCAGGCAAAACATTCATACACATAAGAATAAAAGTAAATCAGGTTGGATGCAGTGGTACATGCTTTAATTCCAGCACTTTGGAGGCAGAGCCAGGCTGGTCTTTATGCAATCAGGGCCAGCATGGTCTACATATCCAGTTTCAAGCCAACTGGGACTATAGGAAAACCCTATTTCAAACAACAACATCAACAACAACAACAACAAACAATAACAACAGCAGCAATAAAATGTAATCAAGAATGAAATAATGCTCCCCCCGATTCATAAGGACAGTCTTCAGTGGCACTGGTGTGTGTGGCAGGGAAGAGTGTAGCGACCACTGGGCTATTAGGTGTCACTGCCTAGTGCTTCCGTGAGCAAAGGTTAACCTATGAATGCGTTTGTACCATATATGTGAATGTAGACTCAGGAGAAAAGCAAATGTTACTCTTATTCTCTCACCCGATGTCTGGGCCTCTCTATTTTTATCCTATTCGTTGGGCTCTGTCTTTCTGTTTCTTTGTGCTCTCTCTCTCTCTCTCTCTCTGCTTTTCTTTTCCCAACCTCCTCTACTCCCTTTTCCTACTCTCCCTCTCCTGTGTCTTGCCTTCTGGCAAGTTCCATGTGGGTGGGCATAGACCACATTCACTATGGTAGAGGAAGCCCTTTTGTAAAAATTCCCTCCTGGCAAGTGAAGAAGAGCAAGGAATTTTTCTATTGGTGAAAGCTTTGATTTGAGAATCAGCTTCCATATGTCATCATTTGGAAGAGTCTTGGTAGGTGCTCCGAGTGCCTAGGGCCACTCTGCTAGCGGGCTGTGCTATCCTGCAGTGTCTTTTAATGGGTGGAAAGGGGAAAGACAAAACATGATCTTGTTCATTCTCCTTTTGAGGCAGCTTGAATTTGGTGTTTATGTTGAACACATAGGTCTAAGAATTATTATAGTTTTTGTTTTACATGTGTTTGCCATGGAAATACTTTAATCCAATCACCAGAGTGATTGTGAGCTGGGCTCAGGGAGGCTTTGCAGAATGACCTGTGGAGATATCCCCTGGGCAACTCCTGGTATCTTTTGAAGTTCTCCCCCCTCCCCCATACCATTTAATTTTCTTTCTTGGTCTCTCTTCTGCACCCTAGACTATGCCTATAAATGAGGAGTGTGACAAGTCTTTAACAAACTCTCTACACCTTCCAGATGTCCCTGGAATGTCTACACATTTTTTTTTTCCCATTGGGATCTTATAGTTCCCTTAGAAAGCAAACTGAGATTTGAAAACTATGTAGTGACTTGTCTCTCTCATAAGTCATGCAGTCAGTCAGTTTCCCTGGCTGTAGGATGCAACAGTTATGGGAAGGCCGAGCAATTGGCAGCAGACAGAAAGATGGGATCAGTCTCTCTCTCTCTCTCTCTCTCTCTCTCTCTCTCTCTCTCTCTCCCCTCTCTCCCCCCTCCTTCTTTCCCTTTTCTCTGGCATGCGTGTGCATGTGTGTGTGCTCATGCCGCAGGTTACATACATGGTCAGTGGGTGGGTGCTGAAGGAGCAGGGAGGGAGGCACATGTCAAGTTTTCTGTGGTCAGATACGAAAGAGAAGTGTGGCAAGTTCACTGCAGAAAGCATCTGGTCAAGTGTGCACTTGCAAAGTTTACTTGGAGAGCCATTTGGAGGTTAAAGAGGGAAGGGTGGGCAGCACAGGAGGAAGGATTCCAACTGGGAGGCCTTCGCAAAAAGCCACAGTGGCTGGCAGCAGGTGGCTGTGAGGGTGACAGAACTCTCAGGCCACGATAGACCGGGGGCTGCCAGGGTGGGAGTGAGTCTGGCATGTGGACACTTTCTCCAGGAGGGGAATCCCAAGCTGGAGGCAAGGGGCGAATGTGGGGACACAGGTGCTTGGCGTACAGACAGACCTTTGAGGTGCTGAAGTCTCGACTCTGTTCTACTGCCCTGCAGCTAAAGGAGCACAGTGAGCACCTGTTACTGGGGTGGAAGCAGTAGGGACACAGCTACAGTAATGTGGCCTTAGGGTGGCTATTTACAGAGTTGGCCACATGGCCCCGTCCTGCTGTTAGAACCATGGTCTGAAGCTAACTCTAAGCCCAGAGAAAGGAGAGAGAACCAAGAAGGACCTGGGAAGCTCCTGGCTCTGAACTTGCAAACCACAAGTCCTCAGAGACCGAGACTGGAACAGGGAATCACAATAGCCCTCTGAGAAGACTCACCATGGTCCCTGGGACTCAGCATCTGTGAATCCTGTGGAGCTGACAAACTGTTCTTTAGCTCCTGCCATTGCTGCCTGGTTCATCTAATTCGGCCTACCTCCAGCTGATGAGTTATTTGCCCTTGGACTGAAGGATGGCTTCCCCGAGTGCTTCCCTCTGGCAGAGCTAAATATCAATTATCTCCCTTTATTTCATGATTATTCATGGGCATTCATGTCACCACATTGCTGAGTGAGACATCAGAGCAGGGAGATATGGAAGGCTGTAAGTGGAGGGGCTGCCGAGCAGCCGTGCCAATTGAGCTAGTTGTGCCTGGGAGCTAGGGCCTGTTTGCTACAGGTGGCCCACTGACTGTAAGCGATGCCGGGCAGCCAGTCTAGGTGCAACTATAGGACAGAGGATAAGTAGTCATTTCCAAGCCTGGGTGCTCAGACAAGGGACACTTCATTGGAATGAGGGTTTGACTCTAACTCTCCCAAGAGTATGTCCTTGTATTTTAACTTTTGATGGTTGTATCAATATCCGCAGGGATCCAAGATAAGCCAGGCAATGGGGTGCACTGGGAAGAGAGGTGTGAGTCAGATGATGAGACCTAATACATTTGTGTAGGCGTGGGTACTTAAATCTTGGCACAGGAGAGGCTGGGGAGATGGCTCAGTGACTGAAAGCATCCACATGAAAGGGGGACAGGCATAGAGGCCTGCCTGTAATCCCAGCCCCTGGGAGGTGGAGGTAGGTGGTTTCCAGGACAAGATAGCTAGCTAGACTGGTCAAATTGGTGAGCATTGGGTTCAGTGAGAGACTCTGTCTCAGTAAGGTTGAAGGCAATGGAGGAATACACTCGATGACAATCTTGGGCTTTCACATGCATGTTTGCACACGTGTGTGAATATGAATATGGACATGCACATACCACACACATACCCCCAAATCCTGGACACAGGAGCCCTTATCATTGAATCTCTCTCTCTCTCTCTCTCTCTCTCTCTCCATGGATGAGAATCTAGGGGGGTGCATTTTCAACACTGATGCTTGGGTTAGTTATTTTTCTCATCACTGTGACAAAACACCTGACAGAAGCAAGTTAAGGGAGGAAAGGGTTATTTTGGTTCACAGTCCAGTGTGGCAGGCAAGGCAAGGCATGGTGGGTAGTGGCTTGTTCACACGGTTGTGGACAGGACAAAGAAAGTTCATGCTAGAACCAGGGTCTTCCCAAATTTTGCAACCCACTAGGGGATGAACCCGTAAAGGACATTTCCGATTTAAGCTGTAACACTGGTGATCTCTTAACCCAATGGAAAGTAAGATGAATTAAGTCCATGGAGGAAAGACATATTTCTTGCCTGCTCAGTGAAGCGGGCTTGTGCAGAGCTGCTTTTTTCTTGCTCAGTCTGGACTCTAGCATGTGCTCTCATTTCAGAGGACTAGTGGTATATGGAGCAATGGAGGGGAGCAGAGAGAGCCTGGGGCCTGGAGCTTCCAAACCAACAGGCAGAGCCCATCTTCATAATTACTTCCAAGGAAGGGAGCTGATCTACAATTATATCATGAGGTCATCTTCGTTAGAATAACACGAACATGTCTAAGTAGAGACCATCCCATCTTTTTACCGACTCATCATAGTTCAAACAGAAAACCTTTCAGCCTCTTGGTGGTGAGCTTTTAAATCTCATTCTTAATCAGGTCCCTCCCCTCTCCCTCCCTCCCTTCTCCTTCCCTCCCCCTCTCCTGTCTGGAGCTGGTCTGCCTTGGCTCCAGAGGAGCAGAAGTGGAGGTGAGGCGGCTCCATGGAGGAGACAGGAAGAATTTGGAGGGTGGCCAGGCTTCCTCTTCCTAGTGGTGACTCTTCTTTCCCTGAAAGTATCAGTCGGGAGGGAAAACCCATACCGGGAACCAGGATACCTGTGTGAAAACCCATACCAGGAGCCAGCATACCTGCGTGAAAACCCAGAACAGCCTCCAAGTGAAGGACTCAGGCCTGGGACTCTGGCTCTCTGACTTTCAGTTTTTCATCTGTAAAATGGAGTAGGTGGTGCCTGTCTGTGGGAGGAGGTGAAGAAAGAAAGAAAGAAAGAAAGAAAGAAAGAAAGAAAGAAAGAAAGAAAGAAAGAAAGAAAGAAAAGAAAGAAAGAAAAAAAGAAGCTGGAATGGAGCAAGGTGTCTGGAGAGAGATTCTGGAAGTCTTGCTGCTTATCTTGCACAGAAGGGGCTTTCTGCTAGAATCAAGGAACAGTAGTCCCTCCCAGTTTGTAGCTAAAGTGACACCGAAGCTGTCAAGGATAAGTGGCTTCCTCACTGTGAGCCTATAGAGCACTGTGACTCTCCCAGACTTCTCTGGGGTTCCATCCCTGTCACCATTGGCCTACATGTGCCCTTGGAATGACCTCTATTCTCCCTCTCCTTTCTGATCTGCTGTTCCCAAGTGGCACAGTGTCCCTCCCTGAACCCCAGGCTGCTGTGTTCCATGGTTCTACTGAGGTCCACAAGGAAGCCTGCCTGTTTCTGAAAGGTGCTCCTGGAACCTCTGACACCCTTGCAGACAGTCCTGGGGGTCCCTTGCTACTCTGTGGGTCAGGTGAGCCCCACTTTCTCCTTCCCTTCTCCCTCGTATCTTCTTTCCTGCCTTTGGATTTGAATCAGAGACAACTCATTGCTGCTGAATCTGCATTTGGGGCATTCCATCTTTCAGGCTCTCTCCCCAAACTATGGGGAAACCCTCACCCTGCCCCATGATCTTCCCAGAAGACCAAGTTCCCCCAGAATGCGATAATGTGGGTGTTTGTCACCATGGCTAATTTTGGCAAAAGCAACCAGCTTTGTGTTGTGTTGGGCCCATGTGTTGAACAGAATGCTCTCATTTTGTGCTCTCTCTCTTTCTTTCTCTCTCTCTCTCTCTCTCTCTCTCTCTCTCTCTCTCTCTCTCTCTCTCTCTCTCTCTCTCTCTCTCTCTCTCTCTCTCTCTCTCTCCCTCCCCCTAGGTGGCCTAACACTCACTGTGTAGACCAGGCTGACCTTTGCCTACTCAGTGCTGGGAATACATACAGGTTTGAGCCACCCTGCCTGAACTCTCTTCTATGCAATAAAATACACAGAGTAAAATTTACCATTAGAACCATTTGTGTGTCAGATCTTCTGTCCATTTCATGTCAAATGCATCTATCTGTACTTCTGGGTGTCCCACAAAGAGCACCATGCTCTTGAGTGTCTGTCCCCTCAGAGACACGTCAGAGTCATGGCGGGCTCAGCTCTGGGTTCTGCCTGGGTCTGATGTCAGCACCAGTTCTCCATTTACTATCTCTGTGACTTGGGACGAATGTCTTCAGTTTCTGTCTGTAAAATGCAAATCACAAGACTCCCCTCAGGGAGAGGAGAGAGTCAGACAGTCAGGCCCAGAGTGTGGCTGGCTCCAACCCCCGGAAATGGGCCTCTTGCTGTGACTGCCCTGGGGCGGGTAGAACAGCTGCATTGGCCAAGCAGGAAGTGGTGAACAGGCTGGACCCTGTTCCAGCACGTTAAAAAAAAAGAAAGTCCAGCTAGAGAAACTACACACTGGTCCTGCATAAGGCCGATGGCTGACCTCCTGCATGGTACAATCGATCTGGACCGTCCACTTCCCCTTTGTGCCTTCCTTGTACAGGAAAGTCCCTGCAGGTGCGACTCAGCCACACAAAGAAGCTTGAGAGATAGCAGCCCAGGAAAATAATTCCACCTGTAAACACCTGTGTTAACAAGTGCTGTATTTGTACAGCTATTTTCTTTTTCAAACACTGTTTACACACACCTATTCTCTTACCTCGCTCAGGTGTGTCTTGCATGGCATCTGGGGACCCACTGGCCGGAGGCCAAACTTCCCTCGGAAATGCCTGTGCCCTCTGCCCAGTGATGCGGGGCTGGGACAGCCAGGCCCTCTGGGACTTAGCTGCTAGGTCAGCCTCTTGGAGTCTAGCCAGGTCCCCAGGAGCGTGAGAGGTCTGAGGCCTCATGTGACCAAAAGGGCCTGCCTGGGGCCCCTTAGGGGACAGTGACCCCAGCTGGATGAAAGAGGACACCTGCTCTTTTCTGGGCAGGCCCAGGTCACTTTGCATTTTCACACCCAGAGGAAATTTGAACCCCTCAACCACCTGATTATACCAGTGGCTAGATGGGGACAGACAGCAGATGCCAGGGATCTAGGCATGAATGAGCCCTTTGGAGGATGGTGGGCTGGGAGTCAGGGGCTGTTCAGTGAGGCTTTCTGGCATCCTGCTCGACTGCTAGGGTTCTTCCCAATTCTCTTTGACTCTGTGGAAGCCCTTTGGACTTAATTTGTGTCTTACTTTGGCTCCTGCTCTCAATCCAAGCTGCAGGCTGACTCAGAATCCTTGCAGCATCTTGATACTCCAGCTCAAGCTTAGGCCACCTCGTGCCCTGGGCCTCCAGTCTAAGGAACTGGACCACCACTCCCCCCAGGAGACTGAAACATTGCTGTCATTGTGCTTATCTACCAGGACCTCTTCCTCAGAAAGTTTGCAAAGACAGTGGAGGGAATGCTCTTGGGCTCCTCCCCCCCTCCACTGTGAACACTGCAGTACTGAAGCTCATTTGTCAATAAGAAACCCTCAGTTACACTTCACCATCTACTTCACGTTCACTGGTTACCCCCTAAGTCTTTCTTCTATCCCAGAATTGGCTTGAAGTTTGGGCCATCACACACGTTGACCTGTGACATTCTTTCAGACTTTCTGTTTTCTGGGTGACCTTGACAGTTTTGGGGAATATTGATCCAGTATTGTGCAGAAGACTTGTCAATTTAGTCCTGTTCAATATTTTTCTTACAGTCGGAGTGGGATACAAGGAGTTCATGCCACCCTCACTAATCCTGTCAAGGGTACACACTGTCATCATGACCCATTGCTATTGATGATTGTGGGAAAACTTAGTTAAGATGGGTAGCATTCCTAAGCCAATGGTACCTCCTTGGCCACACCCATGGGGTGGAGTGTAGTGACGAAAAGATTTAGCATTCCTGAGGATTGAGTCATGATGGATATTTAAGCAGACACGTTGGAATAAAATCTCTCTCTCCGTTTGAACCTCAACCTGCATACACGTGGTGTGCTTTCCTGCACGTATTTTCCACATGGGTCATCCCAGGATTAAGTGGGCCCCGCCACAAATCTCAGCGGCGACACCACAGATGATGACCCTGGTCCCCCAGCTGAGATGGTGTTTGTCACATTTCTCCACTGTCAAGTATTCCCTTTGTGGCACAGCTCTCCATATGTTCTTCAAAGTCTAGCCTAAAGCAGTACCTGGCCTGGGGGAAGGGTAGTTGGGCTCTACCCTTGGAGGGGAGACTCTTTGCCTGAATTATTTAAATTCTTCTATAAGCTAAATGGTCTCTCCTCCCATTATTTCCCTTGTTTAATAATTTATTTACATACGCATAGATTCATAGAGGTCTGTTGATTCTCTGTCACTTGCTTAGCTGTGACACTGTCCCAGCTTTCAGTCCTCCTGGCATTTTTGTCCTTTCTTCTAAGCACATCCTTCTTTAAAGGAAAGTCACTTTTACAGCTGTGGAGGGTGGGGGTTGCTGCCCAGACCTTTATTTGCATTTTCAGTGCTAACCAGGCCTTTCACTAGCACCTTCTCTCTCTTCTTAGATCCACAGTTTGTACTCTTGTCCCGAGTAGTGCTATGGGGTACCCAGAATGGGGAGCCTAGTAGCCACACTTGTACCCCACTTTTGCTTCTCTCCAGCTGTGTATCCTGGAACTAGTTTCTTAACCTCTGTTGGCCTCTGATTTCTACTTTTCTTTCTTATTCATGAGTGTGTTTGTGTGTGTATTTGTATGTGTGTGGGTGCACACGTACAGGTGTGCACCTGTATGTGGGGGTCAGAGGTCAACTCTGAGCATTGTTTCTCGGGAGCCATCTACCTTATCTTTTGAAGCAAGGGTCTCTTATATATCCGGAACTCACTAGGCTAGGCTGGTTGGCTAGTGAGCCCGGGATCCTTGTGTCTTTGCACAGTAAGGGAAGTGTAAATGTTCCTGACCCTGGCCCTGACATTAAGTGACTGGGTGACTTTCTGACATTTTTTGGCTGCGATCAGAGCAGACGTTCTTGGAAGACTCTCCCACCCCAGTTCCAGATGTTGCATGTGGGCCCAGGTGCAGCTGCCTGGAGGGTAAGTGAAGAACACAAGAGACCTGGAGGAGGAGCAGAGGATCAGCTTTGTGATCCTGTGCCTTTTGCCCTAGAAGACAGGCTTAGACTCTGAAAATGTGGCCGGCTGAGCAGCACCCCATGTTGCCTGTTTGCGATCTTTGAATAGCTAGCTAGGCTGGTGAAGCACAGGGTGGTGGGCAGAAACTACCCTGATCTGATACCCTGTTACTTCTGTTTGCTTTTGTGGGTAGGCAAATCCACATGCTTGTTCCATCACAGTTAGATCTCTCTCCCATCTCTGGGTATCTCGCTACCCAACAGGGATACTTGTCAACTTCTGTTGAAAAGTGGGATTTTGGTTGGGGTGTGAGGTTTGGCTTTCTGGTGTGAATTTCTGAGCTTGGTTACAGGTGCTGAAACCAGAGGCCAGAGCCTGATTGAGGCAGGGGTGTGGCTGCGTGCTCCGTTTCCTGTGGGACCTGCTGTGGGCCAGTTCACTGAAGCAGGAAGGGGCAGGTTCTGGAAATGTGGTGATGGGGCTAGGCTGGGGAGCTGGCCAGGATGCTGAGGTGAGGTGGGCTGGAGGAAGTCAGGGCAGAACAAACCTGAGTTTAGTGTTGGAGAATGAAGCCTTGAGCCACTTACCCAACCAGGACACAGGTTAAAGGATCCCAAGTCTCTTGTAGAGGTGACAGGTGTCTCAGACCTCAGGCGAGTAAAGGAGACAGTGCAGCACCAACTGTCAGCTATGTTCTACCCAGGACAGCCAGGGAAGGGTCAGCATGTCCAGTGAGCAGAGTGAGTTTGGGGCAGGGACAGAACAAAGGTAAGACCTGCCTCCCTCTGCTGCTAGCTTGCTGCCCAGCCAGTGCACAGAAGCATAAAGATATAGGTGTAGGGAAGTCTGTTCTCACACGATTATGGTGGGTCAACACTGGAAACAGTCCATGAAATAAATGCCTGTCAGTTTTCTTTAGGACAAGCAGCCACACTGTATAGACTGAACATGTAAAAGGACCGAGCTCGGGGGCTGGAGAGATGGCCTAGCCCTTAAGAGCGCCGACCACTCTTGCAGAGGACCCGGGTTTGATCCCCAGCACCCACATGGCGGCCGAGAACCGTCTGAAACTCCAATTCCAGGAGAACTCCAGTTCCAGGGGAATCCGACACCCTCTTCTGACCTCTGCGGCATTGCACGAGACGGGTGCACAAACCTGCATGCAGACAGTACACTCATACACATAAAGAAGAAGAAAAAAAAAAAGACTGAGCTGGGTAAGCTCATGTGAATTGACATGGAACATTGCAAGATCACACCTCTAAGGGAACAAAGCAGAGAGTAGACACTGTGTGAAGGGGAAGAAAAGGGGACTCATAAAGGCAGATCCTATTGTATCATTTTTCAGGTTAACTGAAAATGTGATGAACACTGAATAAAAGCAGAGAGGTTCATGTTCCCCTACAGGTCTGGAAGTGGGTGGTGGGGTGGTGGTTTTGCCATTTGACAAGGTCTTCAGCGATTTAGGCAGCCCTACCTCACCTTCATGAGACATGGTGGCTTTTTATCCTTGAATTTTTACCTCATGGTCCTAAGATGGCTGCTGTATCTGCCAAATACCACAGTCACATCCGTGTATAAGGAATGATGCTGGCCTGGGGAATGCCAGACATTTCTCTTACAATCTAGAAATCAAGATTTTCCCATGTGCTACCTGGCCTCCAGACTCCCTGCCATGGTCCGTTCATTTGCATGCCTCTTTGGCCAGGCTAGATCCTACGCCTGTTTCCAGCAGCAAAGGAAGCTAGGAAAGCAGGAACGTGGCTTTCTAGGCATTGTAGTAAGGAGAGAGGGTCTGAGAAGTGGTTACTGTAGCCAGCTGTTTGCCCGCATTCTTAGAGGACTTGGGAAGAGGCCCTGACCAGGGGACTCTGGGTATCGGTTGTGTCTGTTGCATAGGCTGGACTATCAGGGGTGCACTGGAGGTGAGGAGACCTCCTCCTTGCCCTCTGGATTTGTCCTAGAGTCTGGGACAGGAATGAGGAGATGGATGTGTCTTGTGGAAGCTCAATAATCATCCTAGGAAGAGATGGGACAGAGCTGGAAGAGTTCGGCAGCTCCATCTCTTAAGCATTTGCTCAGTGAACATTTGCTCTGTGCTGGCTGCTTCATCTTCTAGAAAGTAGTGTTGAAACTGCCTTCAGGAAAACCCCACTTGCTCTACTACTGAGACTGACATATGCTTCTAATTCTGCCAACTGACCAGACATGTGTCTCTGACGACATAGCATGAAACAGAAATGGGAAGATGATCTGAAATTAGCCCCTGAGTCAGATGACTGGGATAAAATCAGAAGAGAGTAGAGAGACATGTAATTGTGTTTTTTTTTTTTTTTCTTTCTGAGGGTGATCTCATATGGCAGGCTGGGGGAGGGGCATGTGTACCCCTGTACCTATACACGTGGATGAGGTCTGAGAAGGTCTTGGCTCTTTACTCGTCTTGGTCATATTGTTCTGCATGTCTTCCTTGTCCCATCAAGTGACCTGTAATGACCCTGCAGGAGGGAAATGTCCCGGTTAGACTCTGGGACTTAACTCTGTTGATTGGCGATAGCAGTCTCTGGTTTTGTTCTGGCTTTGAAGTTGCAGTGCAGGATTTTGTAGAGGGGGCATGGTACTCAAGCTTTTCAGCGATCTAAGGTGAGGTATAGATTAGTTGGTGGCCCTAAGATGCTTATAAATGGAAAATCAAAGTGTGGGAGTGTGAATTTGGTTAGTCTGATACGTGTGAGAGCACACTGTAAATGCTGATACTTATTGATGGACAAGGCCATGTGGGACAGAGCTCTAGCATTTCCCTGACTGTGAATCAGGGCTGATTGTAGAGTCTAGGAAGGAATTTGACTAGACACTCACAGATGTTTTTTCAGGTAGCACACTGTCTAGATCTGAAAACCTAAGAGTAGACGTAAGCAGGAAGAGTTCACGGCAGAAGAAAGAGAAGCCATGTTAGGTAGGTTAGGCGGGAAGGACTTTAACACAGGAAACCTGTTCCGTACAAAATCTTGGAAACCCCGAAGGAGCATGTTCTGGAAACTGGAAGAGCTCCTTCTGCTTGTTGGGAGAGTTGCTATTTCCGAGGCTATGCCTAGGGCTTGGGTGGAGGAAGCAGCTGCCATTGAATCTTCTGATAGAGAATTGATACTCTGCAGTGCCATCCAGGGCATAGGGAGCCAGAGCGAGACCCTGAGGCCTGGAAGATGGATCCTGTCCTGAGGCTAGGGCAGTCAGGTGTTCTGGGAAGAGGGCATCCATCTGACTACTGGTGCATTATACAGGCATTTATTTTATGCAAGCCAATTATTGTCAAGAACCTTTACTGAAAGGAACCTGGGGAAATGCCTGTCAACTCTGTCCAACAAAGGAGAAGGCAAGAGAGCTGTTAGGTTGGGCAGGGGAGAAAAGCCAAGATGGCAGAGACTGGTAGGACCCTCCTTTCTTTTCCGGTCAGTCCAGATTCCCATGAGACCTCTGGACCTGAGACCCACCTCCAGATCTGAGCCCCTGACCTGGCTTAATTGGCCAGATTCCAACATGTCACCAAAAGGCTCTCCCTGCCTCCCAGATTCGCACTTTCTCATGGTCCTGGAGGGCCATGGATGAGAGAGAGAGAGAGAGAGAGAGAGAGAGAGAGAGAGAGAGAGAGAGAGAGAGAGGATTTCCTGGAATAAAAGCCTGCCTTGGTTCACTTTTAATTCAGACTGATTTGGCCCTTGTTTCTTAGTGTTTGATACTTCTTAGGAGCCATTCCAGAAAATCCAGCACGCGGAATCACAGATGGCAGATGGCTAAAGCTAAAGTGGACTTGTGCAATAGTAATTCTTCAAGGGAAGTTTGAGCCAGGCACACATTCTCCTTCTGGTGGGCCCACAATGAAAAGAAGCGATGTCCTCCAACTTCAAATGTGACACTGGAAGCTTCTAGCCTCAGCTCCACAGCCTGTAGCTACATGGCCTTGAACAAGTCCCAGTCCTGAAGCTATGGGCGTGAGATAAACGAGAGGGGTTCTGGCTTCAGGGCGACTTCGCACTTAGCCCATACTTGGCATCTTGAGCTGGGCAGGTGTCAGAAGCACTTCTGTGGAGGAGTAGCTCTTTGTTCCTGGATTTGCCAGGCTTCAAGCACCCTTCACTGGGCAATTTCTCTGAGAGCTCCTAAGGATCAAAGAGAGTTAGGAGGAAGAAAGACAAGGTGAACAGCTTGGTAAGCACACCCAGAAGTGGGGTGTTGCTCAAATAGCCATGTCCGGTGTGTGCTGGGTCTGAATCCAAAACTCTGTTGTAGTTTGCTCCTGTTACTGGGGGCTCCCTCCTGCAGGTGGAGGGCATGGAGGTTCATCATTTCTATTGATCCCCAGATATGGCAGAGGAAACAGAGTGGACAGAACTAAAAGTGACCTCAGAATTATGGGCCTGCCACTTAGAAGCTCTGTGACTTCTCACTGGCTACCCTCCCAGCAAGGCTTGATGTCCTATTCGTAGTGGTGGAATGTTCCATAGTTAAGGGTTTGTGCAGAGAACATTTATCATGCACCAGGTCTGTACCTTTTTGTAATAGATTTTTTTTAGGTGCAGGAATGAATAGACAAGCCTGGAGAGTTGGCTCAGTGAGTAAGGTGTCTGCCAAGCAAACGTGAGGACCTGAGTTCAGATCCCTAGCCACCCCATAAAAAGCTTAGAGTGGTGGCCCTTGACTGCAACCCCAGAGCCAAGGAGACAGAAGATCCTGAGGTTCTCTGGCCAGCCAGTCTAGCTAATCGGTGAGATACAGGTTCAGTGAGAAACCCTGTCTCAAAAAAATAAGTGAATTGAGAGAAGATATCTGATATATCAACCTTTGTCCCATGCACACGTGAACACAAACATGTATAAGCACATCCACCACACACACACACACACACACACACACACACACACACAATTTAAAAGGTTCAATAGACACATAGTTTAGGGGTGCTTCTTAGAGACCCCATGATAGTGGTAAGGCTCAGATACTAAAGTGAATTCTAAGCTCTGGCCCTGTGGCCATCAGCCATTGTAAGGATGTGTCCACCTGGGGCTCTCCAGGTCCCTCACTGGGCTTCCTGGTACAGATGGGAGGCAGGGGTGGAGAAGGGAGAGGGGAGGGTGAGATAGTTCTGCCTGGCTACTCCTGACTGCAGAGAATGCTGGTGAATGATTAACTGCTGATACTACATCCGCTCCCCCAAACAAAAAGCTCTGATTATCAGCATTTCTTTTTTTTTTTTTTTTCCCTGTGAATACTCTCCAATGCTGATGGAAGCTTGTTGATGGAAGCTTCTTGTAAGACATTGCTGAGGGTCTATATGAGCGGTCTGCTCACACTAGGCTATGGCAGTGCAGAGGAGGCAGGCTCCAGCATGCCACTGATTTGGGTGGTCTGACTGGCCCCAGAGTGTGGGACAGGGGCTGCACTGTGGGGACAGGGACATCACTATGACGTGGTAGAGGCCTAAAGCTTTTGTGCTGACTATGTACAGAGGAGTGGTTTAATGCCTGTCCCAGCAGGGGTCACTAAGGACTTGTCACCCAGCTCCAGGGACCACAGAGACTTGTCTGAGGTCACACAGCTGGCAATTGCCCTCTGCCCGGGCCTCTGCTTTTCAGCTCTCTATGCAAGCTCTCGGCAGATCAGCTTCCTACTCTGAAATGCTGTGAAAGGCAGTCTCAGTACCTGTCTTTAAAGATGCCCGGGGGCTGGAGAGATGGCCTAGCGGTTAAGAGCGCCGACCGCTCTTGCAGAGNAAAAAAAAAAAAAAAAAAAAAAAAAAAAAAAAGATGCCCTGAAGAATTGAATGATTATAGAGACTTTAACCACATCTGCTGGGAACAGACGCTGGCACATTTTGAAAACAACGGATATAAGCTCTTACAGTCTTAGATTTGATGGTCTCTGAATGCCTGGTTTCCTTCAAGTCTTTCAGAGTGTGAGCTTGTTTGGGAGGGAACTTCGTGTTTGCTACCCTACCTCCTGGTCTCATGTTCTGCGCTGGGCCTGTGCAGGTGACAAGGATGGAGGTGGACACGTCATACCACACAGAGTGCCACTTTCACTATAGGCACCTCCCAGATCTTCATGTGTCCCAGCTTGCTCTGGCTACCCCCCACAGTGCGTCCAGTATCTGACAGAAGACACCGAGGGGGTTAGAACTCAGTGAACTTGGAATTCCAGGCCTGCTGCACACATGCTCTGTGACATCTGCCGGGCTACTTCCTCTCCAAGCCTAGATGTCATCTCTGTAGCAGCAGGATGGAGTGTAGCTAAGGGTGTTTTCTCAGAGAGTATTTATTGACCACCTCCTTTGTGCCAGGTTCTTTTTAGGTGCAAGAATTAACAGACAGTAACAAGCATGCATAACCACTTATTAGGCATAGCTCTGAGCCTGAGAGAACTTGAAGTCTTAGGGGGAAAGAGACCATTAAAAGATGATGCCCATGCGTGACCAGGCAAGGGGACATGGGAGGAGAAGTTGGTCAGACATCGTGGGAAAAAGCCCCAGAGGTTTTCTGCAGGCCAGATGGCCAGGTGCACTGCCTGCGTGGGTGGACAGGTGTTCGGCTGATGTCCCAGGGAGAGACGTGAAGCAGCCTGCTGGATCAGGGTCGTCTGGACTGTTGTGTGTGGGTCGGGGTGATGAGGGGGAGGGTGCCCCTGGGGTAGATCTTCATGGGGTAAGTGAACCCACGGGGCTTGGTGGGCTCACAGGCGCTCTCTCTTTCTCTGCAGAGACTCACTTCAGGAAGCCCTGGGAAGCAGTTCCAGTTACAGTGACTTGGGGCACACATGATCACACAGGCTGCAGGGCACCTAGCTTCCTGAAGGCCACCAAAGCAGTATGCACAGAGTGGGCATTCAGGGGCCTGCACTGAGCCTGAAGCACCTGAGGCACCTGGTGAGGCTCTGCTGCCTTCTCCAGGCTGTCCTTTCTGCTCTGTCTGAGGAACTGGGCTGAAATCTACCAGTGGCAGTCCTGAATGGGCCCTTTCTTCCCTTGGGGACACCTGGATGGAGGCTGGGGGGCCCAGGAAGCAGGCGGACAGCAGGTGTAGAATGGTTTCTATTTGCTTCTTCTTCTCAAGTGTTTCCTCTGATAACATTGACAGAGAGCAGTTGTTGGATGCTCCTGCCTGGGAGGTGCCCCGGGGGAAGGAAAGAAAGAAGAGGTAGGGGGCAGAAGAGGAAGAGGGAGGAGGGAGGCAAGAGCCTGTGGGCACTGAGAAGAGCAAGGTGACCTAGAGGCAGCGGCCTTACCCGGTCGGGTCTGAGTACCCTGCTCACAAGGCTTTTAGGAAGTCCAGCTTCCTTTGGGCTGAAGTGTGCTTGAGACATTTGCACACTAAAGGGCGGCCCTCCTCTGGTGACGCAGGGGTTGAGATATCATCAGAACAGGAGTATATTTAGAAGACAGGAAATGAGCCCTCTAGCTTGACCTTGATTCTACAGCAGGCAGTTCAGCGTTGTGGGCACCCCTGGAATCCACTGGGCTGCTGTGTGCAGAGAAGCCACGCTGGCCTGGTGCTGGTGCTGCTGTGTCCTCTTTCTCCCATGTGTCTGTATCTCTTTCTGTGTTTACCTCTACGGGCTTTGCTGAGGTTGGCCCACAGCAATGGGGAAAAATTGCATTTTGCTTGGACCTCAGTCTGTTGGATTTTTTTTTCTTCAGCCACACCCCTGCTTCACGAAACACGTTTTAAGAATGGGAATGGCGCACGCCTTTAATCCTAGCACTGGGGAGGCAAAGGCAGGCGGATCTTTGTGAGTTCAAGGCCAGCCTGGTCTACAGAGTGAGATCCAGGACAGCTGGGACTACAGGGAGATCCTGTCTCGAAAAGACCAAAAAAAAAAAAAAAAAAGGGCTGGAGAGATGGCCTAGCGGTTAAGAGCACCGACCGCTCTTGCAGAGGACCCGGGTTCGATCCCCAGCACCCACATGGCAGCCGAGAACCGTCCGAAACTCCAATTCCAGGAGAACTCCAGTTCCAGGGAAATCCAACACCCTCTTCTGACTTCCGCGGCATTGCATGACACAGGTGCACAGACCTGCATGCAGACAGTACATTCATACACATACAGAAAATAAATAAAATTAAAAAAAAAAAAAAGAATGGGAAGATACTGGGTGTGGTGGCATATGTCTTTAATCCCAGGCTTCCAGAGGCAAAGGCAGGTGGATCTCTGTGAGATGGAGGTCAGCCTGGTCTACTGAGTGACTTCCAGGTGGGCTGGGACTAGAGAGCCCCTGTCCAAAAAAAAAAAAGGAAAATGCATGGAACTCTTTTCAGTGTTCCCAGCACCAATCTTACTTGTTCCTAGAACAATCATTACTCTCTTAAATGCAGATAAATACTTAGCAAGTTTTTACCTTTAGTAAACGATTGACTGTCAGTTTATTCATCTATAAAATGGGACTAACACTACCTACCTCTTGGGCGAAGAGTAAACTGAGACAGTGTATCTGTGCCCTCCACATGTGGGGCACCTGCTGCCTATGAGAAGCCAAGGTACTGACAGCTCTTCTTGTTACTTTCCCCATAAAACTTACTATTCTAGGACCAGCAGTAGGGAAATGGGTGAATTCCCCTTCTTTGCTAAACACAGGTGTGTTTATCAGCTTAAAAAAATCCACCTTTGGTCAGTTACTGGAGGAATAAACTGAAACTCATACTTAAATCATTAGCCCAGGGGGTAAATTTGGCAACTCATGCTCAGTAAATATACACTTGCCAAGCTCTGGTGCTGAGCCCTGTTCAGGCAACTGGGGAGGAGAAGCAACACTGTTGTGGCTTGAGGGCCCTGTCCAGGAGAGGAGGCAGAAACAGAGGTCACCCCAAGTCAGGAGACAGCTAAGAGACAGGGATGAGGCACCTGACTCACCCAGGGGAGCTTAGAAATGGCTTCTTTGTAAATCTAATAGTCTGCTATTGAAGCTAAGGGTCCTTCAACATCAGTGGAGTTAGAAGGACCAGGATAATGGTCAGGGATGTTTCCAGGAATGCTCAGAGCAGGGGCATTCTCTCAGGATGTGCCTGAGGAATGTGTTACATTCCAAGGAAGGAACACGTCTACAGGTCTGATATAAATAACAGCGTCTGTCAACTTAGTTGTCTGTTGAGTGCTAGACATTGTGCGAAGTGCTCTGTGCCATCTCTCACTGGGTCTTCACCAAACTCTGTGAGGTTGGTACTGCTCTGTCTCTGGCGAGATAATGGGGCTGAGATGCTGCCCAAGGCTTTGTAGCTAAGACAGTAGAACTGGGGTTGGCCTGAAGTTGGCCTTGCCCTGCCTGGGTGAACCCCTGGGCAGCACCAGCAGCCCAGCAGCGAGGGAGCACCCAAGGCTCTTTTGTCTCTCTGGGACCTAAGCAGGTTTGAATCTCAGCCATCCCTTCTTCTCCAGACTCCTCTTGATCCGGATCCTGATCTTCCTACTACCCTTGCTGGTCCAGGTCTTCCCTCCACCCCATTGCCAGCAGCTTCCTGGTCTATTTTATCTAGGCTGATCATGGCGGGCTATTTGCTTTCAGAAATGCTTGTCTTGCATTCCTAGGACAAGGGACATGTCTCTTATAATGATGGGACACAGAGGGCCCTGCCTCTCTCCAGCCTTCTCTGGCAGGACCCTGGGCCTCCTGCCTTGGGCTCCAGCATTACAGAGCTGTTTCTGGTCCCCGCTCAGGCTGGACCGGCTCCTACCAGCCTGTCTTTCATGCTCCCCGGATACCCCCCTTCCCTTTACCCAGCCAACTCTGCCTTATGCCAGGCCCTGGTGCTTTTTCCAAGAAGCTCCTGGATGCTTTTTTTCCCCCAAATTGCACAGCATTCTCTGCGCATCCCCGCTCGCTCCACTTCCCACCTTGCTTCGAGTCTCTCATGGAGCTGAGATTTCCTCTCTAGCTGAGCTTATTCTGTCTTTCTTTCTCATCTCTGTCTATCACATGCCTCACACTTGAAGTGTGTTGTTGGACTAAGAAAACTATATCGATTCAGATGAAATCCGGATCCTGCCACTTACCAGCCAGGCATCGCTGCCATCCCCTCCCTGCCTCTTGGCATTGCTATGAGCAACTGAGGGTCCTTTGCAGCCTGGCATTGAGCTGGTGCTTTTTCGAATGGGGACCAGATCCTGAGGGACATGCAAGCAGTGCAAGAATGGGCACAGAGGACTCTTATCCTCTGTAAGGATCCAGTTCAAACCATTCAAGTCCTAGCTTGAGGCTTGTGCTGTTTTCTGTTTGCTTTATAAGGTCCAAATGAATAGAGTTCACGTCTGAGGGGTGATGAGGTCCTGTATCCAGATTCCCATGTTGAAACCCTAATACTCAGTGTGGCGGTATTTGGAGAAGGGACCTGACCTCAGGGAGTGATCAAGACAAAATGAGGTTGTAACAGGGCAGCAGGATCAGATAGAAATCATGTCTCTAAAAGAGAGCAGAGTGCTCTTACTCCCTCTCATCCTCTTTCTCCTCCACATTGCATCTCCACTCCAGACATAAGTACTGAGGACTTAGAACAGGTATCTGCAAGCCAGGAAACATACCACACACTGACAGCCAGAACTTTGACCTTGGATTCCAGCCTACAGAACTGTGAAAAATATATGTGGCTATTTGAGTCCCCAGTATGTTGCCTGGCAGCCTCACTCAGTGGTTAATATGCACAGATAAGTAGGTTCCAAGTTGCTATTGGTTTTCCTCCTGAAAGTTTTAAACTTGGAGGTTGAGTACACACAGCTAAAGGTTACCTGTCACTCTGAGTTTTCAGGTTCACCTTGAATGAATCCTTCTTGACTCTGACCTGCACAGGTGGAGACATTGGCTCAGATATTTGTAGTTGTTCCTGGTGGCTACATCAAGATAGACATCTAAAAACAGTTCCTCTGTGGGGCAAGGCCACTGGTAGACACATGACCCAATTTGCTGAGGCTGATTTTCTCTGGAGGACACTCTGGGCTCCACCCAGATCTACTGTGGTCCACAGCAGCCCAGACTGAGGCCAGGAGGCAGAGGAGCCCCATGCTTGTGAAATCTTGGGGCCTGAGCATTTTTCTCAACCTAGGAGGGACCAGCAGATGTGTAGGTGGAGGGCACATAAGTTCACAACCCTGTCCTGAGTGCAATCTTGGAGGCTGGTGAGGAAGAGACAAGGGGCCGAGGAGGCCAGGCAGCCAGCCCCCCTTGCTGGACACCTGCTTGGTCCTGTCCTCTCAGACATTTTCCTCACTGAATCCACACCTGCCACATCCCTGTGAGGGATTGGGGGAGGGCACTGCTGCGTGGAGACAGTCTCCATTCATGGGTATCAGGGTTGTGAGCACAGTCTGAAGGAACTGGTGAGGTCCTTGGGAGAGGGCATGGCACCCACCAAGCCTGCCTGCTCACCTGGAGTCACAAGCACAGCTGCACAGGCAAATTCTAGTCTGAAGCAGCTCTGGTCTCACCAAGTAGGCTGGGCTGACTGGCCTGTGAGCCCCAGCCCCCTGACCGTCTCTCCTTCCCCAGTGCTGGGGGAAGCTTATCACCATGCTTGACTTTTGAAAAGTAGATTCTTGAGCTGGAGAGATGGCTCAGCGGTTAAGAGCACTGGCTGCTCTTGCAAAGGATCTAGATTCAGTTCCCAGCACCTACATGGCTGCTAACAACTGTCTACGACTCCAGTTCCAGGGGATCCAATGCCCTCTTCTGACCATTGCTGGTATTGCATGACACTGGTGCACCTACCTACATGGAGGCAATGCACTCATACACATGAAATAAAAATGGTAAATAAAATACTTTAAAAAGTGGATTCTTGAGGCTCAAACCCATGTCCTCATGTTTGCTTGGTCGGTATTTTACTGACTGAGCTATCATCTCAGCTGCAAATTTCCCCTTTTGATAAGGACATCAGTTACATCTGACCCCCCCTCCCCAATCCTAATGTAACTACCTTTGCAAATACCCACTTTCCAAATAGGGTCATATTCTCAGGTAGTGGAGGTAGGAAGCTTGTGTTTCAGTTTGGGGGAAGGCACAGTCCAACTACTAACAGAAAGAAAGGGAGCTACTAAAGGGTGCATCCTCCCCACCCCAGGACCTCAAGGAAGAGTGTGGCCTAAACCCAAGTTATCCAGGATAAAGGTAAGGTTGCTGCAGTAGTGACTAGCTTGGTGCCCATCTGGCCTTATATTTGCCCACAGAGACACACCCTCAGTGAGCAGGGAGAAGCCAGCCTACAATCCAACTGGAGCCCCCCTTGGTAGCATCTCTGATGAAACTGAGTTGACGTATCCATGGAATTTTCAGTGCACTGAAAGGAAAATCCTTTAATAAGAACTTGAGTGGGGGGCTTGAGAGATGGCTCAGTGATTAAGTTCAATTCCCAGCATCCACAACTGTCTGTAACTCCAGTTTCAGGGGAATCTGATGCCCACTTCTGACTTCTGCAGGCATTGGAGGACACAGGTGCACTTACACATATATGTGCACTTACACTCATACAGGTAAAATAAAAAATAATAAATATATTTTTAAAAACAACTTGAATGGATTTACTATTCCTCTGTGATATGATTCAACATGCTGTGTCATATGAATGTGTACTGTAGGTGAAACACTGGGCCTTGGTTAATTTCTAACCCTGCCAGAGGGTCAGGGTCCACATGGAACTGGTCACTGTGGCTGTTAGTGTTCTTCCTGAGTTCAGAGAGAAGATAGAAACCATTATTGGGAGGAGGTACAGGCAAGTCTTGACATTGGGAGAATGTACACTGGAGCTGCGCCTGCCAGCTTTTGAGACCTGCTCTAGTCTGAGATTCAGATGGAGTGGCGAGCTCAGGAGGTCCGTGGGGCACAGCTCGCGTCTCCTGAGTTGAGCATTTTCTTATGAAGAAAATCATGTTTCTCTCTCTCAGTCTTTCTTTACGTTTAGGAATTCACATTTTCCTCCATTAATTTTATATTACTCTAAAATATGGATACGTACTCTCCACCCATATACAGTATTACAGAGTCTGAAAATAATTGGTGGGAGAGAAAGATGCAGGAAAGTTATGGCAGAATGCATGATCTGGGGTGGGGCGGGGTGGGGGGAAGGGAAAGGGGAATATGCCTGAACTGAATTGAAAAATTATGTATGAAATACACAAAACATCAATAAAAAAGTGGTATAATTAAAAAAAAAATCATGTTGCTTGACAAGGATGAAAACTCCAGCATAGAAAGCCCCGGCCTGGCAGTGATGAGGGACAGGAGGGAATGATGGCCTTCACCAGTGAAGGGTGGCTTGGGCACATAGAGCAGGAGTCGTATGGGTGATGGTTGAGGACTGGAGATATTGAGAGGTTCCACTACACCCCAATCGTCCTGGGTTTTCTGCATCAGTCTCCAGGAGGGGAGCAGGAGGTGGGAAACAAAGCCCGGAAAGGGGTAGAACCTTTCCCTTGGCGGGGCCCTTGGGCCCAGCTTCCATCAGCCTGTTCTGTAGAGGGTGAAGTTCTTGAAGCCTAGGATCAGGAACACTTAAGAGAATTGATCCTGATTGCCCATCCTGATTTGGTGCTTGTGTGGAATTCTGTGGAACGTCTTCCACATTTGGTGATAACGATGAGAGTGTCAGACCTTGGAGTTACAAAGACTTGAGTTCTCTCACCAGCCATGTGACTTCAGACAGGTCCATTCAACATGAGACCCTCAATTTTATATTCTCTCTAGTGGGGCTAAAAATATCTACACTGTCCACATACCAGGGAGGAAGAAGAGACATCTGAGATCTCTATGTCAGGTCCCACAGTTCCCTGTACGCAGAAAGTATTTGATAAACAGAATTTTTTATTATTAATAGTATGCAGTGGTTATGGTAGCAGCTCTGACTTTCTTAAGAGAGCTGACATGGAGGGATTTTCACATCCCTCTGTACTGTGCTACAGAGACAACTAAATTCCTGTTTACATGCAAACCTAAACCCTCTTATTCTCCCTGTGCCACCACCTTAAGAGACGTATATTTATGCTTTCGGTTTTAGCTGCTCATATGTTTAAAAGCAGCAAAGCACTTCCAGAATGATTATGCTAATGTACATAAGGAGTTTAACAATTGCATGGGCTGCACTAACCAGCTATTTGAACTGCATTGTGCAAATAAGATGTTATCTTAAATAAGCTCCTGATATAACTCAGTAATCACTATAATGCTTTTTTGGTAAAATTGTGGTGTTATTACTGAATTTAGCCATTGAGACTCAAACACTGAACCATAGAGCACACACCCAGGGCAGAGCCTAGTTGCTGAATTCCTGGATGCTGGGGTTGGGTGGGGCCGTCCTTGCAGGCTGCGGAGCTACAGGGTTGGGCTGCTAGAGTTCAGGAAGCCCTGAGACTTAACATACACAGAGGAAGTAAGCAAGGATGATGGATACCACCTGCCTGAGGTAGAGTCTACCTGACCAGAAGGCTCACTGAAACAAGGAAAAGGAAATATAAATACTAAGCAGGCTGCACATTCCAGGAATAGCAGAGACCTGAGATTGGCCTGGCCTGGCTTGCATGGTAGAACACCACCTAGAAAAGCTTGCAGCCAACTCCCATACCCTCCAGAGCACAGTCCCTACCTGAGGCACCTCCTGACCCTCATCAATAGTCATGAAGGAGTAATGAGAATTCAAGGGCAGCTGTTTTTTTTGTGTGTGTGTGTGTGTGTGTGTGTGTGTGTGTGTGTGTGTGTGTGTGTTTTTTTTAATTCTCAAGGAGAAAACAAGTACTCAGTTCTCCAAGGAGAAATGTTATTTATATTGTCATTAGAGCTCATTATAAAAATAGGAAAATAGGAGCCAGAGAGATGGCTCACCAGGTGAAGGTGCTTGCCACCAAGCTTGCCAGTGGAGTGAATCACCAGGACCCACTTAGTGGCATGAGAGATCAGACTCCTGCAAGTTGTCTTCTGGTCTCCATATACTCTCTATGGGATGTGCATGCCTCTCTCTAACCCCAACACATGCAAATAAGTAAATGCAATTCAAACATTTAAAAACAAGGAATAGGAAACTAGGTCATCAAGGTGAAAATATCACACCTATTATACTTAATTCTCCATTGTATAAATGATATTTTGATTTATTTACTTACATGTATATTTAAAAATACAATGGCCTTCTCTACTCCTTTCCTCCCTTTTGTTTTTGTGATTAGGAGCATTTAGTATTAGAGAAGGATGGTGAGTGATGGTAGTGACTCTTAATAACCAAGTAAACTGAGCAGACTGGCCAGTCAGTCAAGTAGTCTACGAGTAGTCTATAAGTAGTCTACAAGTAGTCTACAAGTAGTCTGAAGACCGATCTCAATGGTAAGGCCAATGCCAAGGTCTAAGGCTATGGCAGCTCTCAGCAGTACAGGCTTTCAGGCAGGCCTGAGTAAAGTTCCCATTTTCTATGAAAAGAGCTATGGATCTAGACTCACAGGATGTCTGTCAAGGACAGAAAGGCAGGTCACTTAACTTCTGTCCATCTGAGTGCTGAATGAGACAAGGTAACCCAGGACAGCTATTGATCACCCACTGAATGTTAAGTACCATTATGCACTTTTGGATGAGATTGGGTGTGTTCAGGGTGGTATAGCCATAGGCCCCATGATACACTGAGTGTACATTGAAGGCAGTATAGACTATCTACCAAAGCTGAGTGGGCCTTGAGGGCAGGCTGCCTGGTAGACCATAGAGATGTACACTAGACGCTTTCCCAAGCTTCAAATAACGTTTGGTAGGTGCTCCAGTGAGCACAGTGCTCTGCCTCTTACTGAGCTGAGCAGTCTTAAGTGGTGGCAATTCCAGTGTGACCTTCAGCTGTCAGCCAAAGAACTTGTGCTGGGGCAGTTACAAGTACTTGCTCCTAGTCCCTGGCTAATATGTAGCAGTCGTAGGTATGTCCCTGGGCCCCTTAGACCATCTCCTTCATTTTCTACCCCATGGTAGACAGCAGCAAACCATTGGCTTCTTCCTGCTTCTCTAGGACAGCAGTGAGGATGTTGCTGTGACAGGTTCCCATGTGACACCAAGAGCTGGAACTTCGGGTGCCCTTGTCTTCTGAAATGCTGTTTCTACCTCTCCCCAGCTTGGTGAGTAACACACGCCTATGACATGGAAAGCTGGTTCTGACACCTCTGAGTGCTCTGTGGCTTTGATTCTCTGGTCGAGTTCTCTGCTTTCTCTCTTTTTCAGGAGGCTGCCTGGGTTCGGTCTGAAGGTGGTCTTAAGCCAGAGGATTTGCTGTGCTGTCTTGGGACTATCTGTGATTCAGTTAAATGAGAAACTTTGAAAGCACACAAAAAGCATGTTCTCACTGCTGTCTACATTGATTGGATCTCCGTCTCTCCTTTCAGGTGACTGTGCCCAGCATCCAGGTCAACGTCACTCCCATGGTGTGTTCTAATGCAGACATTCAGACTACAGCTTTGTGAATTCAGGTTTAACTCTCCTGCTTTAACAGATGAGGAGATTCAGAATTTAAGGGCTTTAAATAAGCTCCCAGAAGCCACAGAGGTGGTCAGTCCGTCTGAAAATGCCCTCGTCACCTGCCCTATTTCTGTCCCATCCAAGACCGTGGCCAAATGACACTCGACTTTCTTTTGGCTGCCAAATGAGGTGAGGTATGCAGAGAGAATGTAGGGCTGGGGAATGGGTCTCTTTCTGGAAGTACAGCCTTGTCAGGCTTGGTGTTGCCCAGAACTGGGAGCCTCAGCCGTAGCAGCATCCTTTCCAGGTCCTGCCAGTGAAGGGCTCTTCTGGGCTATGCTGGTGCGCTTGGCAAAGCCCTCAGACATTACCCTACCATGTAGCAAACATCCCAAAGTCTCTTAGACATGCAAGATGGGCTTCATGGCATTTTTGAATAAAAGCAGGCACAGAATGACAGAGCTCAGTAGCTGTGAAAGTGACGTGGTTCAATAACTCCAGCCATAATGGCCTTCACCAGTTGGGACCTCCTATGCACAACACATGCGTGCAGTTTGGGGACTGGCATTCCCAGGGTCATGCAGCCAGAAAGGCCCTGAGCTGGGGTCCACATTCACAAGCTGTCTTGGCACCGGGCTGAGCCCTCTCATGTGGCCACACTGTCCCTAGCAATAGAGACTACGAGGCTCCTGCAGACTGGGGTTGAATGTTTTCCAGAACCATGAATGTGGGACAAGTGGAAGGTCAAAGAGAGAGAATATGTCTCAAACACCAAAGTGTATATATATTTTTATAATTCTTTTTTTAAATTCTATTTATTTTTGTATGTGTATGAATGTACTGTCTGCATGTAGGTTTGTGCCCCTGTCTTGTGCAATGCTGCGGAGGTCAGAAGAGGGTGTCGGATTCCCCTGGAACTGGAGTTAAAGACGGTTCTCAGACGCCATGTGGGTGCTGGGGATTGAACCTGGGTCCTCTGCAAGAGCAGTCGGTGCTCTTAACTACTAGGCCATCTCTCCAGTCCCCCAAATTGTGTGTGTGTGTATATATATATATATGTCTTTTTGAGACAGGGTCTCCCTGTAGTCCCAGCTGTCCTGGAACTCACTCTGTAGACCAGGCTGGCCTTGAACTCACAAAGATCCGCCTGCCTCTGCCTCCCAAGTGCTAGGATTAAAGGCGTGCGCCACCACGCCCGGCTCCAAAGGGTATATTTTATTAAGAATTAAAACCTGCTATGCTCACTAATGTAAAACTTAAAATGCAAAAAGGTACAAAGAAGAAAACGGCTACCTACATTTTCACAACTAGAAGTCAACTCCTGTTCCTTGTCAGTGCGTTCTGTTTTGTTCTGGTTTTCCCTACACATCAGTTTTCTCACATAGTTGTAATTATCCATTGATTGTAGGCTTCAGCAGACAAAACCTCAGTTGTTCTCATTTTCCATTTTATTCCTGATATCCGTATAGTGCCTGCATGCAGCTGTGCTCAAGAAGATTCCTAGAATAATACAGAGCATCCTGCTTTGTATTCTCCTGTCCTCATTTAGAGCTGCAACACACTGTTCTGTGTCTGCTCCTTTCTCTAGCATCCTTTAAATGAACATGTAGTTTAATATTCTTAGTGTACAAGACTGTTTGCCTCTGGGTGGATAGGTATGTGTTTTCTAGGATTACAGGATATAGTATATTCTTAATAAATAATAAAGAAATGGACAGCTTTATGCATAAGCATAAAGATTTTCTTTATATTCTGAGATATTTTGTTAGAGTGGATTCCCAGAAGGTAGTTAATGATTTGAAGCATAAATATGTCTACTTCAAGTACTTTGACTATATGCTATGGGCATTTCTTCTAAGCATGCCAACTTCTACTTCTCCCATGAGGGTGATCGGCGCAGTCAGGCAAAGTGTGAGGTCTGGAACTAAGGCCTGGTTTTGCTGCCTCCTCACGGGTGCTTTTGAATAAGTGGTTTAATTTCCCCAGGACCTCACTTTCTCAGATGTAAAATGAGCGTGATGGTGGTAGCTCACACAGTCACTTTGCCATGGGACTGCACAGACTGTCACACTTGGTAGCTCACACAGTCACTTTGCCATGGGACTGCACAGACTGTCACACTGTGTGTGCATTCTCTGGCCAAGGGACTCTGGCTGTCAGGCAGGCCTCAAGCCTCAGCACCCCAGAATTTCTAAAGAGGACAACACTCAGGCAAAAAGTGTACAGTTCCCAAGGACACAGATGTACAGTAACTGGGACAGGTGTGCGGGATTCAGGAACACAGGTGTGCAGTATCGGGGTACATGGGACACATGTGTGGGACTTAGGGACACAGGTGGACCTGGGGCTCAGGAATCCAGCCCTGACAGTCTCATACACGCTGGCCAGTTCACTCCCTCAACCCAGCTGAAACTGGAGCTGTGGCGTCTCCTGAGCTGTGGTTCCAGTGACTCAGTTCCAAGTTTGAGGGCCAGTCTGAGGACGAGGCTTCACTGCTTTGGTTCTCATGGCTTCCAACACACTGTCACATGATAGAGTCAAGGAGCACTCAGGAGTTGGACACAGGAATCCTAGTACTTCAGAAGCTGAGGCCAGCCTGAGATACATAGGAAGACCCTGTTTCTGGTTAGACATGCTGAGGTCCAAACCACCCTGGCCAATCTCTGTAGAGGAAAAGGAAGAGACCTGGGTGCTGGACTACAGTATGGGTCATAAGGGACTGAGAGGTTGCTGGGTTGAGAACGTACACACCCAGGAATCTTTCAATTTTACCCACTTTCCTTCCTTCCTTGCCTTTCCTGCCTTCACCTTTTGGCTCATTTATCTAACATCTGTTCGTTGTAAGGGTATGTGTTCTGTGCATCTCAGTTCTTAGGGACTCTGGGTCTAGGAGGATGCTAGAGACAGATTGAGTGAGAGATGGATAGTGGGTGATGGGTCTTAGGGAACACACAGATGCACCAACATGGATCTGCCATGGCAAGGCAACAGCATGGGCGTCCCTTTGTAGCACGGCCTTCACGCAGGACTGAGCCTGGTGGAGGCAGAACCTGCTTCCTAAGGCCACTGCATAGAGGCAGATGGGTTTTGTGAGAGCAAGGAAGAGCAGGTGTCCTAGGGAAGCAGTCCCCAGGGTGGGTCCCATGGCACCAGGTTCACCTTCTGGAGGCTGAGGCCAGCCAGGAGCCTGGAATCTCAGGGAGCCATCTCTAGAAGCTCACAGACCCTAAGGGCATCAGAGAAAGCTCTTTGTGGCTGTGCTTAGACAGCTAGTGTGTTTTGATTTCTAGAAGGAAGCTGCTTGTTATTCAAATGCATCCGTTTTCATCTCATCTGACTCATGTGACAGGAACATGGCTTTCCCAAGTCAATGTGCAATCTGACCCCGGGGACTCCATCAGGAATAAGGAAAAGGCTGCCCATCTTGGGGACCTCATAAGCTTTACACTGCCCTGTATTTGAGGGCTTCTAGCCGATGTTCTATAAAATTGTGTAGGTGGGCTGGAGGGATGGCTCAGCAGTTAAGAGCACTGACTGCTCTTGCAGAAGACCAGTGTTCAAATCCCAGCACTTACATGGTGGCTAACAACTGTAACTCTAATTCCAGGGGTTCCAGTGTCCTCTCCTGACCTCCGTGGGGATTGCATAACACAGGTGCATTTACATGCAAGGCAATGCACTTATACACATAAAATAAAAAATAATAAAATAAAAAAAATGTTTAAGCATAGAGATTGTGTAAATGTCAATAGCTACAGTATGCTGAGGGCTAACCATGTGGCAGGCCCTGGGTTTACCTGATGTTAAGTCTCCATAAGGAGTTCAGGAGGTGGTAACTGGAATCACTATTTTACAGATAAGGATCCCAAGCTTCAGGATGTTAACTGACTTTGTACACTGCTGGTAAAGGAAGACCAGAGTCTACTGAGAGGCACTTGGATTCTAGGATACATGTTGTTTGTCAAAATATGGGCCATACCTCTTTGTTGAAGGAGGAGGAAGAAGAGGAAGAGAAAAGAGATGGTTAACCTTATGGTAAGGAAGAAGAAGGTCCCCAATCTGTCCAAGTGGGATCCATGTTTTAAATAACAGGGGAGATGAAGGTAGATTAAATATTGTGCGATTCATAAGAACCAGAAAGTTGGGCAAAGAACGGGAGCTTAATCAATAACTATGGGCGCCAGGGTATTTTGGAGGAACAAGGATCACTGGCGAAAACAGGCATCAAATCTGCCGGGGCGTGGTGGTTGTTCTGGTTTGTCTTCCATTGCTGTGACAAAACACTCTGACCATCACCAACTTGGGGAGGAAAGGGTTTATTCAGCTTACATCTTCTGGGTCACAGTTCATCACTTAAGGAGCCCAAGGCAGGAACTCAGGGAAGAAACCTGGAGGCAGGAGCTGAAGCACAGGCCATGGAGGAATGCTATCCACTGGCTTGCTTGCTTGCTTGCTCACTCTGGCTCATGCCCAGCCTGCCTTCTTATACCATACACAACCACCTGCCCAGGGTGGCACCACTCATTGTGGTGCCCTTCCACACTGGTGGAAGGCTGGGCCCTTCCACACTGCTTGGCCATCAAGACAATACTCCACAGATGTGGCCACAGGCCAATCCAATGGAGCCAATTCCCCAACTGAGGCTCCCTCAACCCAGGTGTGTCAAGTTGACACTAAAGCTATCCAGCACAGTGGTGCACACCTTTAACTCCAGCACTCAGGAGGCAAAGGCAGACAGATCTCTGTGAGTTCAAGGCCAGTCTAGTCTACATAGTGCAAAGCAGGCATCGAGATGCTCAGGGCCATTTGTAGGCATTTATCTACCTGTTGCCCACGTATACCCTTCCCTATTGCCCAACTTCCTCTCCCACGTCCAGCAAACCTTTTTTGTCACTGTTGTAGCTAGCTTTAATGGTCAGCTCGGCACAGCTCGAGTCATCTGAGAAGAGTTTCCATTGAAGGACTGTCCAGATCACCTTGGCCTATGGACATCTCTGTAGGGGATAGTCTTGGTTGTGAATTAATGTAGGGCCCAGGTCACCACGGATGGCACCATCCCTGGGCAGGTGGCTCTGTGCTGTATAGGAAAACTGGCTGAGCACGAACCTGAGAGTGAGTCAGCGAGCAGCATCCTTCATGGTTTCTGCTTCAAGTTCCTGTTGAGTTTCTTCCCTGACTTCCTCAATGATGGACGTAACCAGTAAGCTGAAATCAACCCTTTCCTGACAGCAGAACTCCAACTAGACCAGTCACTCACCTACCTACCAGGGAGACTCAATTCATGTTTTCCCACCCAGGTTCTCCCTGATTGGAAGACTGTTCTTCCACTTTAGGGAGTAATGATAAGATAGTCCCCTAACAGGGAGGTGTAGGGGGCTTTCTGGATGGGTCATGAAATGACATTGAATCAGCAGTTCCTCTCAGAGACCACTCTAATGATAATGGACTTGTTCACAGGCCGGTGACATGTGATGCTACACAGCTTTCAAGTTCTCCTGTGAGCAGCCAGAGCAGAAGATTCTGGCCCTGGGAATTTCCAAACCTGACAAGCGGGCCACCCCCTGGGCCATCTGCCTCCTGTCTGATAAGGGGCTCATTGTATCAGGGTATGACTGGAAATCCACCTGAGCTAAGCAGTGGGGTGGAGGGCACAGTGGTCAGAGCAGTGATGTTTCCTACAGAGGTGTGTCCCTGAGGACCCCTGTTTCAGGAGAGGGGACAAGCACTGAGGAGTCCTGGCAGGTGCTTCAATCATAGCTGATACCAAAGGTCAAGCCCCAGTTGCTACCTTGTGTCTACCCATGCATCTCAGTTGGAGAATCCATCTCCACAGAAAGGATCATTAACTCCAAAAGGAGATGGATTTCGACTCCAGCCACATTGAAAATGGAGGTGAATGGAGGTGTGAGGGCTTTGTATGAGGGTTGCTGGGAAATGTGTGGAAGGCGGCTGTGCCTGATGGCCTTGAGTTACCACTAGCATTTGGACACGGTTCTAGTTAGTATCCTTGCTGCTGTGGAAAAATATCTGACAAAAAGCGACTTAAGGGAGGAAGGGCTTATTTTGGCTCACAGACCTATGAGATACAGTTCGTGGCGGCAGGCGTGGCATGGTAGCAGGACTGCGAGGCTGCTGGTCACAGTGGGTCCACAACCAGGAAGCGGAGAGATGACTGTTGCTCCTCAGCCTACTTTTCTCCCTTTTGTTCTGTCTAGAAGGCCAGCTTGTGGAGCTTGGGTCTTTCCACCTCACTTCACCCAATCTAGAAACTCCTTCACAGACATGCCTGGTGGCTTGTCTCCTAGATGATTCTAAATCCTGTCAAGTTGACAGTATTGATAATCACAGGCACCTAGAGAATTGTGGGGCTGAGATCCAGGCAGAGAGCCTGGCGGGTGGGACTAGGAGACTATATCAGAGGTGTTTGAGCAGCAGCAAGAAAGGGCTGAGGGGGGCAGGAGAGATGGCAGACAAGCACTCCGAGATAGGTGTGGGGCCCCGTTCTTTGCTCTGATGGTAACCAGGCAGCAAGGGCTCAGCAGCAGCTGTGGATCTGAACTGGTCAGTGGCATGCTGGAGACAGGATTCAGAGAGAGGAAGAACCTAGGCTGCGGAAGGATCAGGGGAAGAAAGAGATGGCATGGTACGAAGGGAGGCAGCTTGGCTAGGAAAATGAGGGGATCGGAAGGGATACTGACTTCTCCCTGGGGCTGAAGGGGTTCTGGGAAGGAGGGTAGAGTGGTCAGGTATGGATTGGGTTCTCTGCTGTTGTTGACAATGCTCAGAAGCTCATAGAAGCAGTCCTGGCTGGTGGACTGTGCCACCAACTTCAGACCAGTCATGACCCCGGGAATGATGAAGTGATCTTCAGGTAAAGACACTGGCTGAGCAGCTGTAAGGGTAGTGGGAAGGGGCTTGACTGGCATGGTGTGCTTTAGTGGACATAGAGTGAAGCAGGTTCTTACCCACCACCCTAAGGATGCTGACACCAAACACTCATGGACTGCTCAGGGTGACAGACGGTGAGGGGCTCTGGAGATACCAGAGCACTTCTCCTGTCTGTCATAGGACTGGCTTCTTCTCGCACTGCCAGGCTCAGGAGCCATTTCCAGCTCCTGTCTGCAGCTGTCTCCTCTGTGACTGGAGATCTCACTAGCGAGGCAGCTCACGCCTGATGACCAGAAGACAGTAAGGACCTAGAGTTCTACTCATGTCAGCCATGGGCCCAGGGCTTCCCCTTAGAAGGAGATGAAGTGACACCAAGGGCTTGACCCCTGGAGTTGACCCCTGAAGGAATTCACAAGGTTTTGCGGCTCACCATAGAGGCGGCATCTCCTTTACACTCAATTAACCATGAATCATACCAGAAGTTTCTTGTCAGCACAGATGTTGGGAGGGATCACCCCTATCCTCTCTGCCTCTCCCTCTCCACACTCCAGCCAGCCTCCTTTCATCTTTGCCCATCTCAGGAACAGAAGTCCCAAACTTGATGTGTACGTCATGCTGAGTGTACAGCAGGAAGTGAAAAGTTACCAGACATTCCTTAGGCACTTACAACCAGATAGACGCGGTGAGCAAAGTCAGAACTTGAAGGAGCTCGAAGAGGACAAAGAACCATGAAATGATTTACTAATTATTAGGACATACAGAGAGACATGGGAAACCAGGTGTGGTGATGCATGCCTTTAATCACAGTTTTTAGGCATTGAAGGAAGGAGGATCAGAAGTTTAAGGTTTTTTCTTGGCTAAATAGTTTGAGGCCAGCCTGGGATATATGAGACTCAATTGATAGAGGTGGAGGAGATCCCTTATGAGAAAGGGTTTAATAGACGTTAAGGGACACATATTTAGAAATCCTGATCCCCAGCTCTGTAGAATGGGGCCTAGTTTAGACAGGTGGCAGATGTAATTAGTAAAGTAAGAGTAGGGTGAGGTGTTCCCTATTCCATTTTGACTGGTATTCTTGTTAGAAGAGAAGACAGAAAGACAGCAAGGGGACTGGTATTCTTGTTAGAAGAGAAGACAGAAAGACAGCAAGGGGGAGTGCCAAGTGACATGGGAGGCGGGGCCTGTTGTGCCATAGCTGGGAGCCCAGGGCTGCTTGCAAATCATCAGGCGGCAGCAAGATGGGACAGCAGGTTCGTCTCCAGCTTCAGAGAGAGCTCTGAACCAGGCCTTGATTTGATACTTCAGCCTCCAGAACTGAGAGAGAATTCACTTCTGCTGTTTGAGTCACCCTGTAAGTGGTCCTTGGTTATATTGGCCCAGCCAAGGAACACGGTAGAGTACAGATGCCACTGTCCCTTGTCCCTGTCTCCTGTCCTCCAGCATTTGCCAAGGCCCCTTTGCCACAGCTGGGCCGCTTCCCAGATGCCCACCTGGAGTTTTCACATTGGAGGCCGCAGGCTGCCTCCATCTCACCCCAGCTGGACCACCCAGCTCAGATGATGCTGCGGACTTGGTTAGCTAAGGTTTGGGTTCTATTTTTTTTCTTTTGCTGGGAAAAGATACAGGCTTTAAGAAGAAAGGATATCCTAGGAAGATAGAACCTGTTGGGGACAGAGTACTGAAGTCCTCATGGGAACAGTGGCTGTTCTCCAGAGAAAGAAGAGCTCAGGCCAGAGGGAGAGGGAGGAGGCCTGTTAACACAGTGTGCTGCACCTGTCTGTGGAGTGCTGAGACTGCAGGACTGCCCCAGGAGAAACTGCAGGGTGCCCTTGCCTTTGTGTCTGGCTGTTTCCACACAGGTTGGGAAAAGCAAATAAAGCAGAATGCCTGGGCTTTGAGATCACATCCCTGCAGCCTGTTTCCACCTGGTGAAGCCAGCTTTTCTGTAGGTGATGGAGGTGGCTACATCACAGAATGACAAAACAGAAATGGCTCTCCTGGTCCTGTGTCTCCCAACCTGCTCACTCTCTATCCCCCATTCCTGGCTCCTTCTGAGCCTGTTTGTCCAGAAGAGGCGGAGGGCCTGGCTGTGGATAGAGGCCTGCTTGTGGCCAGCACACTGGGGACATTGTTTAAGTCAGTGTCACCTCTCTGAAAATATTGGTTCTGAAGTATTGCCAAGATTTCTGAGTTATCTTCTAGCCAGCACTTCTTGTGCAAACTCAGTCTGCCTTTGGACAGGCTTAATCAGTGAGAAGTCCTTCTGAGACTGTTCCGGGTACTGGTACATTCCTCTCTGTGCCTGCCTGTCACCAAGGAACTGGGGGAGCGGCACTGTTCATATGGGGCAGAATAGAGGAATTAGACCATGGAATAGGCAAGAGAGCTCTTTACCCAACAGCCTGGGAGAGGAATCCTTGCTACCTCCTACTAGCCTGCCTTCAGCAGATATGGTCTGCCAAGGATTCATACAGAAGTGTTCTGGCAGGGGGACCCAGTGTCTTTTCCCTGGAGCCTTAGGTTCCCAGACTCCCTTGAAGAAGGTCAAGGTTTTGAACCACAGGCATCCACCTGCTCGGAAGGGCAAACAAGAATGTTGCAATCAGAGGCTCTGAGCAAACTATCCCACCAGTTTCTGTAGAAAATTTTGATACAGATAAAATGACAGGAGACCCATCTGAGGTCAGAGGCCTTTCGGAGCCTTGATCCATTTGAGGTTAGAAAATGTTACTTTTCAAGTTCTGCAAATGAGTAGGAAGCTCAAAACTCAGCTGTACATTAGAAAAATCTGAGTGTGGACAGAATTAATAAAAAAACAGAGCCTTTTAAATAACTGATTTATTTATTTATGGAAAGCAGGAAAAGAAGATTTATTTGACGTGGCCAGATTGGGAAGAGGGATAAAGAGATCAGTACCCCCCCCCCTTTCAATTCTGTCTTCTGGGTCCTGAAGAGAGGCTAAGGGGAGAGGGTTTAAATAGAGGGGAAGTTATATGTATAACTTAGCAGTCCAACCAAGGTGTGGTGCCGACAACCATTGACCATTGTCTGGGCTCTAGTCTCATTTTGTAAAGTGGTCTGACCACTCGTAAATCTCTTTTGAGAGATAAATGAAGTAACTGATTTGATACATAAAAGACAAAGGACAATAATCCAACAGAATTACCGACTGTCTTTTTTCTCACACTGGGTTCGAGCTGACGGTGTAGCTGAGGCTGAGGATGACCTTAAACTTCTGATCTTCCTGCCTCTGACTCTTAAGTGCTGGGTTTACAGACCTGTGCTGCCATGCTCAGGTTGTATGTGCTGGGCCTCAAACCCAGGGCTTTATGTACGTTGGACAAGCATTCTACTGAGTTACAGCCCCAGCCTCCTTTTGTCTTTTTTCTAAGATTCTCAGAAATGGCTGTTTCAAATTATGCATTTTCCCATAGGAAGGCAATTAATAGACACGTGTTGGAGTCATGGTCTGGGAAGTCAGTGTTTGGGCCTATTGATTTTCTGCTTCAAGCTTACTGTGTGACTTTGGTTAAAACAATGACCCTCTCTGGGCCTCAGGTTCTGGATCTTTCTTTTTGCTGTGAGAAAAGGAATACTATTTTCAGTTGACCTATGGGGGTAAAATAACTGAACTTGTTCCCGGGGGAAAGAACTAAGGACAGAGCTCAGGGACTTTGCCTGGAAGGCAGGGGGAGTAAGAACGGCTCCCCTTCGTTCCCCAGGCCTCTCATTCTGGCGCCTTCTCAGGACTGACGTTTGTCATCTACGATGCTATGCTGACTTGGCTTGTTATGCAAAAATATTGCAAGCAAATATTAGTTCAAGATAATGCAACATGAACCAGAAAGAGGCCAATTCATCCAGAAAAAGAAAATATCACCATATTTTCAAATGATGGCGTGTGATGGCTTCCAGAGTCACTCACAAGCCTGTTTTGTGGCAGGAGGAACACGCAGGGAAGGAATGCTGGCGGTTTCTTGGGTGGCTCTGCCGTCCTGTAGGGTCTGTGTGCCGTCCCTGCTTGCTGAAAATCTTCATTGCTGATAAGGTGCTTGTTAGAGAAATGGGAACTAAATTTATAGTTGGCGTTTGCAGGGTGAATTTGCATGTTGTGCTGCTGGAACTTGGAGCCTGGGAAATGTGCTCGAAGCCAGAATCGGCTTTGTGGCTCTGCTTCCCTCGCGGCACCACCTGCCTCCAATCAAACTGTCCAATTACAGGAAACAATTGTTTTCTCGCTTTCTGGGAAGGGAAGGAATTTATCCAGGAAAGGGCTGATTTCTAAATGTTCCCCCCACCCTTTGAAAAGAGAGGGGTGTGATCAGAAAATAACACAGATCCCAAGCACCGACGGCATGCTGGGGGGAGAAAGCGTCCCCTAACACACAGCTTTTCAAAGTTCAGAAACCGGGAGGATACTGCCTTCTGCACGCTTCTGTGTTTTTGACCACCTACACCTGATCTGTAATTACCCCTTCTAATAACGTTATTAGCCATTCAGAAAGAAAGCTTCTCTCTTTTAACATGCGAGGCAGTAATTAAAGGCTGCGAATTTCACAGGTGAAATCTCGCATAAAATACTGAGTTTGAAGTCAAAGAATTGAGCGATCCACCTCGGCATAATTACACTTTCTTCTCCAAATAAAATCTTGTATTTGAAACAATGAGTTCAGGTGATGGTACTATTTGTCCCCGAGCCCCAGTCTCTGTTTTGAAACTCTCTTTTGACTTGCTCGGGCTTTCTTCTCTGAAATGGTTCAGTTCCCAGCTGAGAAGCAGAAAGGGGCAGAAGCCACTGGGCAGGGAGGGTGGCTCTTGGCCTGCCACGAACCCTGAAAGTAATTAGAGCCGAGATCACCCCTGGCAAGCAGTAGTTTAATGGAACTAGCAAATGGAATTTTCTTGATGTGCTTCTAATTCATGTCCTGAGTTTTTCCCTTTGTAAATAAAAACAGGACCACTCACTATTTTATGATTCAATAAAAGCAAGGAAGGCTTGGAAGCTATGTATGGGCAACTTTCTTGTGTATGCACATGGATGTGTAAATACGTGAGTACATATATATGCAAATGCATGTGTGCACATGTCTGTGAAGGCCAGAGGGCAAACTCAGACATGCTCCCCAAGTGCTGTCCACCTATGTTTTTAAAGAAAGATCTCTCTGGGGCTGGAGAGATGGCTCAGCAGTTAAGAGTGCTGACCACTCTTGCAGAGGACCCGGGTTCGATTCCCAGCACCCACATGGCGGCTAAGAACCGCCTTTAACTCCAGTTCCAGGGGAATCTGACACCCTCTTCTGACCTCCACTGCATTGCACAACATGGGTGCACTAACCTACATGCAGACAGTACACTCATACACATAAAAAAACATAAAAAATAATATATAAAAAAATTAAAAAAAAGAAAGATCTCTCACTTGGCCGGAATCCTCTAATTTGGTTAGGCTGATGGCTAGTGAGCCTGTCTCTGCCTCTACCTACCCAAATGGTGAGATTACAAAATTACAAGCTGTCTATTACAAGGCTTTCTAAAAAACTATTTGGATATTTTAAATTGGGTTTTTGTGATTTTCATACAATATAATTCAATAGTATTTAAATCCCCTCCCCCACCTCCGTCTACCTTTATTGCCCCAGCCAAATTTAATGTAATATCTATCATCTATCTATCATCAATCTATCTTCTATCTAAATGAGGCTTATAGAGTCTAATTAGTGTCCCCAAATGTCCTTCAATGTAGATCCATCCAATGGATGTCCGGTTAACACACAGAGTTCCATCCATGAAAGAGACAGCCAAATTCCTTCCCATAGTGTAGTAATTGTGTTCATCTAGCACACTGTGCTTTCTCTGTGTGGCTTTTGGGAATTGAATTCGGGTCCTCACGCTTGTGAACTTTACTAACTGAGCCACCTCCCTAGGTCTGTTTTGGGCAATTTTCATCTCATCCTTCAGCATAGCCTTTGGGTTTCTGAGGTGACTTCCAAAAGCTTATGGGGACAACATAAGTATTTCTCCACTCAGAATAAACCATGGCCCCTTAGGGGAGTAATTCGTGCCCAAGAGAGTTCTCCCCTGTGCAGGACAGCAGGTTCGCTCGTCCTCTGAGAAGCCCTCCTGGGTCAGGGCCCTGGACCCCTGCACTGTTCTGCCCCTGCTCTGACTCTGCTGGGCTCCTGTCCCTGGCAATCGCTGGCTGATATTCACCTCTACCTTGCAGGGTAGCCCTGTGTACAGAGGCTCCAGTATTGGGCTTGTGCCCTGGTCTCTCTCTCTCTCTTTCTCTCTCTCTCTCTCTCTCTCTCTCTCTCTCTCTCTCTCTCTCTCTCTCTCTGTAGGTACATGCTTGTGGGTACCTGTGAGCACAGAGGACAGCCTTGGATTCTGTTCCTCAGGAGCTGTCCATCTTGATTTTTCAGACAAGGTATCTCACTGAACCTGAAGTTTGCTGATTTAGCTAGGTAGTTTGGTCTCAGCCATCCTTCTGTCTCTGTCTCTCCCCAGTGCTTGGAATGAAATTAATGCCACCATCCCTGGCCATTTGTGTGGCTGCCAGGGACCCAACTCTGGTCCTTGTACTTTCAAGTGGGTCCTCATACTCTGAGACTACTCCCCAGCCCAGTGCCCTGGTTTTCTGTGTATGAAATTGAGCCCTTTCTTAACCATCCTGACCTCTGTTATCCTAACGAATGGGGAGATGGGCTAGTAACAGATAGATACTTAGACCTGTTAAGCAGAAACCATTGGTCATGTGACTCCAGGTAGCTTTCTAAATTTTCTGCTCATCAAGCATTATTCTTGTTGGCTTTGAACCAGGCTCTGCCCTGGCCAGCCTGATCAACAGTTGCCCAATGTAGTGGCTCAAGTTCAAGTTGATGAGAATGAAATAAAAGTTAAAATTCTCAGTGTCCATATTTCAAGGGCCAACAGCAATGATACGTGCATTTGGCTGTTCTATTGGACAACACAAAATGATGAACTGCTCTTGAAAATACTGCAGAATGTATCAGGTGAGGCTGGCCTGAATATCCCTTCTGAGTGTGTCTGCTCAGGGCTTTCTCTATGGCACTCTCCTCACATGTGATTAGTTATGCCATCCACCCGGCTCTTCTAGCCACCATTACAAGCTGGGTGCACCAGGCTAGGGTTAACAGAGGACTCTGGGAGCAGGTGGCCTCAGACTACGCTTCCCAGCTTCTTAGTCTGAAGCCATTTGTGTCTCAGTTTCCTTGTGTGCTTAATGTGTACAAGCTCAAGTCCCATAACGGAACTGTGGGGATTAGACGAAATGATGCAGGTTACATACCCAACAGGACACACAACTGGTGTTGCCTGAGGACAGTACCGTGCTTAACCCACCTGAAGCTCTGCTGTTCCATCTTCCTTTGTACTGTCCCCTGACTGGGTGAGCCTGTGCCCCTCCAAGCAACCTCTGCCTCCCAGGCCTACCAGAACCCCAGCGTGGGCCTGAAGCCTCTCCTCTGGCTCCCAGAGGCCCCAGGGTCTCCCCACATGTTCCTGCTGCTCATATGGATCTGTGTGTGTGCGTGTGTGTGTGCTCATCTATGTCCATGTTCATGTATGTGCAGGTGCATTGTGCATGTCACGGGACAACCTTGGGAATCACCCCTTAAGTACTGGCTACCTCATTTTTTGAGCCAAGGTTTCTCAGTACCTAGAACTTCCAAGTAGGCTGTGCTGGCTGGCCGGTGAGCCCCAGGGATGTGCCCCTCTCTGCCTCCCCAGTGCTGGGATTACAGTCATGTGCCATAACATCTGGCTTTTTTTTTTTTTAATTTATTTCTGTATGTGTATGAATGTACTGTCTGAATGCAGGTCTGTGCACCTGTGTTGTGCAATGCCGCGGAGGTCAGAAGAGGGTATCTATCGGATTCCCCTGGAACTGGAGTTCTTCTGGAATTGGAGTTTCAGACAGTTCTCAGCCGCCATGTGGGTGCTGGGGATCGAACCCGGGTCCTCTGTAAGAGCAGTCGGCACTCTTAACCGCTAGGCCATCTCTCCAGCCCAACATTTGGCTTTTTAAATGTGAGTTTCAGTGATCGAATGCAGGTCCTCATGTTTGCAAGGTAAGCACTTTATGAACTGAACATCTTCCCTGCCCCAGAGGGACTTTTCTGAAACAGATATCTGATCCCATTTCTCCACCAGAATAATACCCCATCCCTGGCATCTTTGGGGTAAAATCCCACCCCTAGCAGAGCATTTGCATCCAAAGAGGGTCACCACTGCCCTGCCCTGCCCTCCTCCCTTGCTCCTACTCTGCCTGGGGATGTAAACAACTGCTTCCTCTAGAGATGGTGGTTCTTGCTCTGATGTCTCCAGGGCAGGCTTCTCTCTGTGCATCCCTACCAGGCAGCTGCAGCCTGGTAGATCGTTGGACCCCCCTCTGCCTCCAGCTCCTCTAGCTCCTGTTCTTATGTCCCTGGGCAGTCCAGACAGGGGCTGAGCAAGTCCTGTGCAGTGCTCCCAGGAACCTCACGCACAGAGCTGATTTCTGGAAGGTTCCAGAAAGTTTTCACAGAATTGTGACCTGGTTTTAGTGCCGGGGTCAGCTCCTTCCCCACGCCCCACACTATGCACAGCTTTCACCAAAGCGAGCTGCAGACAGCGGCAGTCTGCCGCCTCACTGTGAGGCGGTGACTCAGGGGGTAACTGTGGGCAGGGGGGCTTTCCAGCAGCCTAGTTAGCTGAAACCACACAGCAGTCTTCCCAGCCCATGGGGTGACCTACTTCTAGATTCCTGCAGCCTCAACGCCCAGCCAGCAGCAAGCAATGAGGGAGGTCACGCTGGCCTCCGATGAGAAAAGGGGACCGACTGAGATGACAGTGACTGATCTGACCTTGCAGAGCTGTGAGGACAGGATGTCCTGTTCTTTCTGAACCTAGGAGGTGGTCTGGATGAAGGGGACTTCCTGCATCGCCCCAGAAGTTCCCAAAGAAGGGGACAACGGCTTCCCAGCCACTAAGGGGCTCTTTCTGCAGGCTCTCCTTGCCTCCCTGGGTGGGTTTCCCAATTAGAAAGGAGAATCTCAAAGGGTTCTTAACCCACATCCTCACTTTGCCTTTTAAAGCTGAGGAGAAAATTAGACTATGCCGGGTGTGGTGGCCCACAACTTTAATCCTAGCACTCAGGGGGCAGAGGCAGGCAGATCTTTGTGAGTTCAAGGCCAGCCAGGTCTACAGAGCGAGTTCCAGGACAGATGGGGCTACAGGGAGACCCTGTCTCAAAAAGACCAAAAAAAAAAAAAAAGGGAAAAGAAAATTAGACTATGCCGGGTGTGGTGGCCCACAACTTTAATCCTAGCACTCAGGGGGCAGAGGCAGGCAGATCTTTGTGAGTTCAAGGCCAGCCAGGTCTACAGAGCGAGTTCCAGGACAGATGGGGCTACAGGGAGACCCTGTCTCAAAAAGACCAAAAAAAAAAAAAAAGGAAAAAGAAAATTAGACTATGTGAGTCCCATCTAACTGGGTGTCCGGGAGGTTGCAGCTGGTCCGAGCCGCTCTTGGGCTGGTGCACAGAGCTCTCACCTCTGTCCCACAGCAGAACTGTGGTTGGAGCATTCAGGTGGGCACTCTGCTTCAGTCTACCCAGCCCAGAGAGAGGCAGAGACACCCAGCCAGGGCTTTCTCCTCCTGCCTGATCTTATTCATCAAGAACACTTCCTCCTCTGTGAATCTTTTCCGGCCAGTCCCATCCCCGCTCCACTGGGATGACCTAGATGGCCTGCTGGGTCCACCCTGGAGATCCTCCAACTCCTGTAGAAAACCCTCTTCATTGGCTGTGGTCTCAGCACTCTGCTTTCTATGGTCAGGGTGCCCCTAGAGGCCATCAGCCTACTGAGCACTATCAGCCTGGGAAAGGCAGAGGGCCTGTGGATAACTGACTCTTCAGGTACCAGAGATGCCAGGCCATACCCCACCCTATTCCAGTGGAATCGGTGTCTGAAGGTAAGGCCCGGAACCCGCAGGAAACCAGGGGTTTTCATTGCAGGTGGGGAAGACAACTTGGAGAGGCAAAAACAGGCTGACTCAGCCTGGCCTGCCTCCTTACAGACTCACTGCAGGGAAATGTGCTGGGACCTACAGACTGGGCATGAAACACCCGGAGGAAAAGGGGACCAAACAGCTTCTCATCTTGTGGTTGAAAATGCTTGGGGCACACAGAGCTGAGGCGGGGATTTGGAGCTAGTTAAGTCCAGTTTTGACTATGTTACTTGAATCTGAAGTTTTCTTGACTGCTCTAAGTCTCAGTTGATTAATCTGTTAAATGAGTTTAATCATGTTGACAAGATGTGGAAACAGCCTGAATCCTTGTCCATTGACAGATAGATGCATAAAGAATTCTAGGGGCTGGAGAGATAGCCTAGCGGTTAAGAGCGCCGACCACTCTTACAGAGGACCCGGGTTCGATCCCCAGCACCCACATGGCGACTGAGAACCGCCTGAAACTCCAATTCCAGGAGAACTCCAGTTCCAGGGGAATCCGAGACCCTCTTCTGACCTCCGCGGCATTGCACGACACGGGTGCACAAACCTGCATGCAGACAGTACATTCATACACATACGAAATAAATAAAATTAAAAAAAAAAGAACATGAGGCAAATACAAACAATGGAATATTATTCAGCCCTTAAAAGAAGGAAATTCTAGGGGCTGGAGAGACGGTTTAGCGGTTAAGAGCACCGATCGCTCTTACAGAGGACCCGGGTTCGAGCCCCAGCACCCACATGGTGGCTGAGAACCGTCTTTAACTCCAGTTCCAGGGGAATCCGACGCCCTCCTCTGACCTCTGCGGCATTGCACGATACAGGTGCACAACCTACATGCAGACAGTACATTCATACGCATACAAAAATAAATAAAATTTTTTAAAAAGAAGGAAATCTACAAGAGATAACAGCATGGATTAACCTTGATGATGTTATACAAAGCCAAGTAAAACAGTCAAAGAAGACAAATACTGCATGATTTCATGTAGACAAAGCAAATTCATGGACTCAAAGAGGGAATAATAGCTAGTTACCAGGAGGTAGAGAGAGAAAGAAATCGGGTTGTAATAGAACTGTACCTACAAGTCAACAGTAATCTCTTGAACACTTAAACATTTGTAAACATGAGAGTTCTCATGTTGAGGGTTCTTACCACAATAAAAAAAGTCATCAGCATGGGAAAAATAATATTACCCACATCACAGAACTGCAAGCATCACATGTGCTTAGACACCCATGTATGTGTTTGATAGTCAGTAGCTGTGCTTATTATTAGATTGTTGGATAAGTGGGTGAAGATCACAGGGGAATGTTGACTGATGCTTAAGGAGGAAGACGAAGTTAGATAGTGATGCACAGACTGGGATTATTTGGACTTCTAACTTACTCTTTTATAATCTCTCTCTCTCTCTCTCTCTCTCTCTCTCTCTCTCTCTCTCTCTCTCTCTGCACACGCCCCAGCACACATGTAGACGTCAAAGGAAAGCCTCAATGTTGGTCATCATCTTCCACCTCATTTGAGATAGGTCTTTTTGTGCTTTTCTGCTAGAGACCCTTAAGATGTCTCCACCCCCCCCCCATCTCACCATAGGAGTACTGGGATTGCGGATGTGTACTACTGGGCCCAGCTTTTGTGGGTTCTGGGGATTTGAACTCAGGTCCTCATGCTTATATGGCAAGCACTTTATCCACTGAGCCTCCTCCCTAGCCCCTAATTTACTTTTTATTTAGGTCTTGAATTTTATGGGAAAGGTATATGTTTTGATTACTGAGCCTCATACATTTAAATATAGATTAGACAGAGTCTGTACTAAGAAATGTTAGATTTTTTATATTTTTGTCACAACTGTGGAAGTAAAATACATTTCCACTCACTAATTTTTGGTAACAAGGCCAAACACATTCTCAAACAATGATATCTTCAGGGAAGGCAATGAGAGGGCTGCTCAGCCCTGCTGAGCTGCTGTCCCCTCTCTGTGTGTGATGCAGCCGTGGCTTACACAGGTGCTGTGGCTGCTGAGCCATGGCATGCTCAATCCCTCGACATGTGTGAACACAGGGCAGTTTGGGGTCTGGGGCTGTGACAACTGAGCTTTTGCATCTTATGGCCTTTGCTCCCCTCTGAGGCCCATAGATAAAGGAAGGGACAATCCACATGGCTGCCATTCACCTCAGTGCTAGGGTGACTGCATGGTGGGTTTCAGCTATGAAGACGCATTGAGATGCTTAAAAACTTTGGAGAAACTTAGGAAAATGCATGTTAGTTGTCTGTGGCTCAAGACCGATTGGCTCTTAGCTGCCACCTGGGGACAGAATGCCCCCACCCTGGGGTTCTGCCTGTTTCCAACCTTAAGGCCCCCCTGAACCAAGTCTTTGGGATTATCTGCATTATTCCCTTGTTAAAAGTTGCTGCTCAGGGGGCTGGAGAGATGGTCTGGTGGTTGAGAGTGCTGACCGCTCTTGCAGAGGACCCGGGTTCGATCCCCAGCACCCACATGGCGGCGGAGAACCGTCTGGAGCTCCAGTTCCAGGAGAACTCCAGTTCCAGGGGAATCCGACACCCTCTTCTGACCTCCGCGGCATTGCACGACACGGGTGCACACACTTGCATGCAGACAGTGCATTCATACACATACAGAAATAAATAAAATTAATAAAAAAATATAAAAATAGTTGCTGCTCAGGAAGGAGCAAGTAGGTATCTTACTGCTGTCTTTGTCTGGCTCAAGATACCATTGCCATGGCAGGTGTCACCCCATGGGCTATCCATACCTCCCAGCTTCACCTGGCAGGGATAGAGGGGCTTGGCTTCCTGCAGAAGCAGGTGATGGTGTTTCCCAGGGTATTCTAGTTCTGAAGCAGGTCTGTTGCCCAGAGGAGGCAGGCATGTTTCCTGAGAAAAATTGTGGCTGTTTACCCGATGGCTAGCCGGGGGACGCACTATTGAACACCTCTTTGCCCCCTCACCCTCCACACTTAATATGCCCTCTAGTCTTTTAATTTCAAATACTGAGTCCCTTGCCGTGGCAGAATCCCAAGTCCTGGATGTGGATGTGCTGAGGGCGGGGTAGTATGGCCATCTGGACAGCAGATCTGCCAGCTGAAATTCCCTGTTACATATGTGAAATCTAAACCAAGCTCTGTCCCATCCAACAAGGGACAAAGACAGCACAACTTGGTACTGTCTTCCCAGAGAGCAAGTTAGCAGCACTGATGAAGGGCAGTAAAAATGTTCACAGCCTGGCTTAGCATTTAACTCCTAGGAGTTTGCTCTCGGAGAACAAGTCAGACAGGCTCACGAAGAGCCATGAACACCAATTTTTATTTTAAAATGTATATGTAGAACTGGAAGTGAACAATTTTAATGTCTCAAATAAAGATATAAATAAACAATGAATGCCAGTATTTACATATATAAAATATTTTAAGGCCATTAAAATAAATTTAGGGAGTTGGAAGATGGTTCAGTTGGCGAAGTGCTGGGTAATATAGGGATGAGGACCTGACTTTGATCCCCAGCATAAATATAAAAGCCAGGTGTTGTGGTGTACATCTGTAACTCCAATGCTGGGGACAAACGGGGCTGGCAGAGACAGGCAGATCCTGAGCTCACTGGCCAGCCAGTCCAGCAATGTGAGTTCTAGGTGCAGTGAAAGGCACTGTCTCAGAAGAGTAAGGTAGAGAGTATCTCTGAATATTCACATGCACGTGTGTACAAACACACACATACATAAGCACACACATACATGCAGGTACACATGCACACACCCTAAAATCAGGCCAGGCATGTTGGCACATACCTTTAATTCCAGCATTCAGGAGGCAGAAGTAGATGGATTTCTGTGAACTCCAGGCCAGTCTGGTCCAGGCCAACTAGAGCTACATAGTAAGACCTTCTTTCTAAATAAATAAATAAATAAATAAATAAATAAATAAATAAATAAATATTAAACTTTTAAAGAAAGAGCAGTTAATAATATAGGAAGATACTTACCTGGCAGGGGAGATACTATGATCATGAAGGTGGTTTTCCCAGGGTGAAGGTTATCTACTGCACTCCAGATGTGCTGACCCCTGCGATTTCCCCAAACGTGGAAACTCTACTGCATAATTTGTGGTGGGGGGGGAGACTGCGTTCGCGCTCTCCACTTTTAAAAAGATTAATAATGTAGGAAGATGTTAATGTTGTAATATTGGATTTAGACTATTAGATAAAAATGTAAAGACAAGTATGTGTATATATAGGGAATGGATATATATATATATATATATATATATATATTTATGGGAAGAAAGCTAGACAGAAAGAGAGAGAAAGGGAGGGAGAGAGAGTGCACATGAAGTTTTGGCCAACAACAGACATGTGGGGGGCAGTTGGTCCCATAAGGTTGACATGGAGCTGGAAAACTCCCATCACCAAGTAGCAGGTACATTCCCTGCAACTCAATGCATCGCTTATGTTGCTCACAAAGCTCTCATTAAAGACATCATGCTCTAGATGCCAACAGCATGCAGTGTGGTAGCATGTTGAAGCGGTGTGCAGCAAAGGAGCAGCAGGTTCTGCTGCTCAGTTGAGGCATCGGTAATATTCCATCTAGGTCCGGGAAGTGCATGCTGGGGTGTTTGCATGAGGACAAAACTGTGTAAATGCATTTCTCAGGATGAATCCCCATCATTAATATATGTAATGTATATCTGTGTATATTTATGTGTGTGTGTGAGGTGTAAATGTGTGTATATGTGTAGTGTGTATATGTTTGTGAATGGATCTATCTGGCCAAGAGACAATTGCAACTTATTTTCTTTCCCTTTTCCAGAGTGCTCCACTTTCCATGTCTGACCTGGCCTCTGTCACTGGGAATGTAATGCATGCCATTCCAAGTCTCCTTCATGGGCCTGTGCAAGGCTGAGCCTGGGCTCTGAGAGCCACTGTCTGCTGACATCTGGGATTTGAAGGAAGATGTGGCAGCCTCTTGGCCTCCTTCCCTGGACCTGCCGTGGGTCCTGAGGGTAGACATCTGGATCCAGGCATGCCTGCTCTGGATGCTCAGCCTCACTGCTGTATTGTCACTGACCTACCACAGGCTCTTTGTCTCCTAAAGGCCTTGGTTGCCTCATTGACGCATTTTGGTAATAATACCCAGAGGACAGAGAGAGAGGACTCGAGAGAGCTTAGTGTTGTACCCCATATAGTGAATGGCCTGGAAATAGCGTGTTCATGTGTGTAGGTGTGTATGTGTGTCCATGTGTGGCGTGAAGGTTTTCTCATCTGATAAAGGGTTCAAAATGATTTTTGGCTTGCCCTTTTAAAATCTTTGAATTAATTTATGAACTCTAGTTTATAAAAGCTGCTGGAGCTGGGCCAGGTGAGGCTCTTGGAAGTCTCTTACTTTGCCGTGGATTAGGCTATTTCTGCTCTCTTCTCTTCATAGCAGATGCAGAGGAGGCTGGTGGACAGTCCTTGGTATCCTCTGAATCCACTGTCTTGTGTGTGTGTGTGTGTGTGTGCCACACACACACATGTCCACACATGTGCCATGGTGGTATGCATGTGGAAATCAGAGGATAATCTCAAGTGTTGCTCCTTACCTTCCACTATCTCTGAGACAGGGTCTCTTATTGTCACTGTGTACATTAGGCTAGCTGGCTCACAAGCCTCCAGGACCCTCCTGTTTCTGCTTCCCATCTTGCGTAGGACTGCTGGGACTACAGATGCACACTACCATGTCTGCTTTTCCATGGGTTCTGGAGATCTGACTCAGGTCCTGCACTTGTGCTGCAAGTGCTTTCCCCACTGAGCCATCTTCCGACTCAGAATCCACAGTAGGTAAACCACAGCTTCCTGTATGGACTCTGCCTAGGTGTATTTTAGCCTTAGAAAAGGTGGTAAACTACTGCAAAGACAGTCTCACTCTCTTCAGTAAGAGAAGTATATCCACGAGAGAAGACAAGCGTCATCAATACCTCCATCATCGTCGTCGTCATGGTCACAATCATCAGCCTCATCACTACCACCATCCAAACATAATGGCTAGGTGACAGCTAATGGAAGTGTTTACTGCATCTCTGACTCAGCGTGGTCCACATCCTCCCTTCGCCCTGGTTCCGGTTCTGCACTCCCAAATGCTCGCACACTGCCAAACACACACCTCACAGTGCCTCTTTAAGGCGACCACTGCTGTCTCTGTTAGGTGACTTGGCCAGGAAGGAGGGCATAAGGGTGATGGGGCCGTCCTGGCAGTGTGCGTGTGTGCCATTGCAGACTCATCCCGCACTGGCACCGCTGGGTAATGCGGGCAAGAGCAACACGGTACAAGGCCAAGTGCAAATTGTTTTAAAATGCACAAATGAGCTTGGTGCAGGTGCTGCCAAAGAATTCTCCATTTCAGCAGAGAGTTGTTTTGAGCGCTTTTACTACACTCATTCAATAAAAGCGCAACTGTTCATGGAGTCATTAAGCTGTTCTTTTAGGAGATGTTGTCAAGGAAAGCAGGCCACAAATCGAGTCTGATTTGCTCAACTGGTTTGAGTTGCTTTTGTCAAAGCCACATCAAACCTCCAATCTGTGGCCTCTTTCCCTTGTGAAATGTCACTCTGAACACTTGGTATCAATTTGGTTCTGTGAGCGAGACCTGTAGCGACTTCAGTACCCCCATGGACTCTGGCCTATGGTGTGACTCCTGTCAGGGAGCCATGACGGACATAGCAAGCAGTTAAGAGAACAGGTGGCATGGGGTGTGGCTACCATGGGGATCAGAAAAGAGGACAATGTCACCTACCACAAAAAACTTAAAAGAATCTTATTTGAATTAATAAATTTAGGTTGAGACAAGGACTCAGTAGGCCAGGCTGATTTCAAACTCACTATGTAGCTGAGGAGGGTCTCTACTTCTCAAATTCTGAGTTGTGGGTGTGCACAACCATGCCCAGTCTATAGCCTTTCCTTTCCCTGTAGCAAATGCTACCTGGTACATACCAGTAGTAGGTCCCTCTCAACCCTCACTAGCAAAGCCCCTTTTGTTCAGGTACAGAGAATCACAGCCTGGATCCATCAGTGCCCTTGCTGCTAACACTTGCTCATCTGGAAACCCAGCTCCTATAATCTCCCAGTTGACATTAAGTCTCTGTGATGGAGGCTGGTGGGTGTGGCAGATGAGCTGTTCAACCCACGAGACCACTGACGCATAGGGTTTGACTTTCCTACGTATATTTTTTCCGCCCAGTCCTCTACTTCCCTTGCTTTCTTTGCTGGCCTGTGTCACAGCTTCGTGTAGTGTTTTCCTGCAAGAGAAACATTCACTTCTGGGGGGAAAAGCAAGGGCACTTAAGACTCAGGAAATAGAGAAACAAACAAGGCTCATGGAGTAAAGGAAGCTTACAAGACTCTGGAAGCTCCCAGAACTTTGAAGATTCTCAAGAACTCTCGTCATGGTTATATAGCTCTAGTAAGGATTGCTGGGACAGGGCACCCTCTGACTAGATGAGCTACCTGCAAGTGGTACAGGTAGTTCCAGGGATACAGCTTTCATTAGTTGTCACTCATGCTGGTGGGCTTTTTACAATGCCCACACTCCTGTAAGCAACCCCAAAGAGCTCACTAGTCCACTAATCGAGACATCAGTGGAATTGCTTCTTTGGTCTGTCATTAGTGTCCTCTTCTGGTGAATTGGTGTCTGTTCCTGTTTCCCTGGGCAAAGTTACACAATGCTAAGGGACATCTCTGTCCACTTGTCATCCTCAATGTGCTTGTGGAGCACCTAGAAGAAACGCAATGAGGGCCACGGTGTCACTTGAAACTAGTGGAAGCCACTTTTAAAAAATCAGAATTATGCAAACTTTCATTGAAAATGATATTTTAGTTAAACCAATATATTGAAAATAGCATTTCAACACATAATCAAAAGAACAATCGTTGAGATACTTTCCACTTTTTCATATTAAGCCTTTGAAACTGGTGTACATTTTACATGCTACACACTTCACTGTTGATAATCATGTCCAGTGATGGCTAGCCACATGTGATGAGTGGTGATCACATTAGACAGCACTGTTCTAGAGGCCAGATTCCACATGTCCCACGTCTTCATTTCTAAGGCCTTCAGGGTAAGAGATCCTTCTTGAACTTCTCATTGGAGGCACAAATTCAACCATACTGCTGATGAGGGGGTCTTTCTTAAACAGAGCTGCTGGGGGTAGAGTAGAAAGCCCTGGAGTGGCTTGTGGAGAATCAGGAGCCTAGGCTTGTATTCACATACCTCTTGGGTGTGGCTATGTTAACCTCTGACCCAGATCAGTCCCTCAGCCTCTTTATGTCTCCATTTCCTTATTTGTAAGGAGACAGCAGTATGTATGGTACAGGATGCTCAGAAGATTAAATTTGCAGCTGTACACAGTGTCACTTGTACCTGGCATAGAGCGAGTATTTGAGAGGCAGCGGCTGTCAGTGTTTCAATTTAGACATGTGTGAGTAATGAGGAGGACTTGGATTTTAGTAGTAACAGGATCCTTCAGCCACTAGCAGAGCCCCAGTGATGGGACTTTGGCAGGATTTGGAGAATGCAAAGTGATCTGCAGTGTTTCTCTTGCTGTCTATCACTGGGGAAAGTTCTATGTAGACCCCAGTAAGCACAGATGCATGACAAATGAAGTGGCTGTTGCTCTGGGGGTCGTTAGCTGTTCATAGTCCTTGGAAAATCTGAGGACTCAGTTTCCCACAGATCACTCATGAAAACCAGGCCTTGGCAGAGAGGGGTGAGGGCATCTCCTTCCAGCTGGCTTGGTAGGTGAGGGCACTGCCATGCCTCAGCCCTCAGTCTGTCCTACCAACACGCTAACTCTTCCCTCTAGTTGGATTGTGTTGAAGCATGATTGTAAGCAACAGAAACCAAGTGTTTATCATAATCCAGTTCTGAAAATGAAAAAAAGGGCAAACCGAGGCAGCCACACAGTGGCATTAAGAATAGCAAAGGCTAACTTAATTAAAAAGCTTCCTTGTGGCATCAAGCAGGAAGTGAAACAGCTTTGAATGGCAAACATTTCTCAATCGTTCAATGCACCAGTAGTCTCGGCATTCTTTCCCTTTTGTCCCCTTAAAGGAAGACTGCGTCCATAGCTCAGATAAGGCAGGAGACAGAACAGAGTCCCATGTTGTCACAGAGTCTCTCAGAAGGCAAGTCCTCCCTTTCTGGAGTTCACAGGAGGCTCGCTGGCTTAGGGGCACAGTCCTGGGGCATGTTCTTTTGGGTAGCTGAGCCTGTGGCTCGAAAAGACCAAAAAAAAAAAAATTCTCAGAATAGATGGACGGTGCACCTTCTCCTTGGGCCTTGGTTCTGCATGCATTTGTCTTGTCTCACCTAGGCTCATAGACATGTGCCACCATGGCAGCTTTACTAGAGTTCTGGGGTTTTGAACTCTAGTTCTCAAAATCGTGTTGCCAGCACTTTACTTACTGAGGCATCTCCCTCACTTGGGAGGCAAGCTTTCTAACAAAGCTCAGAGAATTGAGAGCCTACCCATCAACCCACCCGAATCCTATCTGTACCCGTTCCATCTGGTGGAATCTTCTGGCCCTGGCTTTGAACTTCCAAGTGTAGCCCTGGGCTCCCCCCTTGCATGTTCCCACTTCTGCTGTGGAGCGAGTCCAGGGTGTTGCAATCCTGTGCTGGAGTACTTCCCCATAACTGTTCACACATGTTACCATCCAGCCTCTCCACAGTACCTGGGAAGGAGGAGTTTAATAAATTATGGGTGAATGAATGTAGTGAAAGTGACTAATATGTTTTGTTGTTGTTGTTGTTGTTCTTTGTGGCACATTTCAAGCCTTGCTTCTCTTTTCTCCTGAAGATAAATAATGAAGACCTCTCACCTTGCAAAAGGTTAGTCTACTTCTAAAGCCATTTTTATGGGATCTTTTCAGAGGCTGGAAATGTCTTCCCTAACCTGGGGAGAATCCTAGGTGAGCAGTTGGCAACTGTAGCTGGCCAACCAAAAGAACTTGCCCTTGAAGTTCATGAAAAGGCCATTGTGTCTCCTTCAGTTTCAATCCCTGCATTGTCCTTTGTCTGACAGGGTTGGGAAAGCTTGGTTCTCCCCCCACCCCCACCCCCCCACCAACTCCTTATAGCCAGATAGAGTTTGTGATTTTACTCCAGTGGTTTTCCTGCTTAAATTTACTTGAAACAACTTCTTTAAAGATGAAAAAAGGCTTTCACACACATTTTAGGAAAGTATTTTTTTAAGCCTTGAGCAGAAGTAACTGTGTCCTCAGGTGAAGGTATTGCAGAAAGGCCCTAAGCAATGGCTGCCTTGGCTTGCAGCACTACTGAAATTGCTCATAGGCCACTGCCTGTTAACTTCCTTCCTGTTTCAATCCAGCTGATTATTCTAGTGCTCATCAGACCTATGATTCCCTGTTTGATAAAACCCTAACCGTTAAGGGGAAGTATTTGTCATCTGGACACCTGGTTTCAGGAACAAAGTTCTCACCTCTCAGCTCTGGGAGGCCTTGCAAAATCACTTTTGTTCAGGGATCTCTAGGGGCTGAGGGCAGTGGGGACTGTCCTAAGAGCTGGGTGGGTAGGCTGGGGGTGGGGGGGAGTTCAGGTAAGCAGAACTTCCAGGTTGCCATGGAGACTATCTATCACTGAGGAAGCCTGCTGGCAAGGGTGGAGGTGAGAAACCCTGAGAATCATCTGCCATTTAACAGTTTCTTGTCACCTGGTGCCTAGGGCTGGGACTAAGGCTGGTACTGGGCTGGGTCTGACCTTTGCTGGTGGCTACTTGGGTACTGGATTCTGTAAATAAAAGGGAAGCTAAGCATCACAACTTCCCGTAAAAAAAGTGCACCACACTCACGCTTCTGGGATCTCTCACAATTCTTCAGGGGCTCGCAGAACCCAAGGGTGCTTTTGTGGGTGCCCAGGAAGAAGGAAGGTGCTTCTTTTCATATTTGATCTCTGGGGTCTAACTACCAACTTGGCAGGGGAATCCTGTCCTCAAGTTTTTTGGCCATCAATCACTCTAGTTTTGGGACCTCTCCACGCTGATAGTCGTACTAATTCTCCTTTGTGAGTACTGGGATGATTAATATTGACTGTGAACCTGATAAGATCTTGAATCACCTTGGAGACAAACCTCTGGGCACATTTGTAAGGGCGTTTCTACATTAACTGTGGTAAGCTGGGGAGATCCACTCTACATATGGATGGCAGCATCCATGAGCTGGGGGCTTGGACTGAATAAAAATGAGAAAGTGGGCTGAGCACCAGCTCTCCGCTTCCTGATGACAGGTGCGACGCAGCCCGCTCCTGCTTCCGCCCCTCTCCACCACGAGGGCCTTCTCCCTCGCAGCGCAAGCCAGAGTGAACTCCTCCTCTCACAAGTTGTTTCTGTCAGGTGTTTTGTCACAGTGAGGCTAAAGCAACAAATAGAAGCACCAAAAGCTTCATCTATATCATCGTGAATCTCATTTTACAGCCAAGAAAACAAAGGTCCACGGAGCACACTATCCGCAGAGCAGGGACTATCTTATGTTCTTGTCACAGTACCTGCTTGGGAATGTGTCAAAGGACCTCAATATGTGCTTCTCCTGATCTGTGGGTGCCCAGGCTTTGCTTTGGGGGCAGTTCCCATGTTCCCTGGGCTGACTTTGCCCGTACAGTCTTAGTTCTCTGTAACTTTCATCTTTTGTTGCATTTCCACTTCCTTAAGGGACCAGGCAGGCCTGCTTTGCCTAGTAACACCTGGTCAGGGAACTCAGGTGTTGGCCACTGCCGAGGACAAGTCCATGTGGTTTGCCAGCTAAGGCTGGGACTTAGGGAAGAGGTGGTCTGGAGTATAGGGTTCTGACTGCGGCACATCCTACAACCATGATGTTCTTGGGTTGTTTTTCTGAATGCTTCAAAGATTTTTTTTTTTTTTTTTTTTTTTGGAGACAGGGTCTCCCTGTAGCCCCAGCTGTCCTGGAACTCACTCTGTAGACCAGGCTGGCCTTGAACTCACAAAGATCCACCTGCCTCTGCCTCCCAAGTGCTAGGATTAAGGACGTGCGCCACCATGCCCGGCACTTCAAAGATTTTTAATCTGGGAAGGCAGACACTGCCATTTTAACACTGATGGAGAGATGGCTGTCACCACGGTGCTCCCCCCGACTGTTGAACTTGGATTCTTTTGTCCTGAAGGGAGGGTCTACTGGCAGGCTAGGGCCCTGTTGCCCATCTGCTTATTAATGTCTGCTCTGTCTGAAGTTTAGATCCAGCTATGCTTATAAGAACTGCACACTGTCTTATGATAGAGGGAGGCAAAGCCAAAGGCCTCTCTGCAGTACCCAGTAACGCTGGTCTTGGCAAACAAGGCTTGGAAAAAACATTTTCTTTCTTTGAGAGCCACAGAGGACAGTGTTGGGAGAGGGCTATGGAGTGGCAGGATTCCAGGGAGCGTTGGCCCCCTGGGCAGGGAAGAAAGTGTTCATACCTCGGCCTCATTAAAAATTATATTTTCAGTTCTTTGAGTTTCATACATGTGTACAATGGATTTTGATCATATTCACTTCTAACTCCTCCTAGATGCACATCCAACCCTCCACACTCACTCCCAACTTCTTGTCCTTTTTTAACCTATGGAGTTCAGTTTGTGCTGCTCTTATACTCATGGGTATAGGGGCATCAGTGGAGTCTGGTCAACTTACTGGGGCCAGATCCTCAAAGGAAACTGAATCTCACTCCCTCAGAAGCCATCAACTATCCATATCCGGTCAGTTAGGGATGGCGACTCATGAACCCCTCCTTCCTCCATGCTAGAATATTGACTGACTTGATCTTGTGCAGGTTTTACATAGGCAACCACATCTGCTATGAGTTGATGAGTACAACAGTGCTGTCCTATTCAGAAGATCCTGTTTTGCTCCAGATGGTCCCTGAGCCTTTCAGTTAACAAGTGTCACACAGATGTTCCGATGGTGGCTGAGCCATCTACAGATACTTATTCTGTGCACTTTGGCCAGTTCTGAGTTTCCATGTTAACTACTACCCACTGCTCAAAGAACATTCTCGATCTCTGATGGGGCCTGAGAGTTCAGTCTCATTCTTTACATCTTTGAATGTGAAGTAAGGATGCTCATGTCCCTAGGACAAACACCCTCACAATGCCTCTTAGTATTTGCCACTAAGAAGACACTCCACAAATGGTAGTAGCATGGTTACTGTGGCTGTGTCACTACAGTCTACTATAATACAATGCTGTAGGACTCCTTGAGCTTCTAGGCACTGAGTGGGATCTCCTTCCTTACCTCAACTAGGAAGCAGTCGCTCCTTTGTTCTAAGTCCCTTGCTTGTCTGGTCAGACTCTATGACCCACCTTATAATAGAGATGGTCTTATCTGGCTTTTAGATTGAGGTTCACAGGTTATCACTGACTGAAGATCACAAGCTAGGCTTCAAATACTGATCCATGTCCTTTATCCCAAGAAAATGGGAGAAATACTGTCAGGTGACAGCTTCAGGTCTTCCTTACTTGAGGAAGCTTCTCTTTAGCTTAGAGTTGGGAAGAGGGACAGACTGGACCTGAGGGATGGAACAGTGTCCACAGAGCACTGAATCTTTTATAGGGAACCCTTTGACTTGGCAGTTTCCTAATAGTGTAGACAACAGGGTTTAGAAACCTCTCCTAGAGACTTTGGTGTCAAAACTCCAGCTAGAGAACAGGCATGGAGGGGAAGTGTGAAGGTACAGGGCCCACAGGAAGTGGAAGTTGTTTCTAACACAGAGGATGTGGCTCAAGACGAGGTCTGAGAAATGAAAGTCAAGAAGGGAGAAGAAGTGGGATCCTGAGGTGCCTCGGGGACGAGGAAGTGGCTTTGTTGGCAAAGGTAGGCTAAACGGCAGGGAAGTGACGTTCCTGGGTGGGCATGGCCACCATTTTTCTTCTAGTGAGGGCTGTAGGAGGGAAGAATTGGACCTGGAGACATTCATATGTGGGGTTCTCAGACTCTTCACAGAGGCCACTTGTCAAGGCAAATACCATAGTGTTTACATGGTTCAGTTGGTTGATTTGTGCTTGGGTTCGTACCAGGGCCACGTGCGGTACAAGTGTTTGCTCTTCTAGCAGGTTGGGCTCGGAAATTTCTTCCCTAGCGTATGAACAGAATGCATAAATCAGAGCTCATTCTTTTGGGAGAGGCCAATGGATTTCTGAAAATCACATGAATGCAAGCACAGGAATGCACATATCCTGTGATTTAAGGCCTCAAGGACTCTCGGAAATATGTCTATAAACCTCCTAATGTATAGGACCATATCTCAAACTGCTTTGTGTTGCTATAACAAAACCCCTGATACTGGGAAACTAGTTTATTAGACAGTTTGGGAAACTGAAAATCCAAGATTGAGTAGCCCCATCTGTTGAGCTTCTGACTCAGTCAAAAGAAAGCAGGTGGGATCACATATGCCAGAGCCCTCCAGAGCTTGAGCAGAAGAAGGTGAGGTGGTGACAAAAGGAAGCAGCTAAGAAAGTTAAACTCACTTGTAATGACCTGTTCTTTTGGTAACCAATCCATCTCTGTAAGGCCTGGTCTACTCCCCGCAAGGTGGGCTTTAGAACCTTCTGATGGCCCAGTCACTGCACTACTTCCCAGTCCTTAAAAGTCCCACCACCTCTCAACATCGCCACTCTGAGGACAAAGTTTCCAGCATAGAACAGTTCAGGAACCCTTCGATAAGGAACAGGAAGCTCTGGGGTCAAGAAAGAATGAAGTAGATTTAGATCTTGACTTGTATGCAAAACCTACACATCTCCATTTGTTGTCTGGAACAGATGCTTATATAAATCATCCTGTCTTTCTTTATATGATGTTCTAGTTTGATTTCAGTTGCTATGATAAACACCACAACTAAAGCAACTTAAGGAGGAAAAGTATTTATTTTAGCTTACAGGTTATGGTCTGTCATAGAAGGGAAGCCAAGCTAGGAACTTGGAGAGGAGCTTGAAGTAGAAACCATGGAATGGAGGAATGCTGCTCATTGGCTTGCTCCTGGCTCACATTCAGCTATTTCTCCTCCCACCTTTTTTTTTTTTTTTTTTTTTTGGTGTTTTTGAGACAGGGTCTCTCTGTAGCCCCAGCTGGCCTGTAACTCTCTATGTAGACCAGGCTGACCTTGAACTCACAAAGATCTGCCTGCCTCTGCCTCCCTAGTACTGGGATTGAAGGCGTGTGACGTCACACCTGGCCCAGTTACCTTTTCCACAGAACCCAGGCCCACTTGCTTAGGGATGGTTCCATTCTCAGTGGGCTGGGCCTTCCTACAGCAGTTAGCAATCAAGAAAATGCCCACAAGCCAAGGGGGGAAATTGTTCAACTGAGATTTCTTCTTCCCAGGTATGTCAAGTTGACAACCAGAATTAGCCAATGCACATGAAAAGTGTTCTTGTCTGTAATGTGCACCTAAAAGGGGACAACCATGTGGACATTCTGGAGGTAGGCATCCTTTCCTGTTATAAAAGTAAGAACATAAAATAACCTGCAGCCATGTGTTGGAAAGCCTGATCTGCACATCACACCTTTCTCTTTCCCATTCAGGTATTTTACTCTTAGGGAAAATATGATTATATAAGTTGCAATATTAGTTACTTTTCTTGTTGCTGTGGCCAAAAACTTGATGAAAACAGTTTAAGGGAGCAAGGATGTATTTGGTTCTAGGTTTGGGGGGATTCAGCCTCAAGGAATGGCAGGAAGAGGAGCAGGGAGCTGCTTGCTCACAGCTCAGTGCTCACAGATCAGGAAGTTGGTTCTCAGGTACCTTTCTTCTTTTACTCTTTCTAGTTAGTTTGGGCCCCTAGCCCATGGTGCTGCTAATACTCAGGCTGTGTCTTCCCACCCAATATAACCCTCTCTGGAAAAGTCCAAGTGGTACATCAATTAATGTCTTACAATCAAGTTGATGATGGAAATTGACCTTCACAGCCACATAAGGATAACTTCCAAGAAATCACCTAGAACTACTGTGCAAGGGTACAAGAATCCTGAGAGAGACTGCACTGAGTGGGAATGTGGTTCTTCATTCCTTTCTACTGTTTGTTATTGATTTTATCCTATCCTCCAGCAATACCTAAAAATGCTTCTCAGAGAGAACTAGGAGCTATTAGAGATGGGAGTTCAGAGGTCATCAAACCCCTTCTCTTTTCCAGATGACAAAACAGAAGCAAGAAAGGTGACTCTAGCAGTGTCAAGCCTGCCTATGTTCCGGGGCAGAGATTTATGTCCAGGGCTCAGTTTGTGGGGACAGATCTGTTCTATAGACACTCATTACAGATGTGTTGGGTGTGAGGCCAGGTAGAGCATTGTTCTGCTCCAGAGTCCTGGCAGGGGCACCTTTGGTTACTACACACCAGGCAGGCATGGAAGGTTTTGCTAACATAGAGATGCTGTCCTTAGGAGGAAGCAATGGTTACAGTAAGAAAGACTGCTCTGGTTTGGGATGCACAGGTGGGAATGGCCAACACAAAAGGAGCACCTCAAGCTCTGTGGGGGGTGCTTAGGATGAGGCAGTGCTCTACGAGGCAGGTAGCAGACAAAGACTCCAAGCAAGTGGGCCTGGAAAGGAGGAAATGGACCCTGGAGGAAGGAAACACTGGCCACAGCTCTCCTTGAAAGAGACGCTGAATAACCTTTCGATCCTGCAAACTGTCAGCCCATGAAAGGAAACAGCCAGAATTGACCAGAGTCCAAGTCAACAGCTCCAGAGAGAGTGGACTGTTTTACCTCTCATCCACCTGTGCCCCTTTTCTAAGCCTAGGGAACAACCTGCGGAAGAGGGGGCGTGGTAGAATGTAAGGGCTGCGATTGGGGTGAATGGTGAAACTACAGCGATGTAGTCTGGACACTCATTTGATCAACTTGATTGAACAAACAACCTGTCACCCCCCACTGGATGGTGGGGCTGTAGGTGTTTGGGCACAACAGCCTGCAGATAGGTTTTGCATGAAGGATGCTTGTACTCATGGATTATCACTTATAGCTAAAAATGAAAAAAAAAAAAACTGAGAGAAAGATGCAGGACAGTTATGGCAGAATGCATGATCTGGGATGGGGTGGGGGTGGGGGTGGGGTGGAAAAGGGAAATAAGCCTGAACTGAATTGGAAAAAATGTATGAAATGCACAAAGCATCAATAAAAACTAATTTAATTAGAAAAAAAAAAAAAGAAAGAGACGCTGAGAAGACCTGAAGGCAGATTGATGGAGAAGGGAACCTGTGGTTTCACAGTTGGGAGTTCTCTCCCTCTTTGCCTCCGTGTATCTGTCTGTGTGTCTGTGTCTGTGTGTCTGTCTGTCTTTTTCCCCCATCATGGAGAGAGGAGAACTTAGCTCTGACCATGTATGGCATGCCCACATTTCAGGCTAGGTACCCTGGGATGTTGTAAGAGTAGAAGTTAGTGACTTGTTAGCTTTCAGGTTTCTTTATCTCGTAGCTGATGTGGTTGGACACCAAACTTGGCCACTTAGCTTTTGACACTTGCTCTTTGCAGGCATTGCCCTTTCTCCATTGGATTAAAGCCTGCCTTAGATTTGTCCAGGCCACCATGAGCTGGTCAGCCTTGGATAATGGAGTCTTTTAACTTCTTTTTTTAAAATTTTTTTACTAATTTTATTTATTTCTGTATGTGTATGAATGTTCTGTCTGCATGCAAGTTTGTGCACCCGTGTCGTGCAATGCCGCGGAGATCAGAAGAGGGTGTTGGATTCCCCTGGAACTGGAGTTCTCCTGGAATTGGAGTTTCAGATGGTTCTCGGCCGCCATGTGGGTGCTGGGGATCGAACCCGGGTCCTCTGTAAGAGCAGTCAGCTCTCTTAACCGCTAGGCCATCTCTCCAGCCCTGAGTCTTTTAACTTCTGTGAGCCTCTGTCTCATTGCTGAACCTTCTTCATGTCTCCTCAAATTGGAATCTACCTATCTCAAGAGTTAAATTATAATTTACATTAGATGAAATTTCCTGCTGTCTTCTGAACATGATGCAGTGTCGACAGGTGGAGGGACACACGGAAGGAGAAGGGGCTGTCTCGGGAGCAGCAGGAAGGGTGTCTGGTTTACCCACTGCAAGAGAGAGGCACCTGTCCACAGGTTCTGTCAGCCTTGCCCACCTGATGTCAGGATACACTCTGCGCATACACAGGTCTTTCTGTTCTCATTCTGAGGTCACCCAGAGAGCTTCAGACTATATAACTCAGCTTCTGAATGAATCTGCAATTTGCCTACACAGAGTAAATGTTTGGCTGCAGAAAATAAGTGTGTTGCTAGACTTAGTACTTGTGTTTTATTTTAGCTGTAAGTTGTTAAATAGGAATTCTCACTTCTGTGCCTTGCTTTCATAGGTGTTGGTCAGTGTGGCCCTCACCCATATAGTCTCTGACCCCGAGCCCAATGCCGTGGCCCTTCCAGTACTTTTTCTTTCCTTCCTCGGTTGCCTGCGCCCCTCTTTACTGACCTCACTCAGAACCCATTTCACTCTCCAAGGGATGGCTTTTCACTTTTGTGCAGCCCTTGAAGGTGTGTTCTATTGCAAGTTCCCAGGAAAAGGAACCCACAACCAGAAGCAAAGGCCCACTGAGAAATGTTCTCTGAAGGAATGGAGGAGTGAGTGCCTGGGCTTTCATAGAAAGACAGTAGAGGTGGCCTGGTGAGGTTTGAGTCTCTACTGAAGTCAGTAGAAGGAATCCTGTGCTGGGGTTCTCTGCCTGGCTCCTACACTCACTTCCTGCATGGCCATGAGAAGGCTGAATGCCATCATAAGGTGATGCAGGGACTGGGAAGACTTTGTCACAGAAGAGAAGGCACGACCTCGAAGTTTTCAGAATCAACTATTAATTTATAATTCTATCTGGTTCATGGAATTTGGATTTACAGGTAGGAATAAAGAGCCAAATACAGACAGAATAAATTTCAAGAAAAAACATGGTAACAGATTTGTACTGCAAATATTAAAATGTATTTAAAGAGCTGCTATAGCTGGGCATGGTAGCACACACCTTTAATCCTAGCACTCAGAAGGCAGAGACAGGTGGATCTCTGTGAGATGTAGGCCAGCCAGGGCTACATAGTAAGACCCTATTTATTTTTTATTATTTATTTATTTTACAATTTTTTTATTTATGTTTTATTTATGTGTATGAATGTACTCTCTGCATGCAGGTCTGTGCACCCGTGCCGTGCAATGCCTCGGAGGTGAGAAGAGGGTGTCGGATTCCCCTAGAACTGGAGTTCCCCTGGAATTGGAGTTGCAGACGGTTCTCAGCCGCCATGTGGGTGCTGGGGATCGAACCCGGGTCCTCTGCAAGAGCAGTCGGTGCTCTCAACCACTAGGCCATCTCTCCAGCCCCAAGACCTTATTTAAAAAACAAACAAATAAATAAAAAACCTGTTATAATTAAGATAAAGCAACATTGGGGTGAGAATTCAAAATTGATTAACCAAAGAGATGGATCCTAAGAGATTGATTGACCCATTTGGGCAGTTGGCCTCAGATACATAGAATAGGAGATCTTCAAACAGCATGCAGAGAAGCATCCTCGATATACCAAACAGCATTTGTGAATTTGGTGTTAAAATCCTTGTGTAATACAGATCATGATAGACGTATAGTATGAGAGGATATTAGTAACAAATATAAAAAGAAAAGGACAAGTGCTAAGAACATCAGTTAAACACAAAGTTAAACAGAATCAGCATGTGCTATAATTCCATTCCTGGGTGTATACCAAAAGGAATGGAGAGCAGGTACTCTTACACCAGCATTCAGAGCAGTGTTATTCACAAGAGTTAAATGGTGGAAATAATCCGATGTCCATCCACAGATGAATGGGCAGGTAAAATGTGGCAAGGACTCATAGTGGAGAATGTGTCAGCCCTCAGGAGGAGGGGCACTCTGACTCATCCTCCAACATGGGTGAATGTTGAAGATACCGCGCTCCAAGAAGAAAGGCCGTCACAAGAACCAATATGGCAGAAGTGTACTTAGAGAGAGTTCGGATGGAACAGTCAAGTTCAAAAGGACAGGAAGCACATGGTTGTCAGGGTGGGGGAGAGATGAATGGGGAGCAAGTGTTGAATGGGACAGAGTTTTAACAATCCATTTATTTATCTATTTTTACTTTATATGTATGAGAGCTTTGCCTGCATGTATGTTAGTGCACCCATGTCATGTAATGACTATGGAGACAAGAAGAGGGTGTTGGGTATCCTGGGAACTAGAGTTACAGATGGTCGTTAGTCACCATGTGGCTGCCGGGACAAGTTCTCTTTGAGAGCAGCCAGTGCTCCTAACTGCTGAGCCAACTCCAGCCTTAGGGACAGTTTTAATCTATGATGGTGGTAATGGCTGTGCAGGAGTGTGGGTATCTTCACACCATTGGACTGCACACTGAAAGGTGGTGAAAGTGATGAACCTTATACACATTTCACTACAAAACAAAACAAGTGAAGTATGGAAGCGTGTTACAAATTCAGTGTGAATGCTGAAACACAAGCTGAAGAGTCAGACAGGAAAGAACACACTGTAAGATTCCAGTTGTGCTGGGCAGGGAAGAGGGGCAGAAAGTAGAGGAGAGGTTGTATAGGGCTTGGGGACGAGGGGAGTGGTGAGGGGAGGGGAGGGCACGGCCAAGACGCATATGGGGTTTTATGGGTTAACGAAATCAAAGTCTGTTTGATTCCAATAAATTAGTTGTTTCAATAAAAAGTTTGAAAAATGATCATGGTGCTCAGTGCATAATTCTGACTATGCTCAAAGCTACGTAAAGGATCTTTGTGGTGGGGGAGTTTTATGAAATGTGAATTATGTTTCAATATGCTATCACAATCAAGCAAAAAAAAACCTTTTTTTAAAAATTTTATTTATTTTTTGTGTGTATGAATGTACTGTCTGCATGTGGGTTTGTGCACCCGTGTCGTGCAATGCCGCGCAATGCCGCAGAGGTCAGAAGAGGGTGTCGGATTCCTCTGGAACTGGAGTTCTCCTGGAATTGGAGTTACAGACAGTTCTTAGCCACCATGTGGGTGCTGCGGATTGAACCCGGGTCCTCTGCAAGAGTAGTTGGTGCTCTTAACCGCTAGGCCATCTCTCCAGCCCCGCAAAAAAAAGAATTTTTAAATAATGTTTTTAAAATAAGGAAATATGAACAACAAATAGAAAAACACAAAGAATATAATAAGACGACCCACAGAGGGGAAAACCTGAAAGGCCAGTAAAAAGAACATAATCAGCCGAGGGAGCTAAATGCAAAGAACAGTGAGATTTTATCTCATGCCTATCAGATTTCGAAACCCCGGGTCTTCTCATGGCAATGTGGAGAGAAGCAAGTAGAACTAACACAGGTTATATGAGAAAAGCAACTCGGCGCAGACTCATTGGAGGATATCTGGCAAATGCGAAGAATGACACACCTTTGTCTCAGCAAGTCTCCTTCTGAGGACTTACCCCAGGGAATCTCTCACACCTGTGATGGGGCAGTTATATGAAAAAACAGTGCGGCAGCACTGTTTGTATTAGTGAAGATTTGGAACCATCTTACACAGTCAGGCCAAGAAGAGGGTTAAGCAAGTTGCTAAACCATCAAGCAATAGAATACGATGCGATGCAAGGGTTAAAATGTCCTGCCTATGGGCCGCCTTTACACTGACGAATCCGTCAAAGGTAATGCTGGGTGGAAAAGGCTTGCTTCTTCATGGCTGAGGCTAGGAGGAATGGGAGTGTTTAACGGGGACAGAGTTTCAGTTTGCAGATGGATGGAGGTGAAGGCTATACCTAAATGTGGGTGTCTGAATACAGGCCGGCTGATGAGATGGTCAGTACTGATTGTCAACCTGATAGGATCTAGATTCACCTAAGGGACAAGCCTCTAGGGACACCTGTGAAGAATTATTTAGCCTTTGGGCATGCTTGTGAGGAATTTTCTAGTTTAAGTTAGTCTCTGGACATGCCTGTGAGGGATGATATTGATTATGTCAATTGAGGCATGAAGACCCACATTAAAAGCAGGCAGCACAGTTCCCGGGCTTGTCCTGGAAAGCATACAAAGGAGGCAGTGAGCTGAGCCACACATTCATTGCTCTCTTCTGGCCGTGAATGAAGCGTGGGCAGCTGTTTCTAGCTCCCACTGCTTTGACTTCTGTGCCATGATGGACTGTACCTCCAACCCCAAGCCAAAACAGTTCTTTGTTCCTGAGACTGATTTTGTCAAGGCATCTTGTTACAGCAACAGAAAAGCAACAAAACACTTAAAAATTGTTAAAAGCTGGACGTGGTGGCGCACGCCTTTAATCCTAGCACTTGGGAGGCTAAGGCAGGCAGATCTCTGTGAGTTCAAGGCCAGCCTAGTCTACAGAGTGAGTTCCAGGCCATTTGAGACTAAAGGGAGACCCTGTCTCAAAAATACCCCCAAAATTGTTAAAATGATAAAATTTATGTTATACATACCTTACCTTTTCTTATCGGAAGATAAGTGATATATGCTGCTTATGTTTTTAAAAGTAAGAAAAACGGGGCTGGAGAGATGGCCTAGCGGTTAAGAGCGCCGACCGCTCTTACAGAGGACCCGGGTTCGATCCCCAGCACCCACATGGCGGCTGAGAACCGTCTGAAGCTCCAGTTCCAGGAGAACTCCAGTTCCAGGGGAATCCGAGACCCTCTTCTGACCTCCGCGGCATTGCACGACACGGGTGCACAGACTTGCATGCAGACAGTACATTCATACACATACAGAAATAAATAAAAAAAAAATAAAAAAAATAAAAAAAAAATAAAATAAAAAAAAAAAGTAAGAAAAACAATATTCATGTCTTTTATAAAGAGCATGCCACTATATCTGTTTTTGTAAATCTTTTTATATTAAATACTTTTTTATATTAGTTTATGTTTTTAAATCCCACAGGTGTTGACATGATGTTTATTATATGGTTTTATACTTTTCAGTGTGCTTGATGTCCTTCATAATCTGAAAGCTATTTTAAACACCTCCACACTACTGTATTAATTGAGGCCTGGCATGTTCTTCATTGTTTCATAGATGGAAACGTAAATGAGGAGTTCAGTTACGTCAGATGCTCAACTATGTTTTCAGTGTAGAACTGTCCCATCCAGCCAGTCCCCCAGCTAACATGGTAGAGCTCATCCTGTGTGGGTGACCCAGGAGCAGGCTCTAGGTCCTTCTCGGTTTGTTGTCTTCATGCCTAGCAGATTGTGGCACATGTGAGTTTCTGTCTCACTGTCATTAGAACCCCTCACATAGGCGACGTGGACCACAAGCTGAAGGACTGGTGGAGGTTTAGTGAAGAGTCTTTAAGCCCTCAGTGGGCTCTGTCTATAGGAGTCTATAGCTTTCCCAAGGTCTTTGGCATCAGTCTACTGCTTCACACCTGCATGCTGCAGGGTCTGCCTTAATAAGGTCACTTACTGGGCTTGGGCCATGCTTCTCGACCCCATGTACAATGAATGGCAGCCTCTTTGATGCAACTATGGGACTTAGAGTCAGGATCGTTGGAATTGCCATACAAGTCCTTCAACTTCCCTTTCTTAGAAACCTGGTACTCTGTATTGTAGTGGGCAGGTGTGGGCCTCCCAACCAGGCTGAGAGGAGATGCAGGGCTTAACTGCGAGTGGAAGAAAGAAAGAATCTCTTCTTCCATTTTGCTTGATGAATCCTTTCCTTGCGGAGGGCAAGGCAGATTGCTAATAGAAACAAAGGGTGAGGTGGGTTTGTAGAGAGTTATGTAGGTATGTGTATGTGTGCGCACGTGTACACGTGTGTTCATAGCTTTTCTGTGTGTTTCTGAGTTCCAGTGAGGAGGCAGGTAGTGGCCAGTCAGAAGATCAAGGGTTGTTGATTTTTTAAAAACTATGCCCTTGTCCTTCAAGTGACAGTGGAGAATAAATTCAATTTAATGCAGAAAATTTGAAAACAGTGCCCAGTTAGTTTAGTATGAAAGAGGATGACAATATTTTGATAAGGACTTGATGCATAAATTTGCTTTCATCTGAGTGGTTATGACTGGCGGAAGGCTTGTGAGTTTGTTGAGCATAAGGAATGAGTGTGGAGGCTGAATCATGAGGGAACAGGGCACTGGTAACTTGGGGATCTTTAGATCACTGAAAACTGAGGCGTTTCTCACTAATGTCTACAGTGCTGGCTCAACCGTAGCATTGATTCTAAATTGAAATTAGAATGTAGAGGTGGGCAGCTTGGGGATGATGGAAAGACCTCACTAGTGGAGACTCATTTCTTCCTGAAATAGAGACTGTTGGGGAGATAATTGCTCTAAATTGGTCTTGTGGAGCCTTTGCAAAACTCTCAGTACTGCAGAAGATTTCCTCACGAGTGCCACAGATGGAGGCTGGAAAGGTGGCTCCGTAGCTAAGTTAGCATAGCTGGGCGATCATGCGGACCTGAGTTTGGATCCTAGCACTCACACGAAAAGCTGGCCATTGCCAAGCATGTGCCTGTAACCTCAGCACTGAGGGGTAGCAGAGAGGGGAATCCTTGGGGCTTGCTGGCCACCAGTGTAGCTCCAAGTTCAGTGAGACCCTATCTCAAAAGCCCAAGGCAGAAAGTGATAGGGTTTCCTCATATACGTGTAGTTGTTCACACCTGGACATACATGTGTACATGCATTGCATACACACACACATACACACACATGCACACACATACGAACAGTGCCACAGTCTTTTCTAGCCTTCATTTATTCATACCAATGTGGAGAGTGATGTGCTGTAAAGCAGAATTTTAAAACATCTGGTGTGAAATGCATCTTTCAGGTCTATTTCCAACTGCCTGTGCTAGGTGCATACTGGTGGAAGGATGAGCCAAGTCTGTATCTAGCCCTCTAAGCAGCTGGTGATATAAGCATCTCTGGTAATGCCTGTGACCCTTTAGATGCACTGTGAGTCATGAAGTATGACGACATTGGATGGCACTTTGGGGAGATGCCAGGACACAAGTGGAATCCAGTTCCTTCTCTTCATAAAAGAATCTTGCCTTTCTCTAAGAGAGACTCCATTCTTCCAAGCCCTTAGGCTCTGGGTTTCTTTTTCAGGGCTGCATCCTACATCCTGCCCTTTGCACTTAGAGAGGTAGCATAGCGCATTGCAACTCAGCTGTTGTCGACTTTTTCTTTTTGAACTTCCTGACAAACATCTTGTGAGATCAGACTCCCTGTCAAACTGCTGTCGGGGTAAAATCTCTGCCAGATAGTGACAACTGTCTCACCAGCTGACTCTTCTGCAGCTTCCTGTCTTTGCTCACCAAGGAACTGCTAGAGAGACTGACGGTGGATGGAAAGAGCGAAGCCACCAGCTGGCAAGGACTTAGCGCTCCTCTGAGTGCCTAGCGCTACACCTGGTCCTCTTGGGCAGAACCCAGGAAAGGAGAAAGACATGAAGACACTGGTCCTGCCCACTACCATCCACTTAGGGAGACCAGAATAACCCACACGCAACCGTGGGGAACAGACAAGACAGCCTTATAATTAAATGCTAATTTGAAGGCCTGAAAGTGATGCTGGATTCCAAAGCGGAAGAGATTCTAGAAGGCTGGGAGAGGCGAGGAAGGCTCTTTGGAGAAGGTGGGACCTGAGGGAAGTTTTGAAAGTTGGGCAGGAGTTGGAGGAGAGCAGGGGCATGTTAGGCCAGGGAAACATCACGGCAACCACCATGCTGCTCTTGTCCAAGAGCTTTGCCGTGGTGCTGTTCGTGTTGGGGCTTGTGACATCAAAGTAGGAGAGTTCCAAGGTTGCCAAAAGTGGCTGAATATTTACTCAGACTCTAAAATAAATTGGTCGAGTACATCAGCTGCCAGGAAAATCACTTCAGACAGTGACTACATTTGGAGGTCTAGTTCTTCTTTTCTTTTTTCTTTCATGTATATGTGCATTTGTGTTTGGTGCACACACATGCTTGTGTGTGTGTGTGTGTGTGTGTGTGTGTGTGTGTGTGTGGTGTATTTTCCTCAATTATTCTTCACCTATCTTCTTTTGGAGGCAGGGTCTCTCAGTCAAACCCGAGTCTCGATACCCAGCTTACCCTGTCTGTGGATTCTGTCTTTGCTTTGTGAGGGAGGTTGGAATTACACGTGAGCCCCCAAGACTACCCAGAATTTGTGTGGCTTCTGGAGATTTGAACTTGAGTGCTCCTGAACACTGCTGTTCTTGAGCAGGTGTGCTGTCCACCAGACAGCGCTGTGCTCACAGGTGGGACTCCCCCAGGACAAGCAAAGGTGAGAGGGCAGAATAGAACCAGGACCTCAGGCAAACCGCCCAGCTTAGAATCTCCACACTGACAAGGTGCAGGGAGAATGGGTGTAGGGGCTCCGTGCCTACGTGTGGTCTTGTGAGTGATCACTGAACTCCAAGCACAAGCCACATGCTATGATAGAGCCCAAGTGACTAAGAGACAGAGCTGACTACCTAATTAAAATAAGGGCCAAATGAAATCAAGAAGTGGACCAAAGTCATTGATTTTTATTTCCAATGGCTGCAGGGAATCCTCGGTGAAATTGGTGTGTCAGATGCCTGTGTGGGCATGCAGTGTGGTGACGAGGGCCCCACAGGCCAGGAGTTTTTTCGAGGCAGTGTCTCCCTGTAGCCTCCCAGCTGTCCTAGAACTTGCTCTGTAGACCAGGCTGGCCTTGAACTCATCAAGATCCACCTGCCTCTGCCTCCCAAGAGCTAGGATTAAAGGCGTGCGCCACCATGCCCGGCTAGGTCATGCATTTCTAACAGGGAGGGGGCACGTGCCATTATGAGGTGGAGAGGAGTCCAGGACACAGTGTTACTTTTGAAGATTCCATTTTGTAGGAATGGCGTAGTTAGTGCTACTGGGTCCCAGCACCATGCTCTGTGTGTGCTGCAAAGTGGTGCCTGGTTCTATCAGTGTGATTTGCCAACTGGTGCTCAGGGCTGAGGTGGGTGGGATTTCATAACAAACATTTCATTTCCAGAGGCTTGAGTTTGAATCCCGTCTTCATTTCGGTCTGTGCTCCATTGCACCAGCTTATTATAGAGCCAGAGCTGATCACAGGGAGCCCTGTAGCCAAACTGAGGAGCTGGTGCAGGTGCAAGACTTTGGGTTACCATTTAGTGGCTCTTCCTGGGTACCTGTGAGCACAGGAGCCCTTGAGACTCATGTCCTGCCCCCATGCCATTCTGCATGTTGTAAGAGCGTGGGCAGGCTACTAAGCCTCATTTCAGCATGAAATATGGCATGCACACAAAAATAACCTGTGAAACTAGAGGTGCAAGCAGGCAAATGGCAAGTTAGTCTGCAGCATGACCCCATTAAAGTAGCTGCTTTTCCCTCCTGGAGGAACAAATACAGGGCATTTGTGATTGGTTCTTTGACTGGCTCGCATATAACATCTAAAATGCTTTCGCCCCTTTAGTTGGAAATTGGGATTTTCAAGTAAAACATCCCAAATCAATGTAATCAATGCCTTAACAGAGGGGCAGGATCCCTTGTGCGTTCAAGGAGACATTATAGAAACCAGCAGAGAACACAAGGCCCTTTCCCTGGGGTGGAACATAGCACTTAATTTTTATGCTGCTTACACAATTATTATTCAATGTTATTTAACACCTGGGATGTTGACTTGACTTGTTCAGAGGGCAGACAGTGGGATGTGGGCATCTTTCACAGGCTTACATGGACTTTAAAACTGTCGGCTCAGATCTACCAGGTAATAAGGACCCCCCCCCCCAAAAAAAAAATCAACAGAAGGGCTGGAAACCCAGTAGGATCCTAAATATAGTACAGTGGGCAATAAAGGATAAATATTTCTACTAAGTAAAAGCCAAGAAGATAAAGCCCAGGTAGAGGCTGCACCTGCCTTTCTTATCTAACCTCTGAAGAATGCAATCACAAGTTCCTGTTTATCCACGCCTCCAGCGGAGTAGCAAGGGGTTCTGTGGGTGCTCTGCAGTTCCTTCTCTGGGCCCCCAACCCTGCTTGGCAACCTTTATTTCACTTTCTGGATTTACAGAAAGGCTGTTCAAACCTGTGCTGGGGTGTGCACTGGGTTGCATTGTAACACACCCCTAAGACCTTATTTCTCAACACTTCTTTCTAAAAAGACCGAATTTAAGGGAGGTAACCCAGGCTCAGAATGACAGCTACTTCATGTTCTCTTTCTTACGTGCTTCCTACCTTCAGATTGTTAAATGTGTGTATCACAGTGGGTGTAGAAAAGGGGCCCTTGGATGGAAAAAGAGGCATTAAGGGAGGGACGGGGATGACAATAAAACACAGGTGATATTAAGGTTGAAGGCAATATTGGGGATGGAGTACGGAATGCTGGGACTGGGTGAGGAAATACCGGGGGAGGGGCTACAATAGGGAAAGGAGGGATATGGGAGTGAGGGATAAGGAAATAGGAAGGAGGAGGGAGAATCGACCACAATGGAATATGTAAGAAAATGCCAACAGGAAACTTGTTACTTTGTAAACTAATTAAAACAAATAGATACACTCTAAAAATGAAAGGACGTCAAATTACACAGTCTACAAGGCAAGTACATTCCTGAGTGTTCTTCGCCTCCAGGATGTTTGCTGTTCAGCGCTGGGCTGCGGGTTCAGCCTCCCCTTGCTTGCCTGCCTCCACCTCCACAACCCTCGGTCCCCGTCCGTCCGTCCCCACCCCCGCATCCTGCCAGAGGAGCGGTCCTGTGTGGGTCCCACAGTAGCACAGACTTGTGTAGGCGGGAGCCAGGCGCTGCCGGTAGGAGGCGGGAGTTTGGGGGGAGGATGGGGGAGGGAAGGGTGCCCAGCTGCCTGGCAGGTGTTGCTGTCACCAGGGGCGTGGGTGGAGCCAGGAGACAGCAGTGCATGCCCCACCCAGGCCCCTTAAACTACATCCCCACCCCCTTCCCTGTGTCCCTAAGCCCCTACCACTCACCAGGGGCGTGGGTGGAGCCAGGAGACAGCAGTGCATGCCCCACCCAGGCCCCTTAAACTACATCCCACCCCCTTCCCTGTGTCCCTAAGCCCCTACCACCTGCGTGGGAGCGGCTTCTGTGCTCTCCAGGGTGTGCCAGGGCTGCGCCTGGACAAGAGCTGGGTGAACTCCTCCCCTCCCTCACTGCACCAGAGTTGTGGCCAGAGCTGTTGACATCTGTGACTGGCTCTGAGTCCTGAGCCCACCTTCTAGGGCTTCATTAGCATTGGGACTCAGTTTCCCCTTTGGAAGGCTCTGAGGCCAACGATGCTGCATGCTATGGTGGTCCAGGCTGCTGTGGGGGGCTTGGTGGACATGTCTTGTCCTCCCACCCTGTGTCCTCCAGCAGCTACCACCTCTAGTTCTGACAATGTCCACAAGGCATCAGTAGGAAGGTTTCTCGAGCATCCTCATGTGGTCTTTGGCCATGGCAGGCAACTTGCCCGCTGTCAAGCTCCAAGCTGGGGCTCTCAAATGAGCAAGGGAACTGGGCCCGTGGAGGCTGCAGCACGGTGTGACCTTCCAGATTGAGGTTTAGTCACTGGGAGGTCTGCTTCTTACAACCACCTCTGCGACATCAGCACCTTCTCCACCTGCTTCTGGGTGCGGGAGTGGTGGGCTGCTTGGGGAAGGCAGGCCTAGGAGGGCACCTCTGCAGTCCTTTGAAAGACTGGAGGCTGCAGGGGCGGGAGCGGGGGAGGGGGTCGTCCTGGCAGAGCCTCTGTGAGTAGCAGGTTGCCTTCATGGAGATGTTCATTCTTCGACATTTCCTGCCCAGAAACCTTTGAACCCATTCTTTGTGCTGACAGCAGGGGTGCAGAGCTCTAGGAAGGCATGCTTTTGACTCTGCCCCAAACCACAGAATATCACATCCCAGCCCCTTCACCTCTAGTGTTGATCCATTGATGTGGGGAGAGATGACTCAGGCCTACATGCCCCAGGGTATCTTCTGTTCACCAGTCCAAGAGCCTGTCCACTGTACAGAACTCACGAAGCAAAATCCCAGGGGTCCTCAGCAGACAGCCACAAGGCACAGTGCTCTTCCTTGCCTTTCAGAACTGAGTTGCGCACACCCACTTTGGAGGTGCCTCGTTGCACGTTAAGTGCTGTGTGATCGTGCTTTTGAGTGTAAGTGAATATGGTAAACTAGTTGCTGGTGACTGGGTCGGAGTGAGGCGAGTTTCTCATCAAACTTTCCTTGACTAATGCACATGCCTACTGTGGTCTTGAGGGGACTGGCTCACTTTTGGTTCTGGCAACATGGCCTTGTGTGTTTCCAAACAGGAGGTGGCAGCTGGGGCAAAGCATGCCCAGACTCCAGCTAGTGGCCCTTTTCCTTTATGTGTGGGGCTGGAGATGCCTGGGCTGCTGCTTACAGGATGTTGGGCTCAACAGGTGCCATCCTAGGGATTCTTATGATGGTGCTGGGCTCCACAGGGCCTTCCCTGGAAATGGCCCTCAGGGAGGCATAAGAGCTATTAATTTCTGACTTCTTCATAAAGGAAGTGCTCTCATGATGGCTCAGGATAATGATGTATAGCAATCCCTGGGCATCTCAAGTGTGGACACCATGGCTTACTTGCTGTGTGTGTGTGGCATGGTGCCATATCGGATGCAAGAAAGATGGAATCAGTAAACCTCAGGGAGTGTGTGTGTGGTGCTGTGAAACATCAGTCTCTTTATGTGCTTTGGTTTCCTTCCATTAGGATGGGATAAGAATTTCAGCCACATAGAGTCAGCGTGAGGATGAATTGAATCGATGAAGCCGTACTGAACTGAAGGCTCCTGGTTATTTATCTTGCAGTCAGGTCATTTGGCTGAACAGTTAATGCAGTTATTTTTCTGTGACTCAGAATTTTCTTGTTCATGAGAAAGGCAGAGAGGGAGAAGGAGAGGGAGAGGGAGAGGGAGAGGGAGAGGGAGAGGGAGAGGGAGAGAGAGAGAGAGAGAGAGAGAGAGAGAGAGAGAGAGAGAGGAAGAGGAGAGGAAGATAGAGAGGGAAAAGAGGGAGCCAGGGAAGGAGAAGAGAGGGAGGAGAGAAAGGGTGAAGGAGGATATAATGAACCTATTTTACTATTAAGCCAAGTGGAAATCATTTGCTAATGTGCTCTCCAGGATTCCCAGTTCCTTAGTGGATTCACACTGGCACAACTGACCACTTTCGTATGAATTTCTAGGTCTTCATCTTTATAACAGTGGAGGTTGGTAAGACTGTGTCTGAGGTCTGGAAGAGCTGCATTATGGCATTTACTCTGGCACTGCTCCACTGAACGCATAGGTAGAGTCAGTGCTTGCCCCAAGTTTACATAAAATGTTATTTCAGAAGATTATCAGTCAAACCACTCCTAAGCACTCTGGAATATGAAAAATGAGAAAGGGGTTACGTCAGTCTGAGTGCTCAGCGTAAGGATCCGAAAGTGGCATGACTCAGAAGGAAATTTCTGGAATACCGAGCTGAAGCCAGGGCTGGGCAAAGATTTGCGGAATGCTCTAACGAATGTAGGTGCTTAGGGGCAAGGCAGACTGGGATGCAGCCAGCAGGAAGTGCGTGAGCAGCCCCAGGAGGCTGCACCTGCTCTCCCTTGGAATTGCTCTAGTGGCTGGAAGCATCTCAGGTGCAGTTTCTACAGGTGCTTTCCGAAATTCCTTCCCATGAGACCTTCTGTGACAGTCTTTCTGGACTGAGAACTCTTGGGAGTGGGTTTGGTATCATGACTCTCTGTGGTAGCCCAGGAGCCCTGGTCTGTGCAGTGTCTGTCACAGGTTATAACTTATCAAAATTGTGATTTATACTTGGCCCAGGTGAAACCAAGTACTCTGAGTTGTTTTTCTAGAAATGGGAATGACACCTGCTGGGTCATTCAAACCTCACCAGACTGCTTATGTTTGCAACTGTTCTTAGACAGCTTTATAAATGTAGGGTTCGCTCAGCCTCCTCCTCTCTCATGGGACCTGCATGGTGACCACAGTTCTGGCCCAAGGTCACCTCATTGGTACTGTGCCAGCTAGTAACAGAGGACTGTCAGGTGAAATTCTCCCAGTCCTTCAGAAGGGTCTCACACTAGGAAGAAGCAGATTAGAGGATGGCTGCTACTTGTCCTATGACAGTTAGACCAGGTCACTTGTACGGGCTCTCTCTCCCTACCTGCCATCTTTATAACAACCTGACAGAGTAGGTGGTACTTTGTCTCTGTGGATAAGAACAACACAGCTGAGAGGGTACAAGTTCCTTCGGTCACAACTGCAGCATTCAAGAAAGCCCTACTGACAAGCCACTCATGGGTGTGTTCTTTTTTGTTGTTGTTGTTTTTCATTTTTGAAACAGGGTCTTACGTGGGCACAGACTAGCCTGGAACTCCATAGATAGCTGAGCTGAGCTGAGCTGAGCTGAGCTTAAACTCCTGGTCTTTCTGTCTTTACCCTCCAAGTTCTGGGATTACAGATGTGTGCCACTATGCCTAGATGGCCGTGGTTGGCATTCTACGCTCAGTGATAGGTTCTGATTCCTCAGTGTCTCTTGACTGACATCTGTGTCTGACTTGTTGGTCTTGGTTTAAAAGGTGGCAGAGAAGCACACCACGATAAGGGCGGGATGTGGTGGGCCTGGCAACACGGCACCTTGATCTTGGTAGGGGTTCAATGACATCTGAGCTGTCACTCTTTGCTTCCCTCTGCTGAACTCTCTTCTCTTTCATGTTCTTCTGCCACTTGGGCAAGCTGAGCTTTCGCTGCTGTGGGGGTTAGGGGAGGAGGTGGAGGGTGAGTGTAACAGGACAGAGCAGAAGACTCAGTCTTGGCTTTTGAAGTCAGAAGAACTCTGGGTCTGAGCAGCACACATGGAGGGATAGCTAGTCCTAGGGCAGAGTGTATTTCCTCTTAACCTGGGATTAAACAAAGGTTCTAGAGGCCAGAGAATCAGGGAGACATCTGAGGGTGCCTACGGCTACGTCTTTACCTGACACTCTCACCAGGGCTAGAGAATCAAGGAGGGTCCCTACTGAAATTTCCCTGGGCAGGGCAGATGCCCTTGAACTACTGCTCCTCCTGCCTCTCCTGCTGAATGCTGGGCTTGTAGGCATGCCCTCCCATGCCGGGTTTAAGAGATGCTAAAGATTGAACCGAGGGCTTGATCCATGTAGGCAAGCACTCTACCAATTGGTCTGCATCTCTAGCCTAGAAGAACAGCATTGTGGTGAGCAGAAACCTATCCTGAATGATGACCTTGACCAGAAATGCTGTCCTGCCACACTGTCTTGGCACCATGTGCTCCTAATCTTTGCCTTGGATTTTTTGACGATGCTATAAGGGCTGGGGGTGAGAAGTTTGGGGTTCTGACCCAACCTTTCTTCAAAGCCTGGTCTCATCCAGGGATTCTCCTCTTTACTTTTCTCATTTATTAATTACCACTGGGTTAAATTAGCTCTACTAATCCTTAGAGTTCCAATTTCATCAGACTACAATGTTAAGTCTGTTTCTCCATTTGTTTGTGAGGAGCGAGAAGCTCTTGACCTCCCCTAACCCTGCTTTGCAGTACTGACTGACCTGCCATCCTTACATGTGCATCCTGCTTTGCAGTACCGACTGACCTGCCATCCTTGCATGTGCATCCTGCTTTGCAGTACCGACTGACCTGCCGTCCTTGCATGTGCATCCTGCTTTGCAGTACCGACTGACCTGCCGTCCTTGCATGTGCATCCTGCTTTGCAGTACCGACTGACCTGCCGTCCTTACATGTGCATCCTGCTTTGCAGTACCGACTGACCTGCCGTCCTTACATGTGCATCCTGCTTTGCAGAACCGACTGACCTGCCATCGTTACATGTGCATCCTGCTTTGCAGTACCTACTGACCTGCCATCCTTACATGTGCATCCTGCTTTGCAGTACCTACTGACCTGCCGTCCTTGCATGTGCATCCTGCTTTGCAGAACTGACTGACCTGCCGTCCTTACATGTGCATCCTGCTTTGCAGAACTGACTGACCTGCCATCTTTACATGTGCATCCTGCTTTGCTGAACTGACTGACCTGCCGTCCTTGCATGTGCATCCTGCTTTGCAGAACTGACTGACCTGCCGTCCTTACATGTGCATCCTGCTTTGCAGAACTGACTGACCTGCCATCCTTACATGTGCATCCTGCTTTGCAGTACTGACTGACCTGCCATCCTTACATGTGCATCCTGGTTTGCAGTACTGACTGACCTGCCATCCTTACATGTGCATCCTGCTTTGCAGAACTGACTGACCTGCCATCCTTACATGTGCATCCTGGTTTGCAGTATTGACTGACCTGCCGTCCTTACAAGTACATCCTGCTTTGTAGTACCGACTGACCTGCCATCCTTACATGTACATCCTGCTTTGGGCCCACCCTCTGTCCAGTCCTGTAAATACTCACTTCAGGTATGTGCCCAAGGTGGCTTTGTCTCCTTCTGTGCACGGTGTCCTAGTGGTGGTGCTTCTCCTGGATTACTACCTAGGAGTGACTGATAGGTTCCTGATCTTCGGTTCACTGTTCTACATTCTGTCTTAAAATAAAGATGTCATTTATCACATACTGACATACTGAGGTGAAGAAATCCCTACGTAGTACCCTCAGCCTTGTCCCTGGCCCACTTCTCACTCTTCACTAGTATTCCTAGCCACATTTTCTTTCTATACCAGTGAGTGATCTCCTTTAAGGCAGAGACCTAATCATTCATTATTGAAATCCCAGTACTCCACAAGGGTTGAATGGAGGGAAAGATGGAGGGCAGAAGAATAATGGCTGAGGAGTAGAGCTGGAGAAGAGATGTAAGGGCAGAAGATGAGTGGCCAGTACCTGACACAGTGAATTCCTATCAAATAGTATGTGAAGTACCAATGATGCAGGCGAGCTGTTTAGTGAGTTGGAAACAAGTTACAGACCGAAAGAACTGCTATTTAGGGGTGGTGAGATGGCATCACAGTTCAGCACTTGCTGCCCAAGCCTGGTGTCCCAAAGTTTATCCGTGGAACATGAGTAAAGGTGGAAAGAGAGAACCAACTCCATAAAGTTGTTCTCTGATCTCTAGAGTGGGACACCATGGAGCATGGAACAACCAAGACCTCATGTACATACACACAATAATGATCATAAAAATTAAAAATTACCAAAGAACTGCTAGCACACATTTAAGATAGTGAAGAATTTATGGGGGCCACACATGTCTATGAAGAGGGAAGATGTCTTTCTCCAACTAACAAATGAGGCTAGTCACACAACTTAGGGAGTCAGGTTTGGTTTGTTTAAACTAAATGACAGATTGTAAGAAAGGTGTCTGTTATCATTGGAAATAGCAGTGGGCTTCAAACACAATTACGTATTAGAGTCACCTAGGAAACTTCAAACGTCCTGATGTTCAAACTATATCTCAGACAGCATCTCATTCTCCCTCAGGGAGGGAACCAGACGTCATCAGTTCAGATAAGTCCCCACAGCAATCCAGTGTGTATCCTGTAACATCTTACCTGGGCTGGTGCACATACAAGAACAGGACACTCTAAACTACAAGGAGAAGTTGTTCCCAATATAGCAATAACTTGGTCTGGTACTTTAAAAAATGGGGTGCACATTAAACATAGAATGAGAAATGGAGCAGGGGGCTGGTTCAGTCAATAAAATGCTTGCTGTGCAAGCATGAATAGCTGAGTTCGATCCCCAGTATTGGTGTTGAAAAGAAAAAGCAGGGCATGGTGGCATGTGTTTGTAGTCCAAGAACTGGAGAGGTGGAGACATGTGGATCCTGGGGCTTGCAGGCAGGCAGGTGGAGACAGGTGGATCTCAGGCTTGCACGCAGGCAGGTAGATTCAGGTGGATCCTGGGGCTTGCAGGCAGGCAGGTAGATTCAGGTGGATCCTGGGGCTTGCAGGCAGGCAGGTAGATTCAGGTGGATCCCAGGGCTTGCAGGCAGGCAGGTGGAGACAGGTGGATCCCAGGGCTTGCAGGCAGGCAGGTGGAGACAGGTGGATCCCAGGGCTTGCAGGCAGGCAGGTCCAGCCTAACTGGCAAACCCCAGGTCTCAGGGAAAGATACTGTCTCAAAGAGTAAGCTGGATGGTGCCTGAAGAACTACACCTGAAGTGGACCCTCAGCCTCCACCCACTCACATGTGCACATGCACACACACACACACACACAGAGAGAGAGAGAGAGAGAGAGAGAGAGAGAGAGAGAGAGAGAGAGAGAATGCTCTTCACATCTGTATAGTTGTGAATTCATTACTGAGAAAAACCAGTGTTTTGCACTGCCTCAGATTTCATGCCCTGTTGGACCTGCTCCGTGCTTAGGAAGGCAAAGAATTTTACAGCTTGATGTGGAGGTGGGTGTGCCGCTCACATCCAAGCCGTGTCAGATGCCACAGGTGCGGCAGGCCAAATCTTTTAATACTGCTTCCACTCCTGGGAATTAAATTTATTCTCTGTGAACAGGGATTCATAAATCCTGGCCCTGCCTTCAGAACAGCAGTGCGATTTCACCAGGGTGATAAATTGCTCCTATCAAAACAGACATCGAGTCTCTCAGGGAAATAATGGGCTCCCACGGTACAAAGTGTGCCATCCTGAGTGCCTGTGATCGGGAACTAGTATGAAGAATCAGGTCTTGGGAAATTGGAGATTGCATTTTTTTTAAACCTCTCTTAAGTTGTAAGAGGTACAGAAGAACAGATGAAAAGGATAATGTAACTGAATGAAAAAACCCGATCATAAAAATGTTCTCTGGAGCCCAGTGGCTGCAGGGTGTGGGGCTGGGCGGGCTGGCTGGTTGGTGACGAGGTGTGTGGGGTTATCTTTTATAGTCTCCCTTGTGAAATGTGAAATGTGGGTGGGTGAGGAAGTCTGCTGTCAGGAAGGTGATTTATGGATGCGGAGAGGTACTCTCTGAGTAAGAAACCTGCCTGCAGACTGACCTGGTGGCCTGCTATTCTCACAGACTTCTGAGGGGTGTAGGCAGAGGTCCCCATGACACGAATGCGTATTTTAGCTGCAAGGAGAAACTCATTAAGCCATTACCAGCTCTCAGCCATTTATGTTAAATCATGCCCGCTGCACACTCCCTTGGCCTTGTACACTGACCTGGAAGTAAACGGAGGAATGAAAGTCAATTCTGGTTAGTTCTTTCCCAATTCTCCAATGACATGTCATTTAGACCCTTGACCTTGCCAGGAAGACATAGCTTCTTTCTCAAATCACAGGCAGGTGCCCATCGTGGTGCCCTGAAGGCCTTTAATTACACCACTCACCTTCAAGGCAGAGGCAGGTGGATCTCTGTAGGATCAAGGGTAGCCTGGTCTACATAGTGAGTTCCAGGGCAGCTGTCTCAAGAAAACAAAAAGCAGAACCAAACCAAATCACAGGCATGTTCAGCACCATAACTGCTTCTGGGACTAGGGACTTGGTAGGAGGCCTTCGGGAACACTGACCCAAGCCTTCTTGGCTTTTGCCATTCTCTCTCCTTTATGGAAGCAGAGAGCAATTGTTCTGGCACACAGCTGACTCATATCTATCTACACATGCATTCACCCAACAAGCATTAATCAAGCTCCTACTGTATGCCAGCACTGTGCCATATATCTGGGATAGAAGAGAGCCAAGACAAGGTTCATGTAGGAGATGGCCAGGTTGCAGTCTGAGTACAGGTAATGTTTCTCTGTGAGCAGCAGGGAACCTGGGCTCTGGTAGCAATGGTTCCCTGCAGGGCCCTAGGGAGTGGGAGAGGGTGGGAGGTACAGTTTGGGGTGCGTGGGTGCATAGTATTTGGTCTTTTTCTGTGGAATGACAAAACTGGGGTAGATGATACTTAAAAGTTTTGGGGATTCTATGGAGTCTTCTAAACAGCAATGTTGTTTTTAGAAATGGCCTCTTTTAGAAGATTTTACAGAAAGAAGGTGAAGAAAACCATCACAATTCTACCACTTGGAATTTGGGAATAATCATCAACATTGAACTTTGGAATTAAGTATTTTTTATTTATTTTATTTATTTATTTATTTATTTATTTATTTATTTATTTATTTAGAGACAGGATTTCCCTTTAGTCCCAGCTGGGCTGGAGTTCGCTCTGTAGACCAGGCCGGCCTTGAACTCACAGAGAGATCTGCCTGCCTCTGCCTCCTGAGTGCTGGGATTAATGGTGTGTGCCACCACACCTGGCACTAAAGATGGTTCTTAGCCGCCATGTGGGTGCTGGGAATCAAACCCTGGGTCCTCTGCAAGAGCAGTCAGCTCTTAACCGCTGAGCCATCTCTTCATCCCCAGAATTAAGTTTTTATTATGCGTAGAATCCTTGAACATGTCAGAAACAGCTACCTTTTTTTTTTTTTTTTTTTTCCCCAATTACTTCCCATAGGCAATACCTTTTTCTAAAGAGCCCTCTTAGTCTGATTTTTACGGTAGTAATGACTGTGGTCATTATTGTTATGACTGTTACTGCTAGCTATCATTTATCAAGTATGTACCATGCCCTGGGCACTGTGCCAGGCGTTTTAGAGCTGAGGTTTTTAAATTCCCCACTGAGCAGACGAGGTAGGTGCTATTGTCCCCATTTTCAAAGGAGGGCTCTGAGGCTGACAGCGCTCAAGCAACTGCCTGCAGATCACCCTTGAAACTGGTTGTTCCTGCAGTGAACCCAGATTCCCGGGGATTCCACTGCAATCTGTGGCTAGACCCACCCCAGACTGTTCTGTTCCTTCCATTACAAACAATATCCAGGCTAAAAATCCATACAGCTAAAATGTTGCACATGCTTCATTCTTGGTTTTGATGGATAAATCCTTAGCTTTATTTAGAATGCCAAAGTCAAGGATCATGAGATCTGGTATCTGTACTACCAAATGTGTCTCCTCCCTGCAAGCAGAGGCTGGGGAAGGAGTGGCCTCTGAACCAGCAGTGAGCAGATAGAGGAGGGGAGGCTGCGCAGAGGAAGAGAGAGAGAGAGAGAGAGAGAGAGAGAGAGAGAGAGAGAGAGAGAGAGAGAGAGAGAGAGAAGATAGGGCAGCCATTCTGACATTCTTCTGGAAATCTATCTTGAGACTGTCCTTCATCCTGGGATCCTGATCTGTATGTAGTGGGTAGAAATGATGAATGACCTTCTAGGCTGGGTTCACCCAACTCTATCACCCGGAGTTAGTTATGTTAAACAAATGCTAACCTTTCATTTCCCTTGGGAGAAAAAAAATCTACAAAAGCCTGTCTTTATTGTCTTCCTCTGCTAAGCCTGGCCCAAGGCTTGTGCCAACTTTTCCCATGTAAAAATGTTAGATGAAATTCCAGCGCCATCAAATGAGACCTTTATTCTCCCACCTGCACATTATGACTCTAATAAACTCGTTATCAGCTCGTGAAAAATGATGGCAAACAGGTGACTGAAGGATTTGATAAGTCAGCAGCAAAGATTAACAGTTCTTTTCAGAGAAAGCTGTGAAGAGGTTTCCCTATTTAAAACAATTGTGGCATGCGAATTCACAGCACTTAAATCATTATCGGCAATTAGTCCTTGTCAAAAAGGTTACAGCTGGCTTCAATTACAGGTAAGATTTTTATAATTTGAACTTAGTAGTGCGACTGAGAAGTAGGACTTGGAGGAACACTTTCAGGGAGATTTGCAAATTGAGAAAAACTTCAAGGCATTTCAGAATTAAAAAATTCATTATTTTCAGAGCCATGCTTTGTTGACATTTATTAAGTTTCTAGAATGTTTTCCACAAACGTTCAGAGTTATCCTATCCTTCGGCTGTTTTCTTCCCTAGCAGAAAAATTGCTGGTTTCAAAATTATTTTTAAAGCTTTTTATTGAAATTTTTGTAATTTTCGTACAACATAATTTGATGGCATTGTGATCCCCTCCCTCCAAAATTACTTTTTAATAATATGCACATTATTAAAAATCAGAGCAGTGAAGGGTACAAAACAGAAAAAAGCCTTTCTAGACATCTCCTCAGTGTCCACAAAGAAACTTTTGCTTTTGATTCCTTTAGAAAGTTCCAAACTTACTCTTGCCTTACAGTCTTATGTGTCCAAATTCTTTGCTGTGAAAGACAAAGAACTGTCTTTCCCTCTCTTTTGCATCTATTGATTATTTTTGGCTGTATAGTTTTTTTTTAACAAACTTTATTTTTAATGGTTTGATTTTTTTAATTTATTTTTTGTGTATGAGTGTACTGTCTGCATGTAGGTTGGTGCACCCATATCGTGCAATGCTGCGGAGGTCAGAAGAGGGTGTTGGATTCCCCTGAAACTGGAGTTAAACATGGTTCTTAGCCGCCATGTGGGTGCTGGGAATGGAACCTGGGTCCTCTGCAAGAGCAGTCGGCGGTCTTGACCGCTGAGCCATCTCTGTGGGCCCTGGCTATATAGTTGTAAGTTTATCTTTACTCTTCAAATATTAAGGAATACAGTTACGTGTTTTTGATCCATCAATTTAAAATAGTCACCATCCTAGAAGATATTTAGTGGTATCTTGTTAGTATTTTAATATGTAATTCTCTCTAATGATACATGATGTTAAACACCTTTTTAATTCTTATTTTCTACTTGCATACTTTCTATCTGTTCAGGCCTTCCTTCCTTCCTTCCTTCCTTCCTTCCTTCCTTCCTTCCTTCCTTCCTTCCTTCCTTCCTTCCATTCATTTTATTTCTCTTATGGTGCATGAGTGTGTGTGTGTGTGTGTGTGTGTGTGTGTGTGTGTGTATGTGTGTGTGTGCGCGCACATGGAGGCCAGAGGTCACCCTCCGTGTTGTTCCTCAAGGCACTGTGGGTTTTTTTTTTTTTTTTGTTTTTGTCTTTACAAGACAGAATCTCCCTTTAATATGATATGTAGACCAGGCTGAACTATGTAGACCAGGCTGGCATTGAACTAACAATGATCCACCTGCCGCTGCCTCCCCAGTGCTAGGTTAAAGGCGTGGCGCCACCATGCGCGGCCAGGCACTGTATGTTTTGGAGACAAGGGGTTGGCTATGCTGACTCACTAATGCTGGTGGCATTGGGCCTCAGGGGGGTCCTCTTACCTTGCCTGCCTGTTTTATAGCATGTACTACCAGAACCTGGATTTAAGAATGGGATTAATTGGGGCTGGAGAGATGCTAGCAGTTAAGAGCACTGTCTGTTTTTGCAGAGTACCTGGGTTCGTTCCCCAGCCACCCACATGGCGGCTGAGAAAAGTCTAACCCTCCAATTCCAGGAGAACTCCAGTTCCAGGGAATCCACACCCGTTCTTCTGACCTCCGTGGAATTGCATTGCACGACACAGGTGCATCAACCTACATGAGACAGTACATTCATACAAAATAAATCAAATATTAAAAAAGAATTAATTAACTAATTAATCATTGCATGAATGTATGTATGTGCACCCACACATGCAATGGTGTAGGAGTCCAGAAGAGGGCAGCAGATTCCCTGGAACTGCAGTCATGATGGTTGTGAGCCATCTTGTAAGTGCTGGGAATGGAGCCCAGGTCTTCTATAAGAGCAGCCAGTGCCCTTAATTGCTGAGCCATCTCTTCAGCTCTCCAAACCTAGCTTTTCTTTTTATTTATTTATTTTTATTAAATCTAGACCCATGTCCCCCACCCCTATCCCCCCACCCCCCCAGAGCTCATGCATACTGCCAACATGCTGTTTCATCTCTTTCTCAGGCATTCTCAATATTCTCCATGATTAAGTTGACTGTTTTGAGCAGAAGGTCACAGTTTCAGTCATTCGTTGATGCAGTCTCGTTGGTTGTTGTTTCCAAGATCATCACTACTCCCAACTGTTTTTGGACAAAAGCTCAAGGGTTCATGCACAGGAAATACTTAAACTAGGTAAATGGCACTAGCCATCACAGATGAGGATAACCATTGGCGTTTGTTTTTCTGGGACTGTGTTACTTCACTCAGCAATGAAGTCTTCTAGCCTCCAGCCATTTTCCTGCAAAGCTCATGATGTTGTCTTTCCAAACCTAGCTTTTCATATAGGTTTTGGTGATTGAATTTGGGTCCTCATGTTTGTAAGGCAATCTCTTTGTTGACCAAGCTATCTCCTGATAACTTTTCTTTTGTCTCTTCCCTAATAGGGTTGTTTCCTTATGTCTTAAGAGTTATTTATGTATTTTAGATAATAATCCTCTATCAGATGCATAACTGCTAAAGATTTTCTCCAAGACTATGGAATATCACCTTGACAGTATTCCCAGAACAGAAGCTTTTAATTTTAAGAGTCCAACTCTTCAATGATTTCTTTCAGGAGCTGTGCCTTTGGCATTGTAGATCCATGAAATGTAGACATTGTCTGTTGGCTGTCCATTAAGAAAGGTGAGATAATTAACAATCCTGTAAGCCTCACCCCTTTTTTCAGCTATTTAATTTTAGGTCTTGTTTATTACATACATATATATGAGGGAATCGACGCGCTGTCTGTTTAGAGTATGGGGATTTAAAATATTTGTATGTAATTGCATTTACTTAAGTGTAAGTATGATTAGCATTTCAATATGTCTAAGAATCAATTCTAAAAATTAGCAATAGCCTCTGTTATTATGATAATTTAATATTCATATCCACAATAATGTGGTCCCATGTCACTGAAGTAGTGTTATTTGTACTATATGAAGGATACTTTTCCAATAGTCAAGATTATTTTTAATAAACTCCATTCATTGCTCAAAATGAGGTGCCTTTAATTTGCTTCATGTTTGGGTCATAAGGGTTTACAGCTCTCTACCCCACTCTTTCTCCCTCTTTCCTTTCGTTCTTTAATTCTTTCTTTCTTTTCTTTTTCTTTCTTTCTTTACTTTTTACTCTTTCTTTCTTTCGGTCTAGTTGCTCTTTCTTACTTCTTCTTTTTTATCTTTCTTTTCTCTTTTCTTTCTTAGTCTTTCTTTCTCTTGCTTTCTTTCTATTCGTTTCTTATCTTTCTTTTCGTTTCGTTCTGTTTATCATTTCTTTCTTATCTTACTGGGCTAGATAGGGAAATTCTTTCTTTCTCTTCTTTCATTTC